>QLSS01000170.1:227190-250394 GCA_024372645.1 Trichomalopsis sarcophagae | reverse complement strand
TTTGAAAATTTTAAAAATTTTGAAAATTTTAAAAATTTTGAAAATTTCAAGAATCTCTCTGTTTCCGATTCTCATATTATTTTAAGCGTGCTCTACCCATCCTGACAACCAATCAGAACGCGTGATTTTTCTCCACGAATTACGGCTTTATTTAATAATAAATTATAAATCCGTTTGTTGCAAAGTATTCTTTGGATTGTTCTACAGGTGGTATGTTATCGAAATTTAGCAACAGAATACTGTAACGCGTCGAAATAAACAATGCAAAACTGCACCGATATGTCGTCTGCTCGTGCAGCAAGAGCGAAGAAATATCTACAGTTTCTGTTTTCTGTCTCAGAAGGCAGAACAGAAATAACCCAATAACATGCCACCTGTAGAACAATCCAAAGAATACGTTGCAACAAACGGATTTATAATTTATTATTAAATAAAGTCGTAATTCGTGGAGAAAGATCACGCGTTCTGATTGGTTGTCAGTATGGGTAGAGCACTCTTAAGTTTATGCTACCTTATAAGGGTCGAAAATCGGTTAATTTATACATGCATTATGACCAGGGACTCTTACTCCACTTTTTGTCTGACGCTCGGAAAACCCTATTTTCGGTCCGCTTTTAAGGCGCCGAAGATGGTCTTTTTGATGCACGTGTTATAAAAAAGAGTTTTAACTCCCGCAGTAGTGGGAGCAAAAGAGTTTCAACTCCCGCTTCTTTGAAATTGCGTAAATCTTTTATTTTGTATTGTCACGTGTGATTACTCACACGTGTATAGCGCTGCTAATTATAATGCAATCAATGCATAAGTCGCCAAATCCGCGCATAGCAACAGCTCGGACTCACCCCGAAGCCCGTTTCTTTCGACTCAGCATAACCTCCCTTCCACGATTTCGGATAACCGCGCGGGTAGGAATCACGCCACCCGGGGATTCTATAAAAGGGGGTGCATGCGGACGCTCGCCTCGATTCCGCCACCCACGATCCAGCATTAGACAGGTAGTTTTTGACTCGGAGACGACAGATAGGATCGTACACTTAGAGCGCACATTCTCCGAGATCACCATAAACACGCGTTCTCTCTTTCATATTATCAGTTCATTGTGAATCACGATTAATAAATAGACACATTCATCGATAATCTCTCGTGTTCGTTTATTACCCCGGTAATTTCGCAGCAACCGTGAGCTTAACACATCACGGAGAACAAAACTATCGACCCTCACACGTATCAATAACTATTTGTTTTTTATTTAATATTTGTTATAAGTTTTATATATTTTCTAATTCACATGTATTTTATAATCCGACAAGTGTGCTGCGACGCTATTTTTTAATTTATAAAAAATAAAGACGCTGTTTTTTTTAATGCATGTGAAAATGTATTAAAAAATTAAAGATGTTAAAATTATCGGACTGATATAGGCGGTGTGAAAACTTATAACTATAACGTGGAATACAGTTGCGGACTCTGGCTGTTACGATTATTGGCTAAGTACATAGTCGGTTTTTGCAAATGCTTGCAAGACTTATTCTTGCTGCGCTCTGATGAGGTACAATTTTATTCTGTCTTAAAACTAGTCAAAACGGAGCTTCTATTTGAGGAGCAGGGCTTCTCCCTTCACTAGAAATCCATGCTGTCCGGAAGGCGGACAAAGTTTGAGGTGGTGGCGAAGCACCCGGCTAAGCCATTACGGTGGAGCATTCAGGTATATGCTTACCCAAGAGAGCCGAGCTTATGGCCCTACCTGAGTGAAATATCCTAAGGCCCTATTACGTAGAAAATCCCACAGGCCGCAGAGTCTCAAAATCTAAAGTTAACGTACATAAATCTGGTGCAATTATTGCGCAATAAGTCTGAGATGCGGACATGTGAATTAGGGAGAAACTAGAGGCGCGTCAGGACGTCTAGACATCAGACAGCACCCGGGTTTTATCCTCATAAACAAACACGGAGAATATTCTTAACAAGTGAGTTGTGTCAATCCAAAAAACGATGACAATTAGTCCCTATTTTCAAGTCCGAAAAACGCGAAAATTAGATATATGTGGTAAAAAAGTATGGTATGCTCCATGGGGGAGGAGGCCTTCTGCACCCTTGTGTGTTTGCGGTACTCGTCTTCGGCTCGCTATGTGCGCTCGTCTTTACCTCGTCCTGCAAACTCACACGTGGGAGCAAAAGGCCTCCTTCTCCCCCTGGGTGTATAATATACTATTTCTCCCTGCTTGAGGAGTAGTAGGGAGAAATTTTTTTTCTCCCCTCTGTTAATACCCGTTTTTCAAATCTCCCAAATTTTTTAATTTTTTCAAATATCTCAAATTTTTCAATTTGATTTAAATTTTTCAATTTTTTTGTACACGGCTTGAAATGCACGATCTCCTACCCAACTTTCACGAATAAAAAAAGTCCCTCTCATGAACTTGTTGAAAAAAACACGGTGTGCAACACGGAAATACAAGCTATATCAGACTCGGATGAGGCATTTTCAGCACTCGTCTACGTCTCGGGCGCCTTCAGCGCCCTCGACTTCAACTCGTGAATACCTCTCCACGCTTGACATAGATTATTTTCTCCCCTTATTGCACAATGTACTATTAAGACTAGATTTGAAGCCTGATAACGATCCTATAATGCTAATCTTCTGTAATAAAGATTCCATATACATCTTAGATGAAGTGAAGTAGAATAAAAACAGTAATTTAAGCGATACTGCTTTCTAGAATTGTTCTATAATTCCACCAATTATAGATAAGTTATTTTGCGAAAAAAGATTAGGGCCTGAGTTATAAATTAGTAAATTAATAGTATTTACAGCACGCTAACCTCAAAATGCCAACTTTATTGTCGATTTTGAGCTTGTCGTGCTATAAAATATCGTATAAGACTGTTGTGGAAGGTTTTTTTCTACCTTGCTTGATTTTCGAACTCGCTTCGCTCGTGCGAAAAACCTCGAGCAAGGTAGAAAACCATCTCCCACAACAGTATCATAGTATACTATATTTCTCTCTAGAAAATTTAAATTCAATGCGAATATTTTTCTTAATTACATTGGCCCTTTCTATCATTTTTCAGATTATTCGATGTAGGTGGACAAAGAAGTGAGCGTAAAAAATGGATTCATTGTTTTGAAGATGTCACAGCGATAATATTTTGTGTTGCTATGTCAGAATATGATCAAGTTTTACATGAAGATGAAACTACGGTGAGTAATAGCATCAAAATGGCTATTCATTTTCTCAGTTCTGATATAAATACAAGCGAATATAATACATTGAAACGTTTTTTTATTATTTTGTTTGGGCATACTTTAGCTTTTGACAAAATTCAGCTGTTTGAATTCTTGCTGGAAGATATCTGTAACGCTAATAAACCCCTTTAAATATAACTGTGTTTATGTGGGTGACTTTGTGTGTTTTTTATGTGGCGTAGGTAGAGCAAGCTCTGCGCAATCCGGTCTTGGCCCTCCAATACCGAATGTCCACAGACGCAGTCATTTAAACGTCGTGGTGGTTCCAGCTGATCTCGCTAGTGTAAATAATTCGGAGCTTTGTGATCGATTCAACAAAATATGCCAGATACTGGACAGTATCCAGAATATGTTTGAGAGACATTACCGCTTAAGTATTGTGCTCAAATCCGAAAAAGAGCTGCTCCACCAATTTCTGCAATAAGAAGAGTATGCTGTAGCGTCTCCAGTTATCAGACATTTTTTGGAGCAACCGCTTTGTTATGCACCCTTAACTCTCAGAAAACAAAAAGAAGATGCACTCAAAGCCGCGGAGAATCTTGGACGTGAGCAGGCGCTCATAGAGAAGAAGCTACGTCGATTCCACTGGCTTTAAAACGAGATAGTCTCTCTGGAGGGTCTTATTGGCACTGAGGTGCCATAAGGAGCGGTATGCTTATCATGACCAGCAGTAAAACACGGTCCCTATCTCTGGGATGATTGTTGGCGCTGCCGTTGCTACCACTGCGGGGCATGCAATCGCGAGCCTTGTTCCTGCCTTGGAAAGATGGACTCGCCAAGACAGAATAAGATTCCATCACTTTCACGGTCAAGCAGAATACCGAGGTTAAAAAAAGTGTATTTGTTGAGGAAAATAATTTAATAGTAAAATAACGTGTGTGTAAGGGTGAAAAAAATGAAAATAAATTTGTGCGTGCATATATGACATTGATGTAAAAACAATTAAATAGTTTTACTAAAAAAATTAAATGAAAATTGATTTAATATCTGCAAAAAAGTATTTCTTCTAGAAGAATAAGTTTTATATTTCCAAAGCAATACAAAAAAAAGATTCCTATATTGTGTTGGATACAACATTTTTTTTTTAATTGCCTAGTTCTGTTAACAACATATTAAAATAATTAGATTAAAAATTCATTACATTGATAGACACAGTATGGTTACGTGGTTTATGAGGACCTTTTGGTAATTTAAAAATATTGAGGTTAAAATTCTTTCATGAAAAATTATTTGCTTTGATATTGTGACGGGAACAGCGCCTGTTTAAGGTGGGTCCGGAGAGAGAGAAAAGTGGGGTGGGGTCGCAGCGAAATCTTTGGTTTTCAATATTGTGCGTGTGCTGTAAACGCAAATGGTCCATGTACTAACCTTGGATACAAACACTTAGTCGACTCGTCATTACTCAAGCTAGCCTTAACTAAATGACTCGAAAAAAATTGTATAATACCGTGAATATACGTAGTTTCATATTATGTGATCACAACTAGCTCAAGCCGTTGTTTGAACGAATGAAAACAAAATCAGAAGTGAACTTTTAATATGTTAGATTTTTCCGTTCAATCAACCAAAGTCTGTTACAAATTTTCGAAATTTTTAAATGATTGTCCATTGCATTAAACGACATATATCTTATTGACGAAGCAAAAGATAATAATATATACATTGCTTCTTTTAAGCTGTTTATTTCTTTTTCTTATAATGATTATTGTACATAGAAGTGATAATAATAATAATAATACATTAATTAATACATGAATTATTACAAACTTAAACGATTTTGTTTTATTGTTTTATTTTACTACAACATTTTGTTACTGTACTTTATTTGTGGGTTTTCCAAAAAATAACATTTCCGTATAATCTAATTACGTATCCGGTTGTGGATTTTCTTTCTACATTATCACCTGCGAAATCGGAATCTACCATACAATAGATTGTTTCGGTAATTACATTAACATAATATGTTAGTTTCAAGTCTTTCGTTTTATACAGATATTTTGAAATTCGCATTGCATATTTATAATAAGTTTGATCGTAGCAACTTTGATAACGACTTAAATAATTTACAATATGTGCTATATCTGGCCTTGTGCCTGTACTTATATATAATAATTTGCCTATTAAATTTCTATATTTAATTCGTTCATCTAATTCTTTTGCTTGTGCTAGTTTTAGATTTTAGATTTTAGATTCGACTCCATTGGAGTATCATATAGTTTAGCATTTTCTAAATTATAATTTGTAGCCAAAGATTCAATGTATTTTGTTTGGCTTACAGTCATCTTACGTTTATCATCACTATAATCTATATCTATTCCAATATAACCTCCAATTTACCCTAAGTCTTTCATTGCAAATCTATCTTTTAGACTAGATTTGACTTCATTTATTTTGGTTTTATCTCGACAACAAATTAAGAGATCATCTACAAAGACTAGAATATATATTGGATCTTTGCTTGCATTGTTTACATATAAACAGTGATCGTAGTTACTTCGCACAAAGTTTAATTTTTCGATTTTGCAATTTAAAAACCTTATTGTCTCCGGTTTCATAACCTTTCGGTTCATTAACATAAACTTCTGTTTTTACATAACCATTGAAAAATGCTGTCTCGACATCCATTTGCTCTATAAATAGATTATTTGTACAACTATAAAGCAATAAAATTTTCAAAGTTTGCATTTTTCTGCTAATTGGGCTTTATCATCCCATTTGCTTTTTCGCAACGCTTCTGGAACTCTTACGAAGACTCGACTACCATAAATTTTCAAATTTTCTACATTAGGTTTGATACCAAAAAATATTTCTTAAGGAGTTTTATTTTCCGCTGTATTTGCAATTGTATGGTTTTTTAAATACGCAACCGTTTTTATGATTTCGGGCCAGTAACGTCTATGTATTTTGGCTTCTCGCATTAAGCATCTGCCCATATCCATTGCTGATATCTTTCCGCTACTCCATTTAGTTCATGGACGTAGAGTGGGCATGGCAAAAATTCAATTTCTTTAGACTTTACAAAATCGTAGATTTCGTGATTCAAACATTCTTTACCATTATCGCAACGTAATTTTTTAACCCTTTTATTGAATTTGTTTTCTACTAGATTAACAAATTCTCTCAAACAACTTGCAGTCTCTGATTTATGTTTAATACAAAAGATTCTAGTGCATTTACTGTAATCATTAACAAATGTTAAAAAATATTTTTCCCCACCATAACCAGTAGTATTATGTGGATCATTCAAATCAGTATAAATCAATTCTAAAATTTCAGATTTATTTTTCTTTTCTAATACAAATCTTTTCATATGAAACAAATTTTCCTTTGTGTATGCTACGGCTATTAACTCTCTCGATTTATTAAAAATTTTTGCAATATCTTTATTTGCTAATACTGTATAATTTTCAGTTATTTTTGCAAGACTCATCAAATTTTGTTTAATGCCTTCAATGTAATAGACATTTTTTATATTAACATATTTTTAATTATAATCATTTTTAAAATAAGTTTTAGCAGTACCTATTTTGGTTGCTTGCAACATTTTACCGTCTGGTAATTTTACATCAACAGGATTTTTCAAATATGCAAGAATTTATCATTTTTTATGATATGATCTGTGCAACTACTATCTAACAACCAATTGATTTTGCTACAATTTTCGCTACAACCTGTTACGTGATTTACTTCACTTGTTTTATTATTTTTATACTTTTCCCGAGGGTAGGTTGAAACACTGGGGTCTGCTAGTGTACCCCAGCGTTCTTAAGTCTATGTTCGTGCGCGGTCACACTCCAATGCATACGCGATGTCGGGCCGCCTCGGCCCAGGGCGCCAGGCATCGAGATGCCAAGGATCCCGCTATCCCCTTTCCGTGTGAGCGTCACCTTGTGTTGGGGCCTGACGGCGTGGGAGGTGAGCTCGGCTAGCTCCAAGGAATGGGTAGAGTATCGAACAGGGTCGTGGGTCATAAAACTCATTAAGGCTTGCTGCTGATATGTCGTATTTATTCCTCATTTTCTCTCTGAACAACCACGACAATCTGCCGAAAACCTGCGGCCTCTATAGTCCAGAGGCGCTACGCTGAATTAACTAACTACTATGCGGTACGTCACTCCGCCGATCGAGGTCATCGTGAGGAAGGGCGAATTTCTACACGCGGCCCCGCAACGATTTTAATAATTCTTACCTCCTTCCGGAGAGATCACCCGCGCCCACCGAACAACCGACGCCACCGCCACGCTCGTCAGCGCGCCGTCCGCCTACTTGTCGGTGCGGGCGATTACCCGCCTCGCCTCTCTGGTCGTTTACCGGCCCCGACGACCAGCGCATCCGTCGCGGTGTACTCTCGCGAGTTATGCGATTCACCGCCCCATCAGGCGCTTATTTTTCCATATACTGCATCATGAAAATCCGTACTTCTATATTAAATCCCCGAAAACCACTTCACGACGTGACGTCCTCGACACGACCGCGCGACGACACCCAACACTTGTCCGTCCTCTCCGCGCACACTCGTCCATTCTAGCAGTTATCTGACGGAAACTCTAATAAATAACTAAGCTCACGTAATCGCTAACTTACTTACTAACGGTTGCTCGGTAGCACACAGTAATCGGTTGCTGGTTGGAATGGCGGGGGTGGTGAGGAAATGATAGCGGGGAGGTACAATACGGGAGGAGAGCGATGGCGAGGAAATATGCACCCTACCTGGGCAACGATAGTGAGGAATTATGCGAGATCGAGAGTGTGAAAAAGACAAACGGTAGCTTGAGTGGAGTGTAACGGTAGCGTGAAAGGAACGATAGCGAGGACAAACGAGAACTTACAAAATTCGCAACAGGCGACGAGACCTCGCGGCACTCGGATCGCCGCCCTGGCCACGATCGTCAAAGTGCATTGCGTCGCACTAACGGTGTCGCGCCGCATTCATCCGAGGCACATCCGCACTAATTTATTTGCACTCTAAGTACACTTCTACTTACTTGCTACGATAGCGAGGGTGAAGGCGAGCTGCAAATAGAGCACGGGTACGGGTGTCCCGAGGTAATCGAGAGCTTAGGTGAGCAGCGCAGGCGTCCTACCGTTAGCAGCGATGCGGAGCGAAAGAGAGCGAGGTCTCGCCACGCGGCAACACGTGGTCACGGGACCAGCGCTACGCGCGCTCCCCACGCGAACTACTCCCTCTTCTTCGCGTCTATTCGTGGCTCGACCTGCCACGTTGCGAAGTTGTCGGCGCCTCTCTATCGCGTGAGCTTGTCTGACTGTACGAAATCGTCAACAACCAGTAGATGGCGCGACGAGTACCGTTTTACGTATTATGACTGTATAAATTCACATATTACAACAATTATGAAAATTTACGTAGACCAATATGGTGTGTATCATTTTTCGTAATTTGTCTCCTACTTTGAATTTCGATTCTTTCACTGGCGACGTTTCATTTGGAAAACGTCTCTTGACTTCTCGCTCGTTTGCCTGTGTAACATTTTCAGGTTCGATTCCTGTTGTTCGATGTTTTCTCTAATTGTATGCTTTTAGCAAGTTAGGTAAAATATCCAACCATTTATAGCTTCCTTGACTGAACTGTAAGTTTGAGACTCATAATTCCTTTTTTATTGCAAAACAGTCAAATACTTTTCTGTATCTACCCTCATTGAACGATCTATCTTTGTCAATAACAATGAATCCATATCTATCATTCTTCCAATATTTTGAACAAAGATTCTGAAATTCATTAAAAGTAAAATCGATGTTCACATGATCTTTATAGATGTGTTTAAGATTTACATCATCTTGTCGACAAATTACTAACAAATTGACATTATCTCTGATCAGATGTTTACCTATATGAGCATAAAATTGACATAGATAGAAACTATCTATACTTTTATGTCTCCCCATACAGAAGAATGCTCTGACATTATCCTGCTTCTCACATGCCACATTATCAAAAATCGTAATTAAATTTGGAAGGGCTTCATCCGGAGATACTACAGATGCATGCTCACTGAACGAAAGATATAATACTCTTTCAATCAGATCCAGGACATTTTTAAGAAATTGATAATTTGGCTGATTCAAGGATTTAGAGTATACATACAAATGTTCAAAGCTCAGACTATTGGGATGTGTTATTAAAGCCAATAAACTATTTGCTCAATACCGTTTGATACTTTTTAATACTGTATTGATACTCTTTGATGCCTTCTTTAATACTGTATTGATACTCTTTGATGCCTTCTTTAATACTTTTTGATACTCTTTTGATATATTTTGATGCTTTTCTTGATACTTTTGATACTTTTCGATACTATTGATACTTTTAGATACTTGTTTGATACTTTTTGTTACTTTTTTCGATACTTTTTGATATTTTCTTGCACTTACTTAGTTTACTATCTTAAGTTACTAACTCAAAAAATTTATGCATGGATATATGCTAAAATTTATCATGCTTTTCAACTATGGTTGTACTTAGAACTTATTAAATTTTTGGTATAATTACCCGTCACATTCTGAATTTATTAAGATGTCTAATTAAAAAAATTATTTTCTTTCTCAAATTCTGATCCCTAGCAGTGTCTATCTTTGCAAACATAGAAAAGGTCCGTTTCGTACACGCATACAAGTTGCCGCGTAAGAGAATAAAGATATGGCAACGCTGCATTTAGTGTCAGAGCATAGACAGACTGACTCACTATACAGCGCTGCCGAAGCCTAACCCACCGCAGCCTCCACTGCCGATTTCTAGGTAAAAAAAAATGTAACCCAAGGAAACTCATTTTGTCAAAATTCGAAGCGGGGCTGAAGCGATGTCATGTCTCAACAGTTCTTTGACTTTCTCGCTCTGCGCGTAAAAGTTTATTTTAGTAGGGTACTTTCTATATATTTAAAAATAATAAAGCTCGAGCTATAATATTTCTAAAATCTTCTTCTAAATATTATTGCTTACATCATACTAGTTTTTTAACAAAATCAAAAAAAGAGTTTCAGCGCTATAAATGAAAATGTGTGCGAAAGACCTACGGCTTCATAAGGCTCTGTGTTAAAGCACGCAACTTTGTTAAGGAATATCACAAATATTTATCCTGTTAGGTACATAAAAAACTTATATGGTAGGTGAATGATAATGTTGCATACATTTTGACTGAGTTTTTAAAAAAATTTTAAGAAAGTGATATTTAACACGAGGTTTATTGAAACAAAATAATCGCGCAGAGCTTCATCGTTATGTATGCAAAATTAATACTATCTATTATAAACTTCCTTATTGATTACTGTTGGATATATTTGTAGTATTTTCCTGTACTTTGTATATTAAGGTATGCGGCGACATTCGCATAGTGTCGCTCAAGACCCAAGTATGAGAGTGGGGGTACAAAAGCAAGCGCACGCAGAGCGGCGCCCGTATCGGTCTCAGATTTAGCTAAGCGCCAGAGCGAGTAGCACGCCTTTTTGTGTACCAATTATATTAATAAAGTTTCTTTTCTCTTCACACTGCTTCACCTTCATTACGCGCGCCCTGTTGCCGTCCACTGAACAATTACCGAGAAAAAATTATGGTTTATGTTCTGTGTCTTTATTACACCTTGCCACATATTCTAATAAGTTGTCTCTGGAAAGTGTGTACCTAGGTTCCCGTCTCTACCTGCGCTAGGATCGTATGGGAAGTGTGAGGGATAGTACCTGCGCAATCTGTCCGAGCAGTCAGGAGACTATTATATCTCACAAGGAAGGGTGTGCCTCACCAATTTTGATCATTTTGTGATATGCTATAGTACTCGAGAAAATATTAGACACGTGTTTTTTCTTACGTGCTAACTCGTCGATTTAAGGGGTGAAAATCACCCCTGAAGTTTACCCCCAAAAACAGGTTTTTTCTAATATCTCAAAAACTATTTGGAGTTTTTAAATAAAACCAACGCCAAATTCTTTATTATAAAAAGACGCTACTGTAGAATAAATCGGCTAGATTTGGTTGAATATTGCACTATCATCAAGAAAATAAGAAATTAAAGTTGACGTGTTTCGAGATTTACGAAGAAAAATTTTTTTTCTTGGTTATTTTACCCTTGAGGTTAACTTTTCTAATACAAATCTTTTCATATGAAACAAATTTTCCTTTGTGTATGCTACGGCTATGAACTCTCTCGATTTATTAAAAATTTTTGCAATATCTTTATTTGCTAATACTGTATAATTTTCAGTTATTTTTGCAAGACTCATCAAATTTTGTTTAATGCCTTCAATGTAATAGACATTTTTTATATTAACATATTTTTAATTATAATCATTTTTAAAATAAGTTTTAGCAGTACCTATTTTGGTTGTTTGCAACATTTTACCGTCTGGTAATTTTACATCAACAGGATTTTTCAAATATGCAAGAATTTATCATTTTTTATGATATGATCTGTGCAACTACTATCTAACAACCAATTGATTTTGCTACAATTTTCGCTACAACCTGTTACGTGATTTACTTCACTTGTTTTATTATTTTTATACCTTTCCCGGGGGTAGGTTGAAACACTGGGGTCTGCTAGTGTACCCCAGCGTTCTTAAGTCTATGTTCGTGCTCGGTCACACTCCAATGCATACGCGATGTCGGGCCGCCTCGGCCCAGGGCGCCAGGCATCGAGATGCCAAGGATTTTTAAATAAAACCAACGCCAAATTCTTTATTATAAAAAGACGCTACTGTAGAATAAATCGGCTAGATTTGGTTGAATATTGCACTATCATCAAGAAAATAAGAAATTAAAGTTGACGTGTTTCGAGATTTACGAAGAAAAATTTTTTTTCTTGGTTATTTTACCCTTGAGGTTAATTTTTAATTTTATCTTTAAATAAAAAATTATATTCTTGAATTATTTTAAAATTTTTTTAATTTATTTGCAGATTTACACATTTATTGTATATTTTTTAATTTTTAATAAAACAACATTGAATATCGATGAAAATCCTTTCATTTTACAATGAATTATTTCAGGTTTGAAATAAATTAAAATTTTGAACTCTTGTGTAATAAATTTTATTTCGAATACATTGTACAACAATGGTTAGGATTCAGTGGCGATCACAATAGTTGGATAAAAAAATGAGATTGTATGAATTTCTTAAGGTTCAAATAAATAAGAAAGCAAATGTTATTTAATAATGTATTTATTCATGTAGATTACATACAAGTTTAAACTAATGACTCATGATCTTTATCCATGTCCGTGACTTTCTTCTTAGGCAAGAACTCGCTCTCAGCAATCTTCTTGCGTGTAAGTTAGTGAAAAATGTCTTATAGGTGGGAATTGAGAGAGAGAGAGAGAGAGAGAGAGAGAGAGAGAGAGAGAGAGAGAGAGAGAACTAAGAAATAGAACTTACTCATTTTAGAGTTAGGTGAGTCTTGGGCTCTTTGCACAAGATTGGTTGTTCGCTTCGATTTCTCGAATGTGCTCTTCATCGTGTTTCGTCCGTTTATAAAGCCAGTTTCCCACCACAATTTCTACCCCTTCCATAGCCTCTAGTAATATATTACTTCTCTCTCCTTGTTCAGTTCCTAACCTATCCAATGATGGATAACACTCGTGCATAAACTCCTCTAAAACATCATATTCAATCTTGATTGGTTCCCCTCCGTCAGCATAAAGTGTCATCCCCACCCGCGAAACATTCTCATTGGTTGCTTCATGCCCCGACTCACTTTCTCCCTCTCTTTTTCGTCCTTCGCCATTGTTGCCCCTTTTCTCCACCACAATCCCCTCCACCGCATCTCCCTCTACTTGCATTGCAGCTTGCGCCATCTGTTCTTCCATAATTCTGTAATGTCCCCAAGGCAAAGTGTCAGTACTATGAGGCAATAAGAATCTTTTATCATCGTGTGGACTTAGAGCAATTTTTGCCTGTTTTTCAGTATGCACAATGTATAATTTTGAACGCATATTACACTGCTCACGTTTTATAATAACAAGATCTTGAAGGCATTTTTGATAATCTTCGAACGTGATTGACAAAAAATATGGTGTGCATCAAGGGCTAAGTGGGCTTTTTGGCCTCGTGTCTCGTGTGGTTGCAGTACGAGTCAAGGCGAGTTAGCCCGAGCCGAAGGCGAGGGCGTTTACGAGCCGCAGACGAGTACTGCAAACTCCACACTCGGCCTAAAAAAAGCCACTTTACGCCCTTGGTACATCTAAATGAATAAGTTTCTCCTTAAAATTTTTGAACACTTTTGCGGGTCTCAGACACGTAATAATGCATTTTTGGATTGTTTTTTGTTTTTGAGGTTATGGATGAAAGGTGGCCCCAGAGGCCAAAACTAAGGGTGGATTCGTGTTCAGCAGGGACAAATACATGCGAATAAGTTGTTATTAATTTTTTCTCTGCCCCTGCAAGTTTTAAGGACATATAAATGCTATTTCGTAATCATATTCGTGTACTGTCGGAGCTGCACCGGTCCACCAATTTGATTTTCGCAAAAAGGCCACTTAGTAATGGAAACTAGATACAATAAGCTAAATTTTAAGCCCGGGCAGGAATCATTTCGAGCCTCTGATTTTTGAACAGAGAGGGGTGGTCGGTTTCAAAAAGAAGATTTTCAAACATTTGCACAGGGTTACCTAATCAATATTTTCAAGCCAAAAAATAGGGATCTTCTCGTTATAACGCCAGCTTTCTAGCAAAAAAATCCGAGAACCTCAGACTTAAAGGGGCTTTTTCTGTAGGGCAAAACGTAAACACTCATTTTTTGCACTTTTTGCGTATGTTCGATCGCATGCCATTTCTTTGTTTTGTAGTCGATTTGAGCTCTCAAAGTCTTAAAATCTTTGTCTTGGAAAAATCTTTAATTTCCCTTTTGAAAATCTCAAATTCATCATTCCAATAAAAAGTTATAGACCTTGGAAGACAGCCTAGTTTTCCAAAATCGCCATATTGGCACCTATATCTCAGGTCTATCTGCCCCAATCTAGCTCTAATTTTCAGGAAAGACAGTCCAAATATAGTAGAAAAAGATGTAATTATTTTGGTTTTGTTTATTTGGGTTTTAGCATATCTACGAAGTCCTCGAAGTTGGGGTTCAGGGCCTTATTTAACCATATTTCGCGTTATAGGACGGACGGTCGCGCAGTACTGGCATACTTTAATTTTGAGGCTTTCTGCAAAAAAATTTCTTAAAGTTTTCGTCTCAGAAAAGCGTTCAATTCCTTTTTTGGTGAGCTCATTCTCATTGGTCGAAGCCAAAGTTACAGCCCTTACAAGACAGCCTAGTTTTCCGATATCGCAACGTTTTCACCCTCGTATCTTTGTGCTGACAAACCTAAAAATGTTCAAAATTGATATATTCGGCTGCCTACCATTTTGGTAAAAATGGAATTTAAAAATCTGAAGAAATTCAGGTGCATTAGAAACTGTTTCTGGTACATATTTACCGTGGGTCAAAGAAGAAAAAATGTTTGATCTCCGATTTACACATATTTTATTCTTTTAATACATGCTCCACAATGATCAATAATAAACAACATATATGATCCGCGAGCGAAGCGAGCATTCTTTGCAAGTAATTAATTATCCAATTTTTGGGTATTTTAAATTTACGTATTTGTGCCTTATCTATTTTTGATATAAGCTAAGATACATTCAGTATTTTTTGCGCGTATTCAATGATAATTTCATAACTTTGAAGAGTGACTATATGATAGTCATAATCACAGTCAGTTAGACGAAGGTGAACTGCGACGGCTCCTGCACGGGGACGTGCTGGTCAAGCACTTAGGCAAAGCCCATTGTCCTGTGTTACCTGTACTTCAAAAAATTATTTTATAAACCCTTGTTTATAGCTTGGACAAATCGGCAAATGGATGCCAAGCTATTTGATCTTAGGTCTTCCGACCCTAACATAGGATCTCCTCACACATTCTGTCTTGTCTCCGCGAAAGCTGGACATTCACACGGCAGGTAGGAAAAGGTCTATGGTTCCTGTTCGCACCACCCGTAGCTTCCAGAGTTCCTTACAATTAGTCTCATGTTCCACAGGTGGTATCCTACCCTCCAATGCCCCGCCAGAAAGCCAATGGCCCGCCTCAGCCTGTTTCTGCTTAAAATTCTTATGGTCTGCCGCCACTCTTCAGGTAAGCTGCCGCCCATTAGAGCCCAAGCTTGTTTTAGCCCTTTGGCGTTAGTCTATTAGTCGCTCAGTTGCAAGTTGAGTCAGTCTTTGATTGCTCTGTTTACCTCGCAGGTAGGAACAACGACTACGCACCTTCTTGCTTAAATGCACCTGCTTGCCTTTCTGGCTTTTCGTTGCCCACCACGCCAGAGTGTCCTAGTACCCACACTAGTCTTACCACGTTGTGTTCTGCTAGTGATTCTAGCATCTGTCTGAACCTTAGTACCTCATTTGAAGAGATACTGATACTCCCTATCTTGTGGCACTCTACCATCTCATCTGCGGAACACAAACTCTGTCACATTTTTTAAAACACTGGCTAAACGCCACTCCTTGGCTCAGGACAACATCGAGTCCTAGTCGACACTCTCTCACTCTCCACATAAAGCTGGCATCTTCCCATCTCGCCCTCATTACATCACATTCCATTCCATTGCACACTCCATCTCACACACATCTATTATTCTAACTAAATTAAAAACAGTATATACAGCAATTACTAAAATGTAAATATTGTACAATAATGTACAGAAAAATAAAATAAATAAATCTAAAATATCTCTCTCTCTCTCTCTCTCTCTCTCTCTCTCTCTCTCTCTCTCTCTTCCAAATCGACGTATTCGGGTGTTGTCTGCTAATGGCGCTGTACTCTCTGTCTTTGTCTTTCTCACTTACCTTACGTTGGCGTTGTAAGAAAAGGTTAACATACATTGCATTATTTATTTTAATATGTTGTAATATTGTGACGGGAAACTGACATAGTGAGAATACTCGTTAAAGCTTATAAACGATATACACACATGTACACCAGGCGGACGTTAATTCGAGGATATCAGTGACTGTCACCGTGACAGACAATTTACAATTTTCCCTTTATCAACCGTGGCGATGTTAACGGTCAACTTAGTCCAGTCATAAATGATTTAATGTCCGTTGATTGACTCGGGGAATGTGTTCTTAGTATTATAACATGTAGATTTTTATATTTTTATTTTTTTATATTTTGGTTTGCAATATTTATATTACTATAACCGTATTTATTGTAATCTTTGTGTAATATTATTTATAAATTGTGATAATTTTGTTGTCGATAGAGAACTGATGAGGTTGGATACTACACCAAGGAAGCGTCGTCAGTTAACAGATTTTGTGGATTTATGTACGAGGGTTAACTCGCCCACATTTAATACATATTTATATTTTGGTTAACATGGAGAGTAATAAGTACTATTTTTGTAAGATAATATAAGTTCAGTTTTTGAATTCAAATATTATTTTGTTGTATTCCACCCCCCCCCCCCTTCTTCCCAACTTCGTCGTAGCTATCTCAAATAGACAAGAGGATCCCTGCCCGAATGAGTCCTACGACACACAGGTATGGGAATAAAGAAGTAGTTTCTTACGAACAAATCTGTCGCTGCGCTGCATTACCTAAGTGTGTGGAGTCTGCGGAGTAGATTTCCCTCCGCTTCTCTCGATACACACGAGCAGCGTCTCTCTGGTATCACCATTACTCTAGGAGGTAAGAAAGGCTTGTGATTGTCCAACCAAGACGTACAGTTTCATTCTCGCATCCTAACGCCCCCCTGCAAGACAGCGCGCGCTTTTGCTGGCATCTTTACCGTGTAAGATCAGGTGACGAAGCATTCTACACATCCCCTTTCGGGGAAGTTGTCATTGCTCCCGCATCCTCTTCGGCAGCAGGATTTTTGCCCATTTTTGTAATGTGTGACGAAAGAAAGAGAGAGAGATTAAGAGATAAGAGATAATGTGAATTGATTTTTATTGTGATGCTTGCGTAATGTTTCTATATGAATGTATTCGACAGTGTGGGCTCATCACACCTCGCCTGTTCCTATCGGCTGTCCGCGACTGCTTATTCAGGGGCTGTTCCTCTATCCGCAACATAAGGACGCGCTGTGTAGTGGTGATAGGCACCCACCCGTCCTATTTGAACGACAACGCTCAAGACCCGTTTAGGGTAGCGGCATTGTAACAGTTTCCTCAAAATATAGTTAACCAAAAAATTAAATCTATCATAATATTTAAGCGTTTACTATTCATTATATTATGTGAAAAAAATGTTTTACTTTTATTTTCAGAATCGTATGCAAGAAAGTCTTAAGTTATTCGATTCTATTTGCAACAATAAATGGTTCACTGATACATCGATTATACTATTTTTGAATAAAAAAGACTTATTCGAGGAAAAAATAAGAAAATCCCCACTTACGATTTGTTTTGCTGAATATGCAGGTAAGCTATATAAATTTTAACAAACAAACAAGTACTCATTGCATCAATCTCTGTTGATTATCTTCTCTCTCTATTATATCAAAATGGGTTTACTCGTTAGTTGTCCGTTGGTATAAGTTCACTTTATCCATAACACTATACTTCCTAAAATAGTTAAGTGAACCGGAAGTCGATGAAACCAAATTGGAAGTAACCAACAATAATGGTAAATAAACGAAAATATGTAGAAATAATTAATCGAAATGAGTTTGATGTCCTAAATTACTTAATGTAAAGGTTTGGTAGACCGGCTATAATTTTTTCCTTCCTCCTTAACTGCCTTTGCTTAATGTTAATTGTTGAGGAAGTCGATCATAAGTAAAAATAATTTATGTTTGTGTAGGTCTGTTTTTTTGACTCATTAGTGAGGCAGAGAAAACCGCAAACCTATTATTCAGAATATTTCTCTAATTAAGGAAACTGTACCATTCCAAAAATCAATATTTATATATAATATACAGGATGACCCAATTGAAACGCGCACCGTCAATAACTCCCCTGGCAAGGTTCCTATAAAAGAAATAGCATAGACAAAAGATGTAGGATATCGAGAGGAAAATCTGACGATAACCCTGGATTTGACCTTAAACTTAAAACGGTGACTAATTGAACTCAATTTTCAAGGTCGTTTAAAGGTCAGTTTAAGTTTTTCAATAGAAAAATTTTTCTTTATTACGGAAATAAAAAGAGTGGTAATTTTCATGTTTAGAATAGTATGTTTGGTTGACGTACTAAAGGTCATCTCAAGGTGGAATTCTACCTACATAATATAGAACATAGAATACAGAATATACAATAAATTTATTTTCGAGTTCTCGAAAAAGGTGCAAATATCATACCACGTCTTTAGCTGTTTATTACAGATTTGTTACTAGTTTATACATACATACTAGTACACGTCGCATTTTGTAGTGGATGATACATAAACATTCATATTTTTTCTTATTTTTTATAGACAATAACGCAGACAATATTAAATTAAAATGCAGTAGCAGGAACAAATACACGAGGTGCAAACGCATGCACAGTACTATAACAATTTCAAATTATATTGTTGTTTTCTAGTGCATAAAACTCTATTTTGAAGGGATTCTTCTCGCGCTTCATTGGTTCAGCATCAGAGGTGAGAAATTGATACTCCGTCCACAGGTCGTTACGTCGTCTAGTGCTTCGTCAGGTATGTTTGTGTCGTCTTCTTAAAGCTTCTTGTTGGCTATATGAATCTCTAAGTTTGGTGTCAACCCAAGTAAAGTAGCCCTGATGTTGTGAGTCGCGTCATGGTTCCCTAGTTTTAGGCTTAATTTGCAAAACAAGTTCCTGGCGAATTCTGCGTCTTACATGGTTGATAACATGTTAGCGCTCAGATCGCCCATAACTAGCCTATAATGATAACCTATAGAGTATCTAAGTAAGTTGTTCGCCTGCTCTGAGTTATCAGAGAAAGAGACACCCAGAGAACGATAGATTACGGCTAAAAATATTAGTAGCTTTTGGCCTGTTGCACGCTACACATTAGATACGCCGAGATATCCGATTTCCCATCTACTTCTGACTGCGAGGAGCACAAAATAGTCGCTTTGTAGCTATCACAGATAAACACGGCTACGCCTCCCTCACGTTTGTTTTTGTCATACCGCAAAACCGAGTACTAGTCAAAAACAAGTCATCAACATTACATCCGAAACGCGTCCTAGTCATGCCAAAGAGGTAGTAGGCTGGTCAAGCAGTCATAAGACACGGCCTTAACATCCCCATGTGGGTATATAGTGAAGTCACATTGTAAAATCCCGCTCTCAATGTCTCACTCCCAGATTCTTTCGCGCTTCCCCGACCTACTTAATTTCGATTAAGAGTAATTGGAGAAACAGTTATTTACGCCTATGTCAGTACAGTAGTTTAAGTAGTATTTTTAGTTACCTTGGTAGCAGTGGTGTAATTTATAAGGTCGCTGTCATTGTTACAATTGTTGCCAATATTGGGTTTAGTGGTATAGGATGCAGCTATTGCATGCAGGTCCGCTGCAGACGTAAACTCGTGAGTCCTATTACCGTCTTCTCACTTGATAAGAATTCGCCCGCTTCGATGCTAAATTAATTCAAAGTTTAACCAACGTGTTAGTAGTTCAAGCAAAGTTCAACCAACCAGCTAGTACTCCTGTCAGGGCCTTTGTATTTAGCTTTCACGTGCACTTTACCTGTGCCTTCATCTGAGACAAAATGTCAGCATAGGTCTTGCCACTCTCCGGCTTTATCAGAATGACGTCTGTCCTCTGACGTGGAGTCTTCTGTTCTCTCTTATTTGGTTGGATCTGCTCCGGCTTTACCTTCTGTTTCTTCTTAGCCTTCCTGCCAGCAGCTACTTCCCATTGTGTCTGACCATGAGAAGTCTGGCCGTTCCCCTTTCTGCCCCTACTTGTCGATGGGGCACTTACATCCTTCTTGTCTTTTTTGGCGGGGGTACCGCCGCCTCCGTCAGATGATGCCTATACCCTCTTCTTCGATTTTACCGTTTTCTGAGGCTTTGCATTGTCCGCACTAGATTGTTTGGGGGACTGCCTCTTCGCGACATCTTCCATCTGGTCAAGAAGCGTGAAAGCTTCGATTATCATGGATCCTATTAAGGGTAAGCCTTCTTTGATTTTGACATTTACGCCATTTTGCTTTTCGAGGGTTTTGATCATTTCCCTGGCCGTTTCTTGCATATCACGTAGCTTGTCTCGCAGGCTGGCGTGGGCTTGTAGCCAATCCTGGTCTGGCTCACTTCTCCTACCGGTGCGTTCTTGTTATATCAGTATGCTGCAGCACTCATAGCTGCCTATACTGGTACTAGTGCTTGATCTGTGGATTGGATATCTACCGTCTTGTGTTATTGGCTCTCTGGAGAGTTCCCGGCGGATGTCACACAATAGTATGCACTCGCTTGAGCCGGTTGACCGAAACTAGCTAAGTAACCGGCCTCCCGTCTTGCTGTCAGCGAGAACCAAAGATGATTCAGGTCACTTCGGCACGCAACCGTAGGTCTTAGGAAGACCGTTAAATCGCCTCTCCATCCAGGATCTCCTTTTGGCAGCCCACGAGTCGCAACGCACGACAAACCCGGCGGCCTGATTTGGTCCACGGAGCATATTTTATTTCTGCTCTACCCTCCGAGGTGTGTGCCTCGGCGAGCACTCCCCCATCCGCTACCCGGAGGACGCGCCACATACGGGGTGTCAGGCTTTCCCGCATGGAATATCTTTAGGTACTACGCAAGTAGTTTTACCGCAAAATAATAATGCTGCGGGGCTACCTAATAGAAGCTTCATGACGTCTCTGGCTATCTCAAATACACGGAACGTATCCCACTCCGGCCAACCTAACGGCCGTCTTAACTATCCGAATTCTTAAATAACAGTTACAATAGTACAAAGTTACTACATATAACGTATCTAGTAGATAATATATTATCTATAAATCAAATAAATACCTATAAATCAGGACTCGGGCCGAATGGCTGACGTGATAACAGGCGGTGGTTCGGAGGTGACGTGATCGCACAATGATTGGGGGTTTCTGCGAATCGAAACCCAGAGAGGGCTAATCTCGGACGAGCGTTTAAAAGGGCAGCGCGACACGCGCTCGGTCAATTGACCTCTGGCCTCACTGAAAGAATAAGGTAATCACGTTGTAATTTTTTCATCCATTAAATTAGCAATTTCTATAAACACCGTTTTTTCCTCAAACCCCAGCATTGTCGTTTACAGAAATCAATCAAACAAAGTCAACTTTATT
Source organism: Trichomalopsis sarcophagae (assembly GCA_024372645.1). NCBI lineage: Eukaryota > Metazoa > Arthropoda > Insecta > Hymenoptera > Pteromalidae > Trichomalopsis > Trichomalopsis sarcophagae. The sequence continues at coordinate 228,929 of QLSS01000170.1, read as the reverse complement.
ATATCTTAAAAAAATTAACTTATAAAAAAGTAAAAGGTTAGGCGAGTTTGATATATTCCGTAATGAAATTACTGATATAAAAGAACTGAGATCAATTAAATAAAGTCAAGTTTATCATATTCAATCGTAATGAAGCGAGGAGCAACTCTCAAGATAATTACTATGTAACTTGTCATGCCCGTTTTATTGTACTTATGGTGTTTGTATAACGTTCTAATACATAAAAAGAAAATTTTAATTTACCAGAAAACAAAATAAAATGGCCACCGGACACCTTGTACTCCTGGACACCGCTTTCAAATAATTTTTACATCTAGACACCAAAAACCACGGGGAAAACTACGTAGACGTCGTCATCGGCCACCTTATATCTCTAGACACCGTCCTCGTATGATTTTTACAGCTATACACAAAAAAATCACGGAGCGCACCGCCTAGACCTTGTCATCGGCCATCCTGTACATCTAGACACCGCCCTCGTATCATTTATTTCCTAGACACCAAAACCATGGAGTGCATCAGGATAGTATAGAAAAGAAAAAATAAGGAAGAAGCACAACCCTTGGTTCGAAGAAAAACCCTTGGAATACAAGGAGACGAAATATTCAGAGAATTATTTACGGAATATTCATGAAATAGATTTGTTAAATATCCCAGATATCATGAAACATTTCAGGAATATTTTTGTAATATGAAATGAAAAATTTTATTTATTTATGAAATGTTTTAGAGAAATATTGAAGATATATAAATATATATAATTTATTATTATTTATTTTTATTTTATTTTTGTAGTGATTGATGGTATTGACCAAAGCTGATTCAAAGAAAAAAAATGTTTTTCGTCGGTGACATGAAGCGTACCTGGAACTTCAGCATAGCAGTCGGGCGCTAACCACTCACCTAAAAACAGAACACTTACATGTAAAATTTCAAATCTTATACATTAGCTAACTTGGCATGTGAACTAAGATAACAATAATTACACAGCTTTGAATAACTATTGATCAATTACTTTCAAGATAAATTCAACATTGAAATTAATAATTTTTAGATATCAGATAAACGTAAGTAGTAAGAGTAATGAGATCAATGTTTTAACTAGAAAGTAACAAAAGTAACTAGATCCGCGGTGACTAGATAATTCAATAACGTTATCAATTACAATTGTAAGTTCTGAAATTGATTTACATTTTGTGAAATTCATTTAATTATTATTACAAATTTTACTCTAGCGTTTCTCTTGGCAGACATGAAATATTGTTTAAATATTTTGAAATATTATAGTAAAATAAATTAATGATACCTATTAATATTACTGTAATATGCAATATTTTTAATATAAAGCAAAAGAGTTCAGCGGCGTTCTCTGCTGATGATTCGTCAACGCATCGTCGGCAGCGGTCATAGGATCTGATTGGAGAGCGCTTCTCCATGACACGTCCGGGACCATGTAGGCAGCTGTCCTCGGTGCAAAAAAAAAAAAAAAATAAAATAATAATAAATAGGGCCTCTCGGCAAAACTGTGCCTAAAGTGCTAGCTTGAGTGTTAGCGGCAGTATACCCATAGTGTGTCTGTGCGTTTGTATGATCAATTGAACTTTAAGTATGTCCCTGGATGCCAGTTATATGCACATAAGAAAAAGCACAATGTCCTTGCGTATAGGATTCCTATCCAAACTACTCATTAGCTATTAAATGTATATATATATATATATATATATATATATATATATATA
>QLSS01000170.1:214777-227090 GCA_024372645.1 Trichomalopsis sarcophagae | reverse complement strand
TATATATATATATATATATATATATATATATATATACATACACATTTAATATTTGCATGTTACTTAATACCTTGAATTGGTACATTTTTTGTTATACTCCTGCGTCCACTATACACTTACATATGTGTATCCCTGCTAATATCCGAAGATCAAAAACAATTTCAAAAACCGTAATCATTTTTATAGTCGTTTGTGTAGCGTAATTTTGGCTTTATTAGGTATTAGAATGTATTGTATCAGTTCAGCATTCAGATATATTATAAACTATTATTTTGTATTACAATAACGATTAAAATGGCATAAAAATCGATTAATATATTATCATAAAATGTTTTAAAAATCTGTTATATTGTCACGTGTGGATACACGTCACGGGTGTCTAATTACTATAACATTTAACGTAAGATTAAGTTTCATGAAATCATAAAAAAAAAAAAAAAAAAAAAAATTTCTTTGGATTACATGTTATGTGAAACTGAGTTTTGCAAACTCGAAAAAATTTGTTGTTTGATTTATATTTGTTGTTTGATTTATATTTCTTAAGATACTCAAATAAAAATAAATATTTTTCTACTTAACCTAATTTTCGCGCATGCAGTTCCTTTTTTTTAGCAACAGTTTTTTATTTTGGTTATTACTAAGTTTGTTGCAGGATTTGGGTCACACATTGACAAAATCTCATTCCAATTTTCACGTAAAGCTAATTTTTTAAGGTTACTGTAATCGATTATTCTAATATTTTGTTTCCAATTATCAATTTTAATTTTTTTCAATGATAGAAATAGTGGGTAGTGATCTGTAATATTACTTAGAAACTTGCAGGTTTTTGTTTTGATTGTAGAGGTTTTTATGAAAATGTTATCAATGCAGGAATCCGTATCCATTGAGTGTGAAGGTCTAGTTATCGTTTGAAAACCTGGCGAGAAACCTCTTTCCATAAAGTTGTTTAAGAATTCTTGTCCTATCTGATCTGGTTTTAATATATCAATATTAAAATCGCCTATGACAAAGTAATTTTTAACATTTTGCTTATCTTTCAAAAACTTTTTTATACATAATGTAAATTCTGATTTTGTTAAATCATGCGATCTGTATAGTGCCGATATCTGAAAAGTGCTATTTTTATGAATTTGAAATACGGTATGTAAAAAAAATATTTTACGGAACACTTTATAAATACACACTCGTAATGCCTAATGTTACACGCACTGTTACATTATTATTACACACATGCATGCATATATTACACACATTTTATAATGAATATTTATGTAATACCTTAAAATAATGTTTGTTATACTGTCATATTTAAAAAAAATTAATAAATAAACTGATAGATGTTATAATACATTATAATATATGTTATATATAGTAAAAACGAAAAAAAAAACAGTTTTAAATACTCTTTTTATGGCCATATATGCTCAAATATAGCTATGCTAATAAGCATGCTATTTTTTTACTGGCTGCAGGATTCAAAAGCACTGGAGCATCATATTAAACAAAATAAATAGTTATTTTGTTTGTTGTGAGTGTTTTCATGGTCCGAGTGTGGAATTTTGAAAAAGAAGCTAACCTTAAAAAGTTTTATGGAACGGTAGTCAAAACTTTCAATATAATCAAGAAAAATACAAACATTTTGACTCTCACAATGAACAAAATAACCATTCATTTGTTGTAATACGATGCTTGAGTACGCATGAATCTTGCGGTCAGTGAACAATACTTAATCATCTTAATATTAACTTTTGTTAAATATCATTAAATATTACAGTTGTAAGTATTTTCACTATTTTTTTTCATTAATATTACATTTTTGTTCAATATATATCACATTATTCATTATTTTACACTTTTGCAAACTTATGTGTTTATCACTGACTGAGACTACTAGTAGCCACTGGTATAGTTCAATACTTTTTAGATAACTTCTCATATTACTTGTAACGTGGTCGTTCGACTACACGTTACAAGCGAGAATTTGCGCCGCGAGGCACCGACAACCGCGCAACGTGGCAGGTCGAGCCACGAGTAGGCGCGTAGAGGGGGGAGTAGTTCGCGTGGGGAGCGCGCGCAGCGCTGGCCCCGCGGCCATGTGTTGCCGCATGAGGAGAGCTCGCTCTCTTTCGCTCCGCATCGCTTCTACCGATAGGACGCCTACGCTCTCTCCTCAGCTCTCGATCGACCTCGAAGCATCCGCATCCGTGTGCGGATGCTTCGTGCTAGTGCGGCTGTGCCTCGGGTTAACGCGACGCGACGCGGTTAGTGTGACGCGATGTATCTCGACGAACTCGGTAATGGCGGCGAGCCGAGTGTCGTGAGGACTCGTCGCCGGTTGCGATTGATGTAAGCTCTCGATCGTTCCCGCTATCGTTTCCTTGACGCTACCGTTGTCCTTCATTCAAGCTACCGTCTGCCTGTTCCACGCCTAAGCTCTCGATCGTTCTCGCTATCGTTTCCTTGACGCTACCGTTGCCTTTCATTCAAGCTACCGTTTGCCTGTTCCACGCCCTAGCTCTCGATCGTCTCCGCTATCGTTCCCTTGACGCTATCGCTATCCCTCATTCAGGTTACCGTTTGCCTCTCCCACGCCCTCGCTCTCGCACAAGTCCTCGCTATCGTTGCCGAGGTAGGGCGTAATCTCCTCGCTATCATTTTCCTCCCGTATCGCATCTCCCCGCTATCGTTTTCCCCGTCCCTCCCGCCACTCCAACCAGCTACCGACCCCAGCACGCTACCGAGCTACCGTTAGTAAGTAGTTTAGCGAGTAGGTTAGGTTAGTCCTTTGTCAGAGTACCGTTAAGTAATTCTTATAGTGCTTTCACAGTAGCGCGTGCGCTAAGCATTTTTTAAATTGCACGCATATACAAACAATTGTCGAGGGTGCGTTAACGGAGCTGGGCATTATCTCGAAGACATTATCAGTACTCGATAAAATAGAGATATCTACTTTATATACTAAAATTGCGAGGGTATACCGATGTATGCGCAATCATTGGAATACTTTCAAATTTTTTTTGAACGAGGTAGGTGTCGTCCCGGTACGCAAGTGGCCCTCGGTACTGGTCTGCGTATTCGCGCACTCTCGCAGCTAGCTCCGAATACGCACGACCGCCCTTTAACCAGCTTTAGAGACGTAGCTTGGTACTATATCTGTCGCCGCTCTTCCGGGCAGCACCGATGCGTGAGCGTTGCTCAGCAGCAGCCCAGTTAACATGGGGGCATCACCGTAACCCGCGGCTAACTTAACAAATATGTAGACGCAACCGACTGTCGACCCCTTCCTACACCGCCGCGCAGTACCGGCTCCGTTCACTAAGCGACACCAGCGCCGCTGAAGAATCGTGCCGCTACCTCCGGGTACATTCATGTTGCCCGGGCTAACCTAGCGGGCAGCTCGTACCTTCACGGGCAGATGGCCCCCTCGTGGGCAGACGGCCCGCTAGCGGGCCGACACTTTCAAGTGTCAGTATGACCAACCCCAAAAGTCCCTAGGGAGAGAGAGAAAGATAGAGAGAGCCTAGACGAAAGCTCATAAGCCGAACGAGGCCGAGGGACAGATAATTTAATTTCCCTTTTTGTGGTCACATTGGTCAAATGCACACACAGGGCTAGTTTATTAAATTTCAAGTCTGAACAGTGTACCACTTTTAAAATATCAACATTTTAAATTCAAAAATGAGCATATCTTCTGATAGCTGAAAAGTGATAGACTGTTCAGACTTGAAATTTAATAAACTAGCCCTGTGTGCATTTGATCATGTCAGAATAGTTTTATAAACATTGAGAGAGCGGAAGGCCTGCTCTACTGTCAAAAAGGGGCGTTTGCGCATCCACATCAGACTGAAGTAGACCCAGATTTCACAAATGATGGAAGGATACGCAGGAATTGTATGTTTTTTGCTAAGCGTTGTTATATTTGAAAGATGTATAAACGGATAGAAGATATTTTATTTAAGAATAAAGTAATTAATTATCTATGCATAAAAATGAATGAAATAGCTGCAGTAGATGCTGAAATAACGTAATATAAAGAATTATAAAGCGCGCGTAGCGCGCATGTATTACTATATATACTCTTCCCCTCGGCCGACAGCGTCGCCCCCACCACTCGACCGATTTTGCGCGCACGGCCCTTTACGCTCATATTCAAGACTCCGTTTCACCCACTTAAACGCATTTTATCGAAAAACTGGAATATACGTGTTGTTGCTACTCTTGTCTAGTTTCTAAATCCATATTTTAAATTTCAATCGGATAATCTCAGGAGCAAGGAGCCCTCGGCGAAAAAATCGCTGAAAAAAATGGAAATGGGAATTGTGCGAAAACTTTTAATCTGACCAAGTACAGCTTTTGCACACATAAAGTACATATAAATAGCTGCCAGTGTGCCAAATTTGAGTTCTTAATATTCAAAAATGGCCAAGTTGTGTATTTTTAAAGAAAACGTTAAATTTTCCGGTTTTCCCGACTTTTCTCCGATTCTAATTATCCGATCGGGTCGACCGACCTCTCATTCTATTCGTAATTCAATTCTCTACAATTCAGCTATTTATACCATTAAGATTGCTTCAATTGTTTCGATTTTACAAGCTAGAAACTAAAAAAAAGCAATTTTTTGCAGATAATTGTTTATAACAAATTAAAAAATGAAATTTTTTTGTCTAAAACATAGTGGGAATAATGTACGGACTGCCGTGCACGTGATGGCGTAGTTGGTTTGCTGTTAACATTTTTGTCAAAAAACCTATGATTTTTAGCTCTATTGCTTGGCCTAAAAATATTATTAAATTTAAAGACTAAGATGTACAGTTTTAATGCACTCAAATACTTGAGAGTGGAGTAATGCAACTTCTATCTAGGAGCTCCAGATCGCCAATCATTGAGTCTAGTAAGAACGCTCCATAGTTTTTGGCATTTAAGTATAAAAATGCTTTCAAACGTTGTCGGTGTTTTGGGTTAGCCATGATGAGTCACAGGAAGTGCGCGCCCAATTTTTTTTTTTTTTGTAGTTCGGATTTATCAACTAACAATCACACAGAATTGAAGTTTATCACTTTTAATTGCGTTATAAATAGTTAAAAATAATTTTAATGATTTGCATTAAATACGATCAAAAACGATAGAATATAATATATTATTTGCGATTTTAATGCTGTATATTAAAAACGATTAAAATGATTTTAATTATATGCTATTAGAAACAATTTCATTTGTCTTAACATTAATTACGATTAACTACCAAACAATCAATTATAATTAAAATTTATTACTTTTAGTTATAATATAATCTTTTAAAAACGATACAATTACTTTGGATTAAACCTGACATTGCCGCATTATTTTCAGCGATTTTAAGCACATTAAAATTGATTAAAATAGATTAAATGGAATTGGTTGTGATAATGCCGATCAAAAACGATTAAAATTAATGCTAAAAATAAGCATTAATTACTATACGATTAATATGTATTGAAATTGATTCTTCTAAAATGATAACGAGTATTAGAAGTATTAAGAACGATTAAAATGTGATAAATATTAATTAAATTTTATCGATTTAATCTTCAGCTATTAGCAGAGTAGATGTGACACAAAATCTAAAACAATGAATCTTTAATCTTGCTTGCTCTAAACGTAACACTATGCTTCATAATTATAAAAATACATATCAATTGTAAAAATGTAACTCAATGGTATATGGTTACTGCATCACAGAATCGACTTCTTAAACAAATATTGAACAAGATTCTTTTACTAAATTGTAGATTATACATAGCAAATTATAACAATCATAAATAACAATCATTATTTCATTAAAAAATTAATAATAATAATAATAAAAATTAAAATAAGAACAATATTTTAATCATAATTTTAACCGAAAACAAATTTTTATGCAATTTTTGACTATAATGAAATATTAATGACATTATACTTTGCAATAAAATGCAACAAAATTATTTATATACAAGATAAATAAGAATTTTAATAAATTAAAAATAATATACTTCACTAGTCAAGTGGCTGATAGAAAAATACATTTGCTACAAACATCATAAACATTGAAGATCCTGCAACAATAAAATAAATTCCACAAAGTTAATGCTTAATAGAAAAAGTTTTAAACAATAATATTTGTTATTAATTTATAATAAATCACTTATCTAATTATTTCATTGAAGTACTTTATTAAAGGCAGGATACGCATACATGGAATACTTGTGCAATTCAACAAATTGTAAATTATATTGCATATATTGTTAATGCATAATAATATTGTTTGATAGTTATTATTTTTCTCTAATTATTAGTAATCTAAGGCAACTTCACTCCTTATACAATTTGCTAGCATGACTCCGTGGCTTTTACGGAAAATCTTAAAATTATTAATTTGCTAAAATACACCAGCTTATACTTTTAACGCACAGAATGATATAATTTGCTCCATAAATATAAATCTCATTTAACCTTATAGTAACAGAATTAAGAACTATTTAGATAAGACACACAAGTCCAAAACTATAGGCCGCAATAATGCGACATAAACCGTCATAAGTGTCGTACAACATGTCGTAGATGGCGGGACTGTCGTACGTTTCAGTGTCGTGGCTGAAAATTAGGCCCGTTACATGCAAAAAGGAACAGAAACAAATAAATACTGACCCACCATGTTGAATAAGTATTTATCAGGAATAGTTTAGTCTGTTTCCTTAGCTGAAATAATGATATTGTGAAAAAGGTCCCGTTGATTATTATTTTCTAATCGTATTATTAACTTATAAATTTTATATGTTATTGTTGTAATATATAGTAAATATTATAATCTTATTAATATACAGCGTGTCCCATTTTAACATAGACAGCTGAATAACATGACAAATTGCAATCTAATCAAAAAATGTTTTAGACAAAAGTTGTTGGGCATTCAGGGGCTGACCCTTCTGTAACCTTGAATATGTCCTTGAACTTCATTTTCATAGTCATTTGAAGGTCAACTTTTGTTTTTTGAATATAACCTCCTATTTTTGACCTCGGATTCGAAATGAGCGCGAAATTTTACGTCCAGATGAGCTTTTGCGTTAGGGGTCAAAGTAAACTCTACAAGTCATTTCAAGGTCAAATTTCTGTTTGGGGCATTAAGCTGGTAAATCCGGGTTTTTCAAAAACTGTCCTCAGACAATAGTTATTGGGTATCAAAGTGTTGGCCCTCCCATGACCTTGAACATGCCCTTGACCTTCCTCTTCAAGGTCATTTGGAGGTCAATTTTCGTTTTTGGACGAAGTTCCCTATTTTTGACCACGGATTCGACAAGAGTGCGAAATTTTACGTCCAGATGAGCTTTCGCGTTAATGGTCAAAGTAAACTATACAATTCATTTCAAGGTCAAATTTTTGTTTGAGGCATAAAGCTTACAAAGACTACATCAGTGACCATGTTCAATGATATAATATGTACTTTTATTGTGGATAACTAAAGGACAACGTAATACATCTACTGAAGAAATGCAAACCTTGCCCCTAGGTACAAGTCAACACAGAGTAAACACTTATTGATAATGAGACCCCCTTTCCGCGATGCTTAAAAGTGCATATTTTCATGAAACTTGTAAGCACCCCCGGAGCCGACGACGAGGACGTAGGCGGTCTCCCGGCTCAATTTCTTTGGCCCTAAAAAGGGCCGATTTGTGGTTGTGTTGTTCTACAAAGAGGAAGCCAATTAAGATCATGTTGTAACCTAGTCAGTTAAGGCAAGATCGTTTGGTGACCCAGCCAGTGAAGGCAAGATCGTGTAATGACCCAGTTACTTAAGGCAATATCACATTGTTATCAGCTCTCTTCGCGTGAAGTAGATGCTCAAAGTGTGCACCATTATTTTCTAAGCACAACAGTAATCGACGGCGAAAATGATGTTGTACATTTCTAAGCATTTGGAGTGTTATCGCTCCACAAGCTCTTCTTATTCTATCCATCATATTCAGTCTTGTCGTTGGAGCTTCACTATACACAACATCTTTTACGTATCCCCATAAAAAAAAATTTAGCGGGTTCAGATCTGGTGATCTAGGGGGCCACAAAACTGGTCCACCTCGTCCTATCCATCGATTTGCAAATTGTTGATTCAAAAATGTCCGTACAATACGAGCATAATGAGCCGAAGCACCATCTTGTTGATACCATAAGTTTAGTCTTATTGCAAGACTAATATTCTTTAGGTATCCTGGCAAATCATTTTCCAAAAATTCTAAATACATTTGACCATTAATGGTACGTTCAAAAAAATGTGGTCCAATTACTTGGCCATTGCAAATACCGACCCATACATGTAAACTCCAACAATGTTGATTAAGCACCTCACGATACCAATGTGGATTTTCTGGTGACCAATAATGGCAATTATGCCTATTGAGACTACCATTGCTTATGAATGTCGCTTCATCACTAAAACAAACATTCCAAAAAAATCTGGATTTTGATCCAACATCTCAAGAGCCCATCTACGAAAATGTACTCTGAGTTCGTAATCAGCCTCACTCAATTCCTGTACCAAAGTAATGTGATACGGATGGTAATTGACTGATCGTAACAATCTGTGAGCTGTATTTCGAGGGACTCCAAATTCCCGTTCTATTTGACGGGTACTAATACGGGGATTTTGGTGAACCATTGCCAAAATTGCAAGCAATCTAGGATCATTATTATTTTGCAGTCTGTTCCTTCGTCGTTGGCGATGTAGTGGGTTATTGCGAGATCTCCTTTCAATGTTTATCACTTGTCGAGCATTAGGATGGCAGCGATTTGGAAATCGCTCTACATAAGTTTGGGCAGTAAGTCTGTAATTCCTACCACATTCACCAAGTTATAAGAATATCGACTACTTCATTAGGCGTATAATTTACCATTGCAATAACAAGAATTTTATCAGATTAATTAATGTTCAATTACAAATGTGCAAAAAAATACATAAAATCTAGTGAATTAGGATACTAGGATACTCCACTAAATAGATACAATATTGGAGAGATACAACAACAAAAGGTGTAAGCACCTTAAGTATGTAAAGCGACCCTAGACGAATAAAAAAAATACTGTGGGGTCAAAGTTTGAATACAAAGTTCACGTATTCAAAAGTCGATAAATAAATAAAAAATACTACTTCGGTGTCATTTTGTAATTTCAATATGAAACAATCTACTATGATTTTTTCCATAAACAAAAAACTGCTGCTTCATTTAAAGTCGATCTGTGGAATTTTAACATTCGGGGTCATGGTCAATCTCAGAAAAAGTTCACATCGTCTCCTATAGCGAAAACTTATCTGGGCAGAATCCGAAGTTGAAAACACAGAACATGTTCAAGGTCATGGGAGGGCCAACACTTTGATACGCAATAACTATTGTCTGAGGACAGTTTTTGAAAAACCCGCATTTACCAGCTTAATGCCCCAAACAGAAATTTGACCTTGAAATGACTTGTAGAGTTTACTTTGACCCCTAACACAAAAGCTCATCTGGACGTAAAATTTCGCGCTCTTTTCGAATCCGAGGTCAAAAATAGGGGGTTATATTCAAAAAACAAAAGTTGACCTTCAAATGACCTTGAAAATGAAGTTCAAGGACATATTCAAGGTCACAGAAAGATCAGCCCCTCAATGTCCAACAACTTTTGTCTGAAACGTTTTTTGATTAGATTGCAATTTGTTATGTTATTCAGCTGTCTAAGTTAAAATGGGACACCCTGTAGATCAAGTTCAACCAAGTTCAATATAATGGACTATAGTGCGCGACAGAACGAGTGTATGAGGCGGGAACACACACATGTAAGTCTCCCCTCCTATGGTATGTGAGTGTATATCATATGACCTCGATCGCTACCGAAACTAAGCTGTACTCTAAGCGCTGATTATACTGTACACGCTGTACTCGCTCTCTCTGCCGTTAGACTCCGATGTGAGCAGACGTAATATTTACTGAGGCTACTGTCGACTTCTTATTACTTACAATATATTAATATTATCTTAACCTCAGTCTTTTATTTATCCACTATAACAACAGTTATTATCATTACAATCCCTAAAATCTTTTATACACAAATCAATGGTCATTAAAATTCAACATTATTTTTTGCTGCAGCAGATCAATAAAAGTATTCGAATGAAACTGAATAGTTTTATTTAGATTATGCAATTAACGAATCTGAAAAATTGATCTGTTTTATAAGAATACGGATTTCTATAAAGCATGGTCAGTATATTGAAAATACCATCTGATAACACAACCGGTAATTAGAACAGGATAAAAAGACGATGTTTCCTCTCATCGTCAAGTCTTACCCCATTACAGTTTAATGAATTTATCAACAATATTCGAATATCTGCATACTTTGTGTGTGTGTATGTGTTCATCAGTAAACCTTTAAATATCGGCGAGTGCCTTATGTGAAAAGCAAAGCGTTTCGCTTTTAGCAATGTTTTAACTTGCTTTTGCTTACGTTCCTAATGATCCCACAATTACTAGGACTTTTTTTATTAAAATACCTGTAACTCATTATCCCAGTTCATGAAACTGCCTCTGTCGCGGACCATTAGTTTCTCATATAAAAAGGCCAACAAATTGTATGTACTTCTTCATTTAACAAAAGGAGTAGCACTAAGGAGTATTGTAAGAAGCACATTATATATAAGTTATCTTTCGTCTCGAATTTCGTCAAAAATAAAATTTTTTAGTGACTGAAAATAAATATATGATTAATAATAAATTTTTAATATAAATGAGTATTTATATTTTGTATAACTGATTAAGTGATTACTTATTTTCATTTTTATAAATTTAAATTAAACTATGGGAGTTGGCACGCATAGCGAGCCGGGGTGGGGAAGGGGGGGTACCCTCCTAGTCTACACACACGCGCGCGCATATACATTATAATATGGACTTACCTCCGAGGATGTTAAGTCTCTTCATTCAAAGTTGTGCTGAAGCAATTATCGACAGACTCTGAGTAAATAGACTCTAGAAAAATCTGTAAAAGAAACGAAATATACCCTCGTTTCTTGAGAATCAATCCTCAAAATGCTGGATCGGTGCCAAAATAAATCCTCAAAAGAATAGTTACGTATGAATATCAAGTGCGCGGTAGCACCACGAAGGCGAGTTTGGGAAGCAGACAAAGCTTTGGCGGCCGCAACACTATTCACTTTTATATTGGTGGTCCCATTTTTGATTATGTAAAAAAATTGCTGATCATCACTTTTGGTAACTTTTTTTTTGGCTTATTAAAATGTTTTTTGAGCTAAATAATGATTTTCAACAAAAATATTAGTGAAAAGGCTGCTTATTTTTTAAATATGTAAGTGTATAATCTACAAATGCTAAAATCACGTTTTCTTCTTTAGTCCGAAATGTGGTAGAACCGTTAAGTTAGCCGCAAGAAGTATTAGGACCGTGAAGTTGACCACATAGCTATATACAGATGGGTATTGCTTTCTCAAGAAAATATAATATAATATAATATATTACGATATTCAGAATTAAAAGGTTGGAAGTGCATACTCTGCGTTCCAGAGCAGTAACAGTAACTAGGTGGCCAGGGTAGCTGATGACAAGGTCCAGGTAGTTTTCAGTGTCTTGGTGTAAAAATTATTTGAGGGCGGTGTCTAGGTGTACAGTGTAGCTGATTACGACATCTAGGTCGTGCGCTCCATGGTTTGTGTGTCTAGTAAATGAATCATACGAAAACGGTGTCTAGGTTTATAGAGTGACCGATGATGAGGTCTAGGTAGTTTTCACCGTGGTTTTTCATGTCTAGGTGTAAAAAACATTCGAGGGCGGTGTCTAAGTGTAGAGGGTGGCCAATCACAAGGTCTAGGTGGTGCGCCCTGTTGTTTTTGGTGTCTATGAAAATAAATCATACAAGGACGGCGCACAGTGTCGGAAATTGGACAAAATTCGCTCAACTGCTGGTTTCGCAAGGTATCCCCCTAAAACCACTTGAAAAGGGTTCCCTGATACTTCTAAAAACAGGTGTCACTGCGATAATTTTGATATTTTCATTCAATGACACCTCATTTCACCATTTTCTCGAATTTGTCATAATCGTATAAAGTTGTATATATGTATATATAACTTCATATATACCCATATATATACCATTATACTATATATATATATATATATATATATATATATATATATATATATATATATATTATTTATACGAATAAATGGATGGTTCTCTGTGAAATCGAGAACTAAAAAATTAATTAGCCATAAGTTTGAGAATATGTTCTATAGATATCCAAATAGTCTTATGA
>QLSS01000170.1:149955-209777 GCA_024372645.1 Trichomalopsis sarcophagae | reverse complement strand
CCCCCTCCGTGCCCATTGAGACATTTGTACAGGACGCCAAGACACACAACATATCAAAAATGCAGCGAAATTGACGGAAACCACTTTTCCCATAGGCGTATTACGGGGTCCTTTACGCAACTTCGCACATATTTAGCTCCCTCTTGTAGCATACCCAGCCAGTGGTATCTTCGGGCCAGCCGCTGCAATGTTTTAGCCACTCCCAAATGTCCTGTGGTCAAATCATCATGGCACTCTTTTAACGCCTCGGTTCGTCTTTCGGTGGGTATGCAGATTTTCCAGTCTTCGGTCGTATCTGTATCATTAATGTTGAAAATAAATGATCAAGCAGGGTTTTAGCTTCTCACGGTGAATACATTTATTAATACATAAAAGAACAAGAAATTAATATAAGTATGGCAGCGTAGTCAGATGTCAGTGAAGCGTTCGACTGGACAACTGCTCGGTTGCTCGATTCGGTTAGAACTAACTTCTATCCTCCGCTGAGGGTATTCCAATACCTCGGTGACGCAGTCCTACGGCTGATCGTAAGAGTGACGCTGCCAATATCCAAGTATGCGACGACGCGGTCGAAGCGTGAGCGGGCGGACCTTTCTTAATAGTCCCCGTCGCTCACTTGGGTATCATAAAGAGCGCGCACTTAGCGAAGTGCGCGCTCCTTCTTAATCCCTAATTGCTGTGTTTGTCGCGCGTACTTTTCGTAGGCACAAACAGATCGCATCTTCGAGAAGCTTATAACTATAAAATCAGCAGATGCTGCCGAGTTCGGCGACGGACTCGGCACGGCTCTGTTCTTAGGTTTCCCAGCTACAATAAAACAAGAACTGAATATTTCAAAATACTAAAACTAAGTACTAACTGAAACTCCAACAATTAAAATCTAGTGTGTGCAGGATGTGGCGGTGTAATACTCCATTCTTGATGCAGTATTCCGGAAAACCCTTCGGGTCCTGTCTGACGGCCGCCAATTTCTTTGTGTACCACGTACAGTTTGTTTTGACATCGATGTTACATACTGCAACGGGTTGTCTGGACAGGGTATCTGCGACCGTGTTGTCCTTACCTCGTCGGTATTTGACCTCGTAATCCCATTGTGCCAGTTCCATTGCCCATCGTGCTAGCCTGCCGGACGGATTGTCGATTTTTTCTAGCCACTTCAGAGACTGGTGATCTGTGAGGACAACGAAGTGGTACCCCTCGAGATATTCTCTGAATTTCCAGATTCCCCATTTTATGGCGAGGCACTCCTTTTCAGATGCCGAGTAATTTCGTTCGGCCTGGTTTAAGGATCGGCTGGCATAGGCAATCACGCGTTCTTGTCCTCCTTCTTCTTGTGTTAGAACGGCTCCTAGTCCTTCGTTACTGGCGTCTGTTTGCAACACAAACATCTTCGTGAAATCTGGACAGGCTAAAACTGGAGCTTGCACCAGGTCTGCCTTTAATTTTTCGAACGCTTTTTATTGGTCGGAGCCCCATTCCCATTTCACGTTCTTCTTCAGGAGCTTATTGAGGGGAGCTGTCTTCTTTGCTACTTGTGGGATGAATCTCCTGTACCACGATATTAACCCTGAGAAACGACGCAACTCCTTGAGGTTCGTCGGCGGTTGTAGATCAGTGATTGCTCTTACTTTTTCCGGGTCCGTATGGAGTCCCTCTCCGTTAACCACATGGCTTAGATATTTTAACTGTTTACGGCAGAAATGACTTTTCTCCCAATTTGGTTTTAGCTTGGCCTCTCTTAATCGGCGGAGGGTTTCGAAAATCAGCTGCAGATGTTGTTCAAAACCTTCTGTCACAATAACAATGTCGTCGAGGTAACAGAATACGTTCGGTTCTAAGTCCGGTGTGATGACTGCGTTCATCAACCGCATGAACGCTGCTGGTTCTGAGTGTAAACCGAAAGGAAGAACTTTGAACTGCATTAAACCTCTCCCGGGAACGGTAAAGGCCGTATATTTCTTGCTTCCTTCGGAAAGTAGTATCTGCCAGTATCCGTTTTTCAGGTCAATCGTAGTTTTTTCAGAGTTGCATGAACCTGTGGCAGCGGGTGCGCATCTTTGATGCTGATTTTGTTGATGACCTGGAAGTTAATGCAGAAACGCCTTTTTCCATCTTTCTTCTTTGCGAGCACTATGTTAGAGCTCCAGACGCTGTCGGATGGCTCAATCACATCTTCTTGTAACATTTCTTCGACGTCCTGGTCGATTATCTGTTGCATGTCTGGGTTGAGTGGCCAGTAGCGTTGTTTGATTGGATTCGACTCGGTTACCTTTATCGTGTATTCGATGAGCGGTGTGGGTCCTTGTACATCTTCGAACAGTTCTTTCTCGTATCGGATGAGTTCGTCTACCCGGGCTTGTTGATCCTTCGATATTTCTTGAATGCCGATGTCGCCGACAGAGAGTTCCGAGGTATTTGATTGGTTGGGTTGTAATTCTTTTCCCGCAATGATCAAGCGGATGTTGAGCTTTCGTAGCACGTCCATCCCCAACAGCATCTCGTAGCGTAGCCCTTTCATAATATTAAATTTGTTCCTGAAGGTGGTTCCGAGGATGGTTGTCTTACCCTCCACCGTCTGTTCGTTAATTCGGTGGTCGATCCATGTGCTAGTGTCGCGATGGTTTCCTACTTTCCATGCCGCTAACCATTGTTCTGTCCGATCCCAGCGGTTTCTGGTGTTACGAATGAACTCACGGCTCCCGGATCAACCAAAGCCAGCACCGTATCTTGGTTTATCTGTACACTTACAAGGTATCGGCCGTCTTGGGACGGTCTTCCGCTACCGTAGAGCCGTCCCTTGGCGCGTTTCCCGATCGGTTCGGGAATCCGTGGCAATCTCTGATAAGAACCTCGTCCTTTCCATACATGGAACAGAACTTCCATGTGACGTTTTTGCAATTGGATCGGGAGTGGCCTCGCTGCTTACAACGCCAGCAGCATTCGGCTCTATTGTAATAGTCGGTTGTTCCGGTAATCTTACTTGTGGAAGCGCTGTTGATGGCGATTTTGCGTTTTTGCTCGCGCACTTTGGTGGCAATGTCCTCATACTTTTCGATGTTTCAGGTCTGCTTTTTCATCGTATCCCGATGGATCTTCTTCTTTCTCAGTAAAAGCGTGTGGGTTTTTTCGGACGAAACGCACTAAACGCTGGCGAAGCTCTACTACTATACCCTCGCTGTCGAGGTTCTTTCCCCGCAGTTCAGTGACAAGTTGGACAGTGAGGCGATACACCCAACTAACCTTCATCGCGAGAAAAAAAATTTTTTTTTCTTTTTTTTTCTTTTTTTCCCCCGGGTTCGAGTTTTATTCGGTGTACAATTTATTGTAATTCTGTAGGCAAAGTATTCTTAAGCGGTCCCGGTCCGAGCGCCATGTAACGATGGTACTTTCCCTGCTCGGTTAGCTAAACAGTCGGATCCAGGATCGGAATAGGTGCAAAAGAGTAAATCCGTTGTTGTGTTTTAATATTAACAATATATTTGTAACTTATTATTTAACAAAACCGAGGACTCAGTTGTTAAATCCCGGCTGAAACAGAAATCATTTTGCTTTGTGTTAAAAATACTTTGTTTAAAATTACTTTGCCTTTATAATTTATAATTATATAAACTAGCGAGGTTAACAAATTAGGAGTATACTGGCGGAATTTCGCGTTAACAAGATTTCTACGGCTGCGGTTGGCGGTCACGGTTATCGGTGCGGTACGGGTTTACAGGTAGGTATTGGATTTGGTGGTTAGGAATACATTCGGGACGGTGGAGTTGTGAGCGCACGGCTCTACAAATCGTCGTCGCTCGTCTCGTTCTTCTCCTTGCACTGTGTGCTCACAGTAGCAAAGGGAATCTTGAGATGTCGGCGTATTAATAGGATTTTTAGGTTAGGGACGATCCTAGGATTAACCGGGACATGAGCGCACGACCCGGTGATTCGTCGGTGAAGCTATCGTTGTCTCCTCAACCCTGTGTCCTCACAGTGGCAGAAGGAGTCAGCAATGCGTTGGTATATCGGTTAGGGTCTACGGTGACGCCGGGTGTCGACTACGTGTGCTCACGTAGAAGAGGCTCGACGTCGGTCGGGTGTTTCGGATTGTCTCGTGTGTTCACGACGGCAACTCGGATTTTCGGGTTTCGGATCGTCCGATGTGGGTCTAACTCTCGCTTTCCTTGTAGTAACATGTGCTCACGATACTACCTGGAGTGATGCTCGAGAAGGCTACGCGATGCACCTTATAAAGGCGTGCGGCGCAGCCGTGTACAGAGCTACCAGAAAGTTTACCCCGGGATGAATCATTGTTACCCCAGTGGAGGTCAGACGCAAGGATGTGCTCGCGCTCTGAGCGAAGCAAGTCTAGGAAAGGAGACGCGTCGCAGTGTGATAGTCCTACGAGACCTTACACCTATTAATGAACAGCTCAACCAAATTGGACGCAAAGCGGATTGAGACCGTAGAAAGGTCAGAAGTTCAAGAGTTTGAATCTGCTAGTTTCGTCCTTAGGACGAGCGTCCAGCGCTGAAGATGGTGGTACCATGACGCTTGAGCACAATGAGGACGCAAGAATGCGCGAAGAGAAAAGCGTTAATACCTGCGTTAACGTTCGAGATTCAACGTGCTTCTGAGGCTATTACGCCTCTCCATTATCCAACATGGACGGTCATCTCCGTCCATGTTGTATATATATATATATATATATATATATATATATATATATATATATATATATATATATATATATGTTTAGGCTACCTTATTTGCAATTTAAACCTTTAAATCTGAAATTCTGCTGGTTCGATCCCGTGGATCTAGACCACAAAATTCATGGAGATGCCTTTTAAAGTAAAAAAATATCTATTAAGTTTTAGAGTGGGTCTGATCTTCTACTAGAAGTTATACATCAAACAAACATAATATGATGGTTAATAAGTAGTTAATATGCAAATTTGACACTTATAACGTAGGATATTTCAAGACTATCGTTACGAAATAAGTTATACAGCTAGGTTAAATTAGTATAAGAATATGTACATAAATTCCAGAATTGGTCTAGACTCCTATCAACAGTTAACAATCAATATATCATAATATAATGATCAAAAAGTTATGAAAATGAATATTTAACTTTTATACACATTCCTATAAGATTTGCTTCTTTTATCATACCACAATCAAATTCACGCAATTCCCGAAGTAACAGAGGACATGCATTATTTGCAAAAAATAAAAATATAAATTAATTAATTATGGTTACGCAATAATGATTAGTTCTGTAATTAATTGCGTGAGTAGTCACGTGATTAACCCTATGATTAATCGCGAGATACATTGCTTTATAATCACGTGAGTAATCACGTAATTAATTAATGTCTACTGAAAAAATCCCGTGATTACCACGTGAAAATCACGTGAGATTTTCATAAGACCATTTGGATATCTATAGAAGATATTCTCAAACTTATTACTATATTAATTTTTTTGGCTCTTGATTTCACAGATATTTATTATAAATAATATTTGTTTTTTTGTTTGTAACAAATATAATATTTGAATATAACATAAATTTAATGATTAGGCTACGTATTTTTTTAAGTTTGCATATGGAAAATTTATTTAAAAATATTTAAAAAAGCATTGACATACTACTATGTATTAAACAATATTTTCTTTAATGGAACTATAAATTAAGTTGGAGGAAGCTACGTGCCAATGAATTGGCAGCGGTTTTTTTTATTTCTATTGCAATAAAAATAAGAAAAAAATAAAAGTATTAACTATATGCACTTCGATTGACTGATAACGTACTTATTTATAGAATAAATTACATACAAGAGCGATGATTTATGTCTTGTATGATAATAATAATTATATCTCTATTTTCCAATGTTCAAACCATTTTTACCATTATATCGATCTTTGATAATATTTTTACCATTATATCGAACTTTGTGAATACACAAGTTATAGCACTTGGAACATATATGGCTTTACAATTATAGGTACATGCTGTTGTTCTTAAAGTATTATATTTTTAAATATAATTTTTACAAAAATTATAATAAGAGCTACATTATTCGTATTTGAAATCGCAGCAGACTAAAACTGTTACTAGTAGTAAGAAAACTAAAAGTATCAAGCTTCAACATAATAAGTTGTTTTGAAGTTTAATAATATTAATAAAATCATTATCTGAAAATTTAAGTGTCATTGTGTATTAATACCATGTTAATTCATATAAATCATATAAATAAAATATAAATATAACTAAAAATAATATGAATAAGATGTAATAGAAGTATACATCTTATTCACAGCTACAGTTTCTTTTCTATAAAAAGATGAATTTACATTTCTATTTCTCTGTTAATAATACGAATTTAAAAATAAACTTGTAAAGCAATATAAACGAAGATTTTATATAATTATTTTTTACTACTATTTTAGAGGACAATTAATTCTGCAAGTGGCGATATACAGTGCTTCAGTAAATAATTGTTAAAATAGAAGTCTCATTATAATCGTTATTTGCAGATAATATATACTATTATTGATTTGTTTTAAATATATTAATACTGAGCCATTAACAAAGTTAGAAATGTTTATGTAACGTTTTAAAAGCTGAATATTAAAAAAAAAGTTTTAAATTGCTAAATATTACAAGAAATGTCGATCCATTTAACATATTCATATTTTTGTAATTTGATATGGGATAATAAAAATCCCTAAGAGTCTTCTGCTGAATTTATTTTGAAAGATCTCAAATTAAAATATAAAATTTCAGAAAATGAGGAAAAAAAATTGCTTGAATTCTTAAAGACAAACTTTATGATTCAATATAAACGTAAATGGGCAATCGTTACCCGTAAAAAAGATATCTTTCTGTCAAAATATAAAGAATTTCTTGAGAAAACTTTTACTTTAGAATGCGAAGATGACGATTCTTTAAATTTGGATACATCAGTTAGTAATATTAATCTATCTCAATCGAAAATAAATTTAAATTCCCAAAAAGTAGGAAGACCACTTTTGTCTTATGAAGAAGGATCTTCAAAAACAAAACGTAGACGAGCAATTGACTTGGCTGAAGAACATACAAAAGAAGAGCTAGTTACAGCACTTAAAATTAAACACGAAGCTCCCTTTGATAGTCAATATATTAATAAAGCCTTAGTCATGTACCTAGATTTAGATTTATCAATACGCAAGTATACAAAATTGCAAGATTACAAATAATACTATGATTTTGAATTCAAGTGACAGTGATACAGAAATTAATGATCCACAAGATTTTACAGATGCATCTGTGTTCATTACAACTTTTATACCTCTTGAACTCAAAACTATTGATGAAGAAATTTTGTGGATTAATGAAAAACCTTCGTCTACGTTTTATTGTCGTCCAATAAATTTCATATTTACTAAAGAAAACGATAATATTACAAACAAAAACTACACAAATATTACCAAAATACTGAACAAAGTCCAAAATTATATCATAGATTTTATGGATATGACGTTCAATGTGAAATTTGATTTGAAGTGTACCATAATTGATGGTAAAGCGGGCAATGTTATAACAAATCAAAAAGCTTCTAGTCGCTGTAACATTTGTGGAGTTGGACCTAAGAAGATGAATGATATAGATCATGTCTTAGGTCTTCATTGTCATACAGAATTTTACAAATTTAGCTTTCCCATATTACATAGTTGGATTCGATTTATGGAGTATGCACTGCATATTTCTTATAATCTAGATTTTCAGAAGGGAGAAACAAGAGGATCTGTCAATAAAGAGTTAAAAAAAGTGAGAAAATCAGAAATTCAGAAGTCGTTAAGAAGTAGACTGAGAATAACAGTTAACGTAGTTAAACAAGGTGCAGGTACCACGAATACGGGAAATGTTGCGCGTACTTTCTTTGCTCAATCAAAAGAGGTATCTAAAATTATAGGCGTTAATGAGGAATTTTTATCTAGATTGTACGTAATTCTGCAAATAATATCATGTAAAAAAATAGTTAACTTAGTATTATTCAAAGATTACTGCTTAGAGACGGCTAAAAGATGTGTAGAAATGTACCCCTGGTACAAAATGCCACCATCTGTACATAAAATCCTTATACACGGATGTGATATTATGATTGAATTTCCAAAACCTATAGGATATTATTCTGAAGAAGCGCAGGAAGCTTCCAACAAAATATTTCTGAAAGCTCGTGCTGAACATAGCAGGATGTTCCAAAGGTCTCAAACGAATGAAGATATAATACATTATTTTACGGTTTCATCAGACCCAGTCATAAGCAGTTGTCGAAAACGTTCAAAAAAAATTGAACAACAATTAACTTCTGAAGCTACAAAATTTATAATCACATCTGAGGAAATGGAATAACTGAATATTATAGCGATAAACTATAAAAGAAATAACAAATTAAACGTATATAAATATACGAATCACAGTGAAAATGAAATTACGACAAACATAATACAAAAAAGAATGAAATGCAATAAAAAATTAAAAAATAAAAATACAAAACCAAAAAAAAGAAAAGTCCCCTTTTTAGGACTTCTACCTTGTCGTGGTAAAGGGGCTTAAATCGTACTATGAAAGAAACGATAACTAAATGGAGTCAATTCTATATTACAGCTTATAACTATCAAAACATCATGATAAAATTCAGCCGTGTGATTGGATATGCCAAATTGATAAACTTATAAATCTTTTACTCTAACCAAAATACGTTTAAACTAAATCTAGGTCTATCAGATAATTATAAATCTATGATAATCGAGTAAACTAGATATTTAGGTTAGGCAGAAAAAATGTAATACCTAAGAAAAGGAAAAAAAAGATAAAAAATAATGAACTAAAGATAAAAACAAGATTCAGATTAGAAATCGAGAAAACGAATACTCGAAAAATAATAAAAGAAAGAAAATGCAGATTGCGTGGAAAAATAAAGAAACCATGGGCTGAAAATAGAGATAGAGATATAACTAAAACTGGATTAAAGGGCTGAATGTAGAACGAGGTAGAAATAGACATAAGAAATGTAGAAAATAGGAATATCGATAGAGGTGAAGTTGGAGATGGATAGAAGATACACAATCGATGTACAGTACTTACATATGTAATTATAGTTAATCATCATAATATATTATGTTTGTTTGATGTATAACTTCTAGTAGAAGGTCAGACCCACTCTAAAACTTAATAGATATTTTTTTACTTTAAAAAGGCATCTCCATGAATTTTTTGGTCTAGATCCATGGGATCGAACCAGCAGAATTTCGGATTTAAAGGTTTAAATTGCAAATACGGTAGCCTAAACATATATATATATATATATATATATATATATATATATATATATATATATACAACTTTACACGATTATGACAAATTCGAGAAAATGGTGAAATGAGGTGTCATTGGTCTATCGTTGCCTACAAATGCGGGAATGAAAATATCAAAATTATCGTAGTGACACCTGTTTTTAGGAGTATCAGGGAACCCTTTTCAAGTGGTTTTAGGGGGATCGGGATGATAACACCCAAACTGGGCAGCTAAGCTTAAAAATTCTTATTATTAACAACTTTATCAAACAACAAAAATAAAAATGATTATTTACAGTAGACTATATGGGAATCATGTGGTCCCCAAACGGTCATCATGTGGTATTTATGTGGTTTTCATTTAGTTCCCATGTGGTTAGCAATGGCTTAATTAGCATTCTGTCAAATTATTTCATACATAGCTTGTGGTGACCATGTAAAAATCACGTGGGAACCATGTGAGAATCGCGTGCTTCCTTATGGGAACCCACAGCAAAATCACACTTGGTTCCTACATGGTTCCCATGTGGATCCCATGTAGTAACCACATTAAAACCACGTAGAAACCACATGATTACCACATGAGAACCATGTGTGACTTTTCACGTGGGTCGCGTTTAAGTTTGGCCCCCTCTCCCCTACATCTGTCCTAGACTAAGCGAAAAAAATTTCTGAAAAATATTAGTTGTAAATAATTAGTTATACATATGTTGATAATATGAATAAATAACTACTGATATTATCAATACATCTATCCTCATAAAAAAACAATTAGATCCGACTGGAAAAAACTAATCGGTTTTAATGCATTTTTGTGATGAGATCTGAGATTTCCGAGATTTCCAAAGATAAACCAATGAACATAATTATAACCGATTTACATCGATTAGGCAAAATTTTTCATGATGTTGTAATCGGTTAAAATAGGTTATAATAATGTTAATTGATATATGTTTGGAAATCCTAGATCACAAAAACATATTAAAATCGATTATTATTCCTTTTAATTGATCTAAATAATTTGTCATTGTATAAATGTTAAGGTCTAGTTTGGATTGTGACAAAATCCAGGTATTTAAGTTTAAAATCCAGCTTAAAATAATCGTAAAAAAAAATTTGCCGAGACCTGGATTTAAACCAAGGACTTTTCGGTTGAGAGACTCGCTACTTAGTCACTTAGCAAACTCATCACTTACTATAAAATCTCATAATGTAAAATACATAGTAAACCCTATATGTTTTAAACAGAATGTTGAATTGAATTTTGTTAATGAATGTGTAAAATTTATCTTTTTTTATAACACGTCCATCGAAAATGCGCATTTCGATTACAAAAAAGTGGAGAGAAAGTACAGTTTTTCAAGCTTGAGGTGAAAGGCCTTTTTAGTGTATTTGTGTGTGCATATAAACATATAAACACACCCACACATACATATATACCTATATCTCAGGCGAAAGTGTTTTTTGCCTTTCGCTCCTAGGGAAAAACACTTTTGCCTCAGATATTTGTATTATTATGCTTGTGTGCGTGTGTGTGAATGCGCGCGCGCGTCTGTGTATGTGTGCTATCGGTCCATACGACATCGAACACAATTTACATTTACAATGAAATTCCGCTAGGAGATACCGGAGTACTCTGCTTTTTTAGACAGGTTAAAAAGAGCTTTATCGATGCACTGATTATAAAATGCACTGTAAACAACTATATACAAAAGTTGTTTTTTTGCGAGGATGATGACGAGTACAAGTAAGAGTGAAAGGCGCCGCAGGTTAGTTGTGTGATGTACTATTACGCCCGAGACTAAGCACTAATTCACATCAAAATTTCTGGTGTATTTCGTAGGTTGTGTTGCTTCATCTTGTCCCTGGATCTGAATTTCGAAGCTGAAATTATTGCTTAATCTGGAGCGTAAAAAGATTAATTCATACATCAGTTAACGCAATTTAATACAACAGCAAATTGACAATACGTTGGATTACCATTTATACTGAATTGTAAGATTTTATAGTGAGTTTTGTGTTCGCTAAGTCTTTAAGGGGATGGATACACCTTAAATTGTTAAAAAGTGAAAAATCCAATTTTTTGTTTATATTTTTCCTAAATTGTTTAAAAAATGAATTAAACTATTAAATATATTCAGGTACAATGTAAGAAAGATAAAACAATGTTTATGTGTACCATATTATCAGGTATGACATTTCGTCGAAGGCCAAAATTCAGATTTTTCATTTTTCAGCTACCACAGACTTACTTAAGATTTAGGCTTGGAAAAGCACTTTTATATTAATAGATATGCTTCAAACGCATTTAGTTTCTAGATAATTGTGAGATTTTACAAAAGAATATTATTTAAAAAAGTTGTATGTATATTAACATAAAATTTGTTACTTTTTAAAGTGTTTAAACAATTTTTGTCGATTATTTTCAGAAAACTATTTTATCGGCAATTTTTTTAAGATTATTTTGAGCTGGATTTTCAGCTCGAAAATCCGCCTAGACGTTGTTACAATCCATTGAAAAATCCATGTCGGTTCTACATAACATCCATTATTATCAGCTAGATATCTATCGGTATATTTTTATCAGGGATTTCAGTAGGGAATATTAATTTTCAGCAATTATTAAGCCATGCTTAGTCTTTTTTGTAATTTAACACTTCACCCATTTATTTACAATTGTTTTGAATATTTTTGTTTTGTTACACTAATGATTTTTCATTCGTAGGTGCACAAGAATATAGTGAAGCTGCTGCTTACATTCAAGCACAATTTGAAGCAAAAAATAAATCAACTACAAAGGAGATATACTGCCATATGACTTGTGCTACAGATACCAATAATATTCAATTTGTATTTGATGCAGTTACTGACGTGATAATTGCAAACAACCTACGAGGCTGCGGTCTATATTAATTTTCAAATACTAAATTAAATATTAAATAAAAAAATTTTCTGATTCTCAATACGTATCAAATTTTCTTTAATAGATACTTAATTTTTTTTATATTTGTATTAAATTTACATCTTTTTCCGTATAAAATAAATAATATTTACGACAAGCATAGTGAGAAGCAAATAGCTGTATCTTTTATTATAATTTAGACACTAAAACTCTAAATTGTAAATAGATTTTGAAATCTTCCTATCACATTGACAACTCACAACTCGAACGAAGAATTTCGCTTTGCTACCTTCTTTTAGCAATCTGCAGTTTTACCCGGAACTCGCCTTCCTCAGACACAGCAAGATGCAAATAAAAGAACCAAAATCATGTTAAACTAAACTTCCCTTAAACCATCTACCAGGCAAAATAAGATGCTAATAGTAAAAAAAAAAAAATTTCCTAATCCTAGGACTATAAATCCATCTGACTCACGACCCATGACTTTACGCTATATCTACACAATATGTCAAGGATTATCTCTAATTCAAACTCCTACCATTTAAAACCCGATTCAAACTCCAGGCATCTAAAGTAAGTGCGCTTGCCTTTCTCTGATGTGCCAATGTATTAGAAAAATATTCTTTGTTTCAACACTTGCTGTGTAAGGTACGTAGATGAGCCAACTTACGGGACATCTATCGACCAGTCATATAACAAGATTTTTTTCAACTGCCTGATGCCTGAAACTTGGTCTATAAGGGGTTAGGTGTTTAAGGTTTTTTGTTGTTTTCAGTAATTTGGTTTTATCTTTCATACTTGCATCCTATTGACTACTTTCGATGCAAATCATGAGATAGTTTATGTGATTTATAGATTAGCTGTTCAAGACCAAGATGAGCAATACGTATATTTCGTATAAGGAAAAGAAAATAAGCTAATCAATAAAAATGTATATTCGGCATTTTTATTGAATATATCCATGTTTATATCATTACGTCATTGATGAAGAACGAAAAAATGGAATGATAGAAAAACCGCTGCCAATTTCTTTCAACAAAATTTATAGTTCTAATAAATAAAATATTGTTCAAATATATAGTATATTAATGATTTTTAAAATACTTTTAATCTTAATTATTTTACTGAAGGAGCACCCATCACAATATCAAATCATATAATTTTCACAAAAAAAATTAAACTTTAATATTATAAATACCATAAGGTTCTCATAACCTCATAAAATAATGAATTGTCTCGTGTCATGTTCATATACATAGAACAGTCAGCACATGCCTGACAGAGAGCAGCACTAAACTGGGTATACACACTTGTCTGTCGGTACAGCAAACACCCTACCTAAGCCAAGGTATAGTAGGACTCTACAGCATGAGACTACAACCAACGCAACGACACATCGAATCAACCACGCACACAATTATAGCAGACAAGACACGTGTTATGACTTCGAAATTAAACAGGAGGTCATCCGAATGGATCAATACCGAACTTGCAACAAGAAACAAGAAGCTGACATCTGCCCACCTGGAGAAGGAGAGGTACAAGTTATAAGTGCTCGGTCTCACAAGTAGGTGACAGGCTGCGACCACCCGATAAGCTATAAATTAGCCGCGGGGAGAAGGAACGCCGACGCATTTTCCGAGCACCGCCAAAAAAAGACAAACTCTTCGCCCTATCCTTTTCCACGTCTTCATCCACCTATAAAAACCCATGTGTGACCACGAGGAGGGGCCTTCTGCACCCGGAGTTTAAACAGACAGAGCCAAGCTCTGCTCGATCGCCAACTGACTTTTATTCTAAATCTAACTTAGTTTCTTGAGAGCATCTGTGTTTCTTAGTCCTACTTGACTTTATAACTTAGAATGTTTTCACTGTAAAGTAGCCTTGTAAAGTTATTTGAGAATAAACTAAATATTATTATTAAATTCACTACATTCGAGTCTCGCGGTTTATTCAAACTTCTCGCCCCGACAACGAGTCAACGTAGAAGCCTGCTAGCACGGAGCGTAGCTGAGCCGAGAGCCGACTAACTTCACGTCAAGGTAAGCAACTATCTTTTCCGAGCTTTATGTCGATGTGAGCATGATTGTATAAGTGTTGTGAAAGAAGCTAGTCCTCACTCCCGCTTAACAGAATAGCCGACGGATAATTAGTACAAGCGCGACTGATCATTAATACTGCATTGTACGCTTGTGTCTACCTGCGGGTTCGCTACCTTTGCCCAAGGCGGGCGATGTGTAAACCGCCGTGCTGAATTAAAGAACCTAGCTTTCCAAACAAATATTTATATTTTACGCGTGTATTCGCTCTGTGCGGCCTACCAGGACGAACATAATTTGATGGCCCCTTTCCGGTTTGGGGTTTTGAACGAACGTAGCAGGAAATAAAGCAACAATAATTACCAGTCAATCGGATAATAAAGTTTTAAACGTGGCAAAAATCTTAAAAACAAACGCAAAAATCGCAAAAACCGATTTAGACGACGATAAATGGACAATATGGCAATACATCAACTTTTTTCGCGATATAATAGGAAATGAGGAGGAAGAACCGTGTGAGGCGACATAACAAACGCGTGAAACAATAATCGAACTTTTAAAAGACGTACTAACACGTGATGAAATCAAGAAAGTAGCGAATAGTAATATTATAATAAACATAATAGGAGATCCCATAGAAGCAAAAGTTAATCCGGCAAAAATAATTAGAGCATTAGAAGGGGACGATACAAGGAAACTAGATTATATGGAAACACTAACATTAATTGTCGATATGACTCAGAACAAGGAAAGTGACTTTATCACACCGAAAACAAGCGGAGGCGGAAGAGCGAATAGATTATTAACAAATGTAAATTCACTAGTACGTCGTTTAATCTAGGAGATGAAGTGGGACGACATTTATCGGAACTATATAACAGTGCGTCAGTTAGTATTTTACACAGTAAAGCGACGGAAAAAGTAATGAGAGATTTGCCTAAATTTAACTGAAAAAAATCCGGTACACGTTCTTGTTTTATGGCTTCAACAAGCAGCAAACACTTTTAAAGCCTAAAGCAGAAGCCAAGTTAGTAAAAAATATTTATTTGAAAGTAGATGGAGACGCGTATAATTCTTCAGTAAATAAGACATTTACAAGCGTGAAGGAAATAAGTAAACATTTCGAGTCAACGTTGGTTTGGGAAAATCCTCTGATGAATTATTGGGCGAACTCGCGAACATAAGGCAAGGTGAAGGGGAAAAAGTAGTAACGTATTTAAATAGAGTTAGAATCTTATACGTAAATATTACAGCGACCGCGAACATGGAAAGAAGAAATACGGCAATATTCAGAACCGAGCTCAACAGAAAATTAGTATATTATTTTAAAAAAGGCTTGGATTGGCCAATAAATACGTGCATTGGAAAGTATAACTACCTAAATGAAGTGATCGTAGCAGCGATACAAGTCAAGCGTGACTTTGTTTGCTATCAGGAAACTAAAGTTTTGGAAAAGAATTCGGGAACAAAAACGATAATAGAGCGCGAGTAAACATAGTAATGCAGCAAAATCTAGAAAAATGTCAAATTTGCGAGAGAATAAAACATAAGGCAGTAAACTGTTGGTACCGAAACCAAGCGCTACAGCAGGACGCGGGCCGACCGCCGAGTAGCAAGCTGCAAGAGAACAATGGGGCGGAGCTCACAAACAGCTACCAATATGTTCATAGACAAAGGACCACCTTTGAAAATGCTAATATACAAGGCACAGAAGTATGTAGATATTGTAAAAAAGATGGTCACTTAATAGAAAAATGTTTAAAGAGAGAATATGTTAACAATAAAAGGCGCGAAGAACAGGAAAATGCGTCAAGCCACTTGTCGTATCAGAACGCGAGACGGGCGGCCAAACAGATGACGCGTTCGAAACAAAATTGAAATCTTCAGAATCAGCAGTAAGCATATGAGAAGTAAGACTAAGTTCGTATGCAAAGTCACTGGCAATCGAACTAGATAATTCGTTAACGGACGAAAAATTCTTTCTTCTACTAGATTCAGGCGCGGGTCCGAATTTGTTAAAGAAAAAAGAATGCGGAGTAGACGTAAAAATTAATGATGTAAAGAGATAATGGATGCGACTCAAGCACTTTCCGTGTAAAGTGCGGTGTTCGTAATTGTCTTACGGTCGCCAGCTGCTTGTTACGTACAAGCAGGAAAACTTGTTTATTAATTGATTAATTAAAGTATATCTTCGATAATGGCTGCTGCGACATATATTACTGGTTCAGGAATATTAGAGCAAGGTCGATTATGGAGAAAACTCTGTTGATTAATATTTAATAAACTTTGTAATTATTTATTTATCTGGTTCAACAATATATCACGTTATTAATGCGGAGCACAATCACGCTCAGCGTTAACGAGTCTGATCGCTACTAATATCTATGAGCGAAAGCTCTGTTCGCTAGAGTAGTTGATTTGTAACTAACTATTACGGAGTTGATGCGCTCTTGTGATGTTTGCCCAAAGAGTAGATAGGATAGATGTATCCTCTGGAGGCCGATTGGTATGTGCCGTTAAGTATTTGCCATTTGATATTAATCGTTTGGCCTGGGCCGTCAGGCGTGTGCCATTTAATACGTGCCATTTGACCTGTTTGAGGTTATCTTGGGTCAGGGACTCATCCTCCCCTTACAATGAAAATGTTGAAGGACGAGTAGTTTCAAAGAAAAGTGCACCGAACTAGGAAATTTATTGCAGGCAATAGCGCAGAAAAAGTGGCGTAGAAAACATT
Source organism: Trichomalopsis sarcophagae (assembly GCA_024372645.1). Classification (NCBI taxonomy): domain Eukaryota; kingdom Metazoa; phylum Arthropoda; class Insecta; order Hymenoptera; family Pteromalidae; genus Trichomalopsis; species Trichomalopsis sarcophagae. The sequence continues at coordinate 192,778 of QLSS01000170.1, read as the reverse complement.
TTTTTGTCTTGCTAAACAAAGTACGAACGCGGATAAAAAAATTGAGAAGGACGCGAAAAGAGAGGAAAATTTAGAAACAACCTACCTTCCGGTGTTAATTATATCTTAAGAAAGAATAAATAAAGTAACAGAACAATTGAGACTAGAGTACATCGGAGCCGGATTTGAAGGGCAACATTAAATATCGATAAGTAATTGATTACAGCAAACTATCAGATCAGCGAATGATCAATATCCGTTACAAAATATATTAGATTATTTAAATCAATTAGGAGGTGCAAAATACTTTTCGGTTTTTGATTTAAGATCAGGATATCACCAAATAGAGATCGCGGAAGAATATAGGCATATAACGGCTTTCGCGACGCAAAGCGGCCTATACCATTTCACACGCGGTAGTTTCGCACGATGCCAGCAACTTTTTCACGCGCACTCACTATAGCATTGGCGGATCTCTTAAGCAATGGATTGTTCATTCACATGGACGATATCAAAGTACATTTAAGCACGTTTGAAGAATATTTAGAGAGAATTAGACATTTGTTCGAGACATTAAGAAAATAAATCACAAGCGGATAAATGTGAATTTTTAAAGAAGAAAGTTTTGTATTTATGACATGTAATATTCATAACGAGAGTAAAACCGGACTCGAGAAAAATCGAGGCAGTCAAGCAATACCCGGCCCTAAAAATAAAAAAAAATAAACAATTTCTGCGCTTCGTAGGTTATTATAAGTTTATAGACAAGTTCGCTGATATCGCATTGCCACTAACAGAAATGTTAGAAAACGACGCGAGTTTAAATGGTCAGACGAAGCGCAAAAAGCATTTGAAATATTAAGAGACAAATTATGCGAGGAACCGATATTAGCTTTGTCGGATTTTTCTTAATCATTTACACTAGTAACAGATTATTATTGGCAGAGTTTGAGTTCAATTACAAACCGGGAGAAACAAATATAGAGGACGCACTTTCGAGGAATTCAGTTGAGGGCGTAGTAAATATCGCGACGGCCGAAGAAACCTAAGGAGGTGAAAACGCAAGTGTAGACGAGGACTTGCAAAGGGGGACCGCACGCAGTGAAAGCGCGGCGCCGGCACATGCGATGATGACGTACACTTGAGCAGGTAGGCAGTTAGGAGAAAAGTATAAACGACGAAAGAGAAAAGAGGCGCGAGGCGAAGAACAATCGCCAGAAAAAAGATGTAAGGAAAGTAATAAAGTTGACGAACCGACAGAACAAAACGAGAAAAAAGGGCCGACTGAGAGCGACGGGTGCGAAGTAGCGGAGTACGAGGCCGGCGAGTTACGAATAGAAAGCGGCAGAGATGAGAAAATCGAATTAAAGAGGAAAGACGAGGAATCAGAGGGGTGTTGGCGCGAAAAAAAGCAAGATATAATCGTTGAAAGCAAAACACCACAACGAAGAGCGAAGGGGACGATGTCGAAGAAAGGGAGAAGCCTGACCAATTCTAGGTGAATAAGGGACAAAACGAGAGCACAGAGTGAACGGCCATTATAAGCAGGGAACAAATGATTATGCGAAAAGACAATTTTGTGTATTTTCTAACAACAAAAGGAGAACCGTGTGATAACGGGTCGCTACAATTTAAAATACAGGGGGAGATACCGCTGTTTACGCAATTGCAAGTAGGAATTCCTAACTCTGTGAAAATAAGTAATAAAATTCACATCGCGCTACCATTAAGAGAAGAGGCGATAATGGGGCCTACCAAATCATTGAAAACAATCAAAGTTTTGTGCACAAATTTAACGCCATTTTTAATAAATTCGAGATAAATTTAATAAGTGTAGCAAAAACTGAATTAGTTGAAGAAGTTAAATGGAGTAGATTATGTAAATTAGTAAAAGAAGTCTTTGCACATAACAATATTAAATCAATTATATGCTTAGGAATAATTAAATATCAGCTAGTAGAAGATAGGGAAGAAATTATTAAAGCGGCACACGCGAGAATAGTCGGTGTAAATAAAACTTATAAAATAATTAAACAAAATTTTTTACGGGAAAATCTTAAAGTTGATATTCAAAATTTTTTCCGCAAAAGTCTCTCAATTAAAAAAGTTTGTTATAGTAGAAATGAGACTGCCTATGGTAATTACGGACACACCCACTGTGAGCATGGATAAACTCTTGATGGATGTCGTCGGGCTGCTGTCTATCACGGAAAAAGGCAACGAATACGTGCAACATTTCAGGATAATTTAACAAAATTTGCAATAGCGGAACTGTTAAAAGATACGACCGCGAGTACAGTAGCGACAGTTTTAATTCGGAAAGTAATATGTATATACGGTGCCGAGAGTCATTATATGGGACAAGACTACATTAAGGTTCAAAAATAAACTGTGAAATCATTGTTGATCAGATATTATAACTTTATTGAAATCTCCTAACGATCGGGTCCTGGTGTGACCTTCTCTCACAAGTTGTCGCCGAGAACTGACGCTCTACTCATTAAACGCCGCCGAAAACTCGGGCCCACTAAAACAAAGACGCTTTCCCGAGGACTACCGAAGGGACTCGAAGCAGTGCGCGCGTTCCTCTATATCTATAGCTATACACACGCAGTCATGTGCCCGCGCGAACGCCTTCCACCACTCAACTCTCTGACCTGGCCGTCATAGATCAGCCTTTTAGCTTTTCTGTACTGAAAGTGACCTTCAAAATCCGTGGAGCAAACTCCCTACTGAGGTCGTGGCAGTCTAGGAATGATTATAAAACCAGGTAGATTTAGAGACTTTAGTTTCAGAGTGATCACTCGCGTTCGCTCGCCTCCCTCCGATTTGCTAATTAAATTTTCGACGATTTTTTTCTGAATGTATAATAACAAATTCAACAGGGTTGTTGTAAATTTTTTATAAAACATATTTCTACTAATGTTATTTTTAAATATTACTTCTATCGAGATTATTCAATAGAAATAAGTTTAATCAATCAAACGGTTCTTCTAGAATTATTTTTTTTTTAATATTTATAACAGCTATATATTTACGAAGTCTCATTATCAATTCAAAATTAATAATCGGCTGTACATCTCACCAAATTCATATCATGAATAATATACTTATTTAATTAAACACTTACTTTCTTTAAGAAACGATTGAAACGGTCACTGCTCTCTTATAGTCCGGTGCAGAGTATTTAATTTATATTATTATCAGGGCCGTCTTTGTACATAGACCCAAGAGGCCCGGGCTTAGGGCCCCGGGCTTTTTGGGGGCCCCTCGAGGAGAGTCCTAAATTTATAAAAATATATATAAAAGAAATCTTTTAAATATACAAACATGGAAAATATACAGTACGTACATTCAGCACTTAATTTTTGAATTAATGCATCATCGATTCGACCAACTAAACTTTTACGTTTGCTGTAAACCATTAAGCAATCCTTATGCTCTAGTCCTTCTTCGTGCTCTTTCATACGTGTATCGTTTTTCCAATTATCAAAACCAAAAAAACTCAATTGACTACGTTCGTTTGAAAAAAGTCGACAGACGAAACAAAACACTACACCTTTCGTAGGTGAATATATTAACCATTCGCGATCTATAGTTTCACCATTTTTCAGTTGACGATAAAATAGTGATTTTTGCAACATTCTTCTCTTTTTCTTTAAATTAGCTTCATTATAAACTCGAATAGAATTTTCAAAATTACTGTTGTTGTTTCGACAAAAAGTTGGTCCTTTCAATATGCAGTATGAAATTAAATCATTATCAATAGTCCAGAGAGCTGGATCTGAAGAATAAACTGTCTCTTGTTCTATATTTGTTGTAAGATGAGCTATAAATGAAACAAATATTATTGTCAATATATTAATAAAATTGATACTTCGTTTCGAAAAACAATTGTATAAAAAATAACGATTCAAATACATTTTTTTTGGATTAAATAATGAAATCTTACTTGGCTCGTATATTTCAGTTAACAAATTCTTGTTTTCTTCTTCCGTAATCGACTGAGCCTCGGACTGATTAGTTGCATTCTCTAATTGCTGCAATACGTTTGAACACGTTTCATAATTGGAATTGGTAGCTGCATTAGAAATAGCTAGCGGCTGATTACATGCATCACTGCATTTTTCTTAACATTTGCAGCTGTATGTATATCTACACATAAAAAATATTTAGAATATTAACTTATATGAATAATCAAATATAAACGTTTTATTTATAGAGTAATGTTGATTAATAAAGGCATGTACAATCTATTTTAATAATTCTTTTAAAATGGTATAAATATATAAATAGTTACCTGTTTCGTCAACTTCCATACGTATGTACTCAGCACTTTTGTTTTTGTTAAAATTAAAAAACATTTTTTTTTTTTTTTTTTTTTTTAGAATAGGGCCCCATTTTATGTTAGGCCTAGGGCCCCCTCGTACTGAAAGACGGCCCTGATTATTATTAAAGAGCTATGAACATTTACTGATCTGTGTCGTAATTCTGACGACAGATCAAGAAAGAGAGAGAAAATTGATTATAAATTAATGATTTAATTATAGGTCAGATCCGGGATACCAGGTAGTGGAGATATATTTCAATAACTTTTGTTCTGCATAGAAATAATACGTCTATTCAACAGTACATTCAACGTGAACTGGGTGTGTCTTGATCAACTTGTAGTAGATATCTGAAGTTTGCCAGATACCATCCGTATCATATCACACTGAATCAAGATTTAAATGAGCAGGGTCGTCAGCAGAGAGTACAATTTTGTCAGTGGGCAAGAAATCAAATTAGAAATGAGCAAATTTTCTTCCAATTCGTGATGTTTAGTGATGAATCTACTTTCAACAGCATTGGTCATCTGAACAGACATAACAGCCATTACTGGTCTGCAATAAATTCACACTGGATGCAACAAATTGATAATTAACACCGTTGGAATATTAACGTTTGGTGTGGCATAATCAATGGAAATTTAATAGGCCCATATTTTTTTGAAGGTAATGTAAACAGCGAAAGTTACCTAAATTTGATCGAAAATGAACTTCCAAACGTACTAGAACATGTTGATATGAATACAAGATATAGGATGTGGTTGCAACAAGATGGAGCTCCACCACATTACGCAAGGATAGTAAGAAATTTTTTGAATGATCGTTTGCCAAATCGTTGGATAGGTAGGGGTGGTCAAATTGCGTGGCCTTCAAGGTCACCTGATTTAACTCCATTAGATTTTTATTTGTAGGGATACCTCAAAGATACAGTTTATAGAGAAAGACCAACTACTGCTAACGATATGAGAATGAGGATTAAAGATGCCTGTGCTAATATCCCACATAATGTTTTGATACGAACTGTAGGACATCTCCAACAAAGACTTCAACTCTGCCTGCATGTCGGTGGAGCTACTTTTGAGCATTTATTGTCTTGAACATCTAAATAGATAATTAACTAACAATCAGCCCTTTTCAGGGCTAAATGACGTACAAAATCCTATCGTGCAACCTCCGCGTGGTGTATGCCGGGTTACGCTAATGCCGAAGGTAAATAAAAGAAACATTTGAAGAGGAAATGGTCGATTTTTATACAAAAAACCGACGTTAAATAAGAGTCAAAGGTCGTGATTCATTACTTTAATGTAATTTCTACAGATTAAGTTGTGGGTACTGAACATCAAATTTGTATCGATAGCGATTAAAATTCCCTTTGAAGTACAAACACAACATATCACTCTAAAAATAAATTTTCCGCTTTTTCCATTTCCGTAATTACGAAGTAGGATTCTTACAGGAAAAATCAAAGTTAAATAAAGACTTGTTCCCTTTTATGCCCAAAACCCCGCGCGCTCGTGCGTAAATGTGAGCCATATGATGTATTTACTATATAGTTGTTGTAATCAAAAATATATTTACTATCAGCAATGGAAAAAACATAAATGGACGGAATATTATAGCTGCACAGAATGAGAACAAATCCTGCAGAACCATAAAAGACCAAATTTTGGCTATTCTACAAGTTTTTTCCATTTTCTGGATGAAAATAAAATCCTACAAAATTTTAAGAGCAGATTTAAACTCAGCGTGATAGATTACATAAAATTAGTAATTACAAGCAAAATATAAAAAAAAATGTCATTGTTCTAAAGTGACATTCGTAAGAATTTTTGTGAAAACCGTCAAATTTAACGAGTTTTTTTTTTTGACCATACAGTCAACATCAATCTTTCTGCTTATTTTGCTGTAATATCTGACAGTTTAGACATCATCTTACATAAATTTCAGATTAATCGACTAACTGGAAACAAAGTTATTTGATTTTGAAACACGAAAAGTGGAAATACCCCATAGTGTGCTGTATCAGCAAGATAGTCGTCACATGTTTGTAAGTGCTCCTGTGGTGGGAGGCTTGACGGTGTGCGTGTTTGTGTCGCGCGTAGCCTAGTTTGTCGTATTCCGCAGCATTATATGCGTGCTGTGCTAATAGTACGACTTTATCCTTAGTTATCGTTGTCTGTGATGACGCATTCGTTTTATTCCTTCGTCAGACTGTGGATATAAATCAGTTGTCAAGTACTTATTCACTCTAAATATCTGTGTGAATTCTTCCGTAACCTGGTTCATAATGTCTGCTCCTTGATTGGATATGATTAGATAAGCTTGTGTTATGTTATGTCCTAAGCTATTGAAAGCTGTCACCGGGCAGTAACTTTACGGGTTATTTTGCTTTCATAAGCACGGATGAGGACAAAGCTTCGGAGAGTGAAGCTGAGCACCGTCGGTGCTTGGCTACCTTCGCGATCTGTTTAATAGAACGGCATCCAGTAGCCGCTGGAAAATCTTTCGAAATCGCTCTGTTTCGTTGTTCGCACTGATTCTAATTAAACTCTCTCTAATGTAGATTCCGTGACTTCTAAGAGATTTGTTGTAAGAACATTACTTTAATTGTAATGTTGTTATCACTAATAGGTGGGTCTCTATTATATATTAGAGAGAGAAAGAGATAAATGCGCGATAGGGGCATGCACCTATTTAATTAAATTCACTTACCTTTTTCTTTATCTCTGCAATGGGTCTGGTCTGCTCTCAGCACGTCCTCTCAGCGGCTTTTGGCTCAGCTTCCGAAGCGGATGGTTTCGAATTGAACGGGGTGACAGGGATCAGGAGCTTTCGGGTTAATTATTCACTCATGATTTAAATTGTAATATAGTTTATTCGATTTGCCACAAATTTTGAATAACGCTCGCTCGCAACTATCTAGACTTTCAGATTATATTAAATTATTGAAAATAAAGAACCACAACGTAAATATTCTAGATGTATGATTGCAAGTAAAGTAAGTTTAATGATAGGAATATTCAAGTTATTTTACTAGCCGAAATATTCCAAGTCCTTACACTGATCTGAATTTGTCTAAGTCCCGAACGGTCGAAAACATTCTAAGTTCCAAGATGTTATACCGGAGCGGGCTCGGGCAGAGCTTTCGTGTGGCAACAATTTTTGAAGCAGACTGACGATCTGAGAACCTGTTGCTGGGCTCTTTTATACTCTCGTAGGAGAGGCGATCTCCGATTTTCGTCTCCTCGGCGGGGTTGGTGTTTGGCCAATTAGGAGGCCTAGATGCAGCTTCTTGCATTGTATGGAGCATTTTACGCATGTGACGTTGCAGCGAGGGCGAATCAGAAAACCAGAGTAAAAATCCTGTTCTCTAGTACATCGAGTCCCCTTGTGCTCTTCTCCTGTCAAACTCGCCTCTGATTTACCTTCCCTATCTGCAAACTCTTAGAAGCTTCCACTGTGCATTTTGAGACGACTTGCGACGGATCCTCTTTGATGGCTTCTCGAGCTTCTAGCGCGCGAGACTTATGTGTCACTTGCCGATAACGTTGCGCGTTCCACGGCCTCTCATGCGCGGTCCATGATGTACAGTAGGCTTCTTGTTTTTTTCGCTCTATTTGCATCCGCTGTATTCCCACCGTGGAGCCAAAATGTGTGCATATCGGTGTGCCTCGCTTAGCTTTGAGCTTCTGCTGTAGGACCGCAATGTGTGCGTGCATATCGGTGTTTCGTTTCGCCTCTTGCCGTAGAGATGTATTATGTGTGTGCATATCGGTGTGCTTCGTTTGGTCTCGATGCCTCTGCCATAGGACTGCAATGTGTGCGTGCATATCGGTGTTCCGTTTTATTTTTATTATTTTACGTGCATTTACTATTATCGATTTTCATAATTGATTTTACTTTGAGTTTAACTATCTTTTTATATTCACTTCGCCTTACGTTGTCTTATCCTGATAAACTAATTAATTCAATTAATTATTGAATTTGTTGAATTAGCTATAACTTATCATATACTATATTCTAGTAGGAAGGGTATCCATGGATTTACTTTATAATAACTAATCTTATTAATTTTTAGTATTTAAGAAATGCGAAAGAAAATAAGCATTTCACAGTTACTTCTTTTACCGCTACGTGATTGACAGGTACTAGTATGTAAAATTTTGTAAAGTTGTCTTAAATGGTTAATATGCATCGGTTTCCTCGTTAAGAATATTTTGTTAAATAGATAAGATGGCTGTGATAATCATTAGTTTTGTTTTTACTCGCACTAGTTTCTTTTCTTGGCACCCTGCGCATCCTTTAACAAACTGTCTGACGTCTCCTTGCATGTTTCGCAAATAGTACTCACTGGCTATTCTATTGTATGTTTCGTTTGTTCCCCTATGGCTGCCAATAAATGACATGTGATATCTACATAATATTAAATTCTTTATTTTGGAAAACTATGTTTTCTGTAAACATTCCCATATTTCGTTAAAGTATTCTGCAAAAATTAATAGTTAACATCGATTAGAATCTTTTCTTATAAACACATAAATTTATCTCGAAAATTGTAATTTTTGAATAATTTGATTTTGCAAACATAACAATAAACATTAGCAAAGTAGCGTACGTACGTACCAACATATTTATCACTTATTTAAAACAGAAAAATATAATATTTTGCTTCCTCCTAGAGGAAGCTTTGTAATAGTAAAGTTTTGAGTTACGTCAAAACTTCTAGAAAATACTTTTTGGTGTGTTAGAAGTTCAGAACAAGTGTTATTAGAAAATGTCCGTATGGATATGTGTGTGTATATACCGTGATATTTCTGAAACTATTTTAGAATTATATTTAGAAATATAATTTGACATGCATATATATTTTTGGATTCTGAATTAGGAAAAAACAGTTATTTCTTATTTTCTCAACTATTTTTTTATGGCCATTTTTTGATTTTTGAAAAACACTATTTTGCGTTTTTTTCAATCATCCTATTGTTACAAACAATTCAGTTATTTAAAAGAGGATAAAATTACCTACTTTTTCTCGTTTGGGTCCTCGGGATCGACCGCTTTGTTCAGCAGATAAAATAAAAAAGCTGATTTTTTTAAATTCATATCTTTGAAACTAAACATTATAATCTCGCGAAAAAAATTATTTCGATGGGTCACGTGTCAAACCATATTCCATTTAAATTCGAAATGATTTAACCACTTTTTTCAGTAATAAATCAAAAACTAAATAAAATAAGTTTTTTTGTGCCTCGATTACGGACGTAAAAAGGCCTTATTGCACTTGAGATTTTGTCCTTGGGGTCGCTACCGGGCGCCCTCGCTCGCAACTAAAACTATGCAAATAAAATCCACGTTACGAAAAAAAATTGAGATTTTCCCATATAGATTCTTTTACTCTAAGTCCTTATGGATAATCTAGTCCCGAATCAAGATAAAGGTAAGTGAGTCTAGTTCCATACAAAATATGCTAGGTTAGGCTAAGATTTACATGTTATTTCCCTAATTCCCTTGTTAAAGTTCTAAGATAATACGCGATTTTCTCCGGTTACATAATTTTGCTAAGGTTAATGGAGAGGTTAACAAATTTTGCTTAGGTTGATCCAGCGGTTAACAATTTTTTGTTTCTCTGACGTGTAATTGTTACATAAATGTGTGTAGTGTAGTGAGCTGTTCGCGTAATCCTATTATACAATATAACTACCTAGCGAATCCCTCTTTCATTTCAGTTTCTTAAAATATGTTCTCGCTTAAACTTAAGTTGCGACTTGATTCATCGTTGTTCTTGGCGCTAATCCTTTGTAGATTCAACCTTGAGTCCCTTGGCATCAGGGCTGGCTGAAGAAGCATCCTATTGGCTGCGGCCAGCTGCTGTAGGTTCGGGAGACTGAGGCCTGCTGATTGCATCGGCAGGTAGTATGGAAGACCCCGGTTCGCCATTTCCGGTTGTCTGGCCTCATACACCTGTGGGCGCTCTGTGCCGAGCTGCGCATGGATGTTGTGTCCTGAAATCAATCTATCGCGGTTTAGTAGCGGGGCCTCCCATTTTGTGAGAACGTTCCATATGATATCTTTATATTCGCCTAGCCTTTTTGCTTGTCAGTGATATCGCGAAAATCCTTTCCAGTTTTTAACGAACGCGAGAATATATCCCTTCTAAGGTTTGAGGGCTTTGCCATCCCTTCTTTCTCTAGCGTGTCTTTGATAAAGGCTAACGACGTGTTGTCCGTTCTGTTTATCCACGAGCCTATATCCAATTCCGTTTCGTTAAATAGTACCGTCAAATAGTTAACGCGTAATGTCTATCGTGTTGTCTGTCAGTCGTTTGCAGCTAGAGAATAGTCTCTCTTTTTTATTCATAGAGAATACCCAAGTGTTCGGAGTGCTCGTACGTATCCGGAATGTGATTTCATGACTTTTATTTTACATTCTGATAAGTTTATGGGAGATTTGCCGGTACTGATCTGAATTTCGCTGCTCGTGCAGTCGTTAATTTCGTGAACTGGCTCTGTATTCCGACATATGTATAATTTATTAAGTTTCTTATTTGTTCAGTGCATCCAAGGAGATAGGGATGTAGGCAAACGTGTCTGATGTGTTCAGTGATTTTTGTTTGATTGTCAGGGAAGATGCTTTATATAGGTCGTAATCGCCGTAGTCCAGCAATGGTGTCCCTATATAGTACACTAAATGCATGTCTTGGAACAGTATTGAGACATCGGATATTTTAATTAATTCCGTAATGGGCATGTTTGTTTCCGCGGATGGAAATCTCGAGTCAGCTACCGATTCTTTAGCGAGGGCTTCTAATTTCTCTATTTGTTCTGGTGTGACGAAGCGTGGGTTTACAATTCCTTGGGTTGCAAAGAGTACAGCATCTGTACGGATTTCCGTATCTAGTTCGTATTGTATTACGTTGTCTTCCAGTAAGTTAAAGGCTTCCTCGATTTCCTCTTGTTTTCGTAGGATTGCTTGATTGGCTATCAGTTCATCCATGGCTTTGTCTAGTTCGTTAGCTTTTTCATGCAGAATGCCGAATTCTGTATGTACGAGTTCGGCCTGGTTTGCTAGTAATTGAGCTAGTTGTCTCGTATCGTTGGCTGTTATGTTGATTAGTTGCTGGATTTCTTCTCCGGCTTCCTCATCTAGGGTTCCGAATATGGTGCGACTAATTTTTCCTATCGCTGAGAACCAGGCTCTTTTGATTCTCGGTTTCTGTGTTGTTTCGTGACCTTACAGTAGCTCTTTTACTTTGTCAGCGTTCCTCGCTGTCTCTTCGATTTGCTGACGTATTTTAGCCAGCTGTTGCTCGTACTGACATGCTGTGTTTATTTGCTCGCAGAATGTTTTTAATAAACCCAAGCTCATTAATAGCTTGTTCCATCTAATGAAGAATGCCTCAAGATTTATGCGTTGTATCGTTTTCCATGATGTGCTGGAGGTTGCCAATGGGTTTAGTTTCTCAACCAATAGCCCTGGGTTATGGTTGATGGCATGTATGTTGATTCCTCCATTGGTTTCCTTAAATGCTGCTCACCTGTAAGAGCGGTGTCTTGTAGTTGCATTTTCACGGTGTGATAGCGCCGTGATGGCTATTATATACTGTGTTAGATTCTTATTGTTGTTGTATCATCCACTTGTGGGTTAGTAATATTATATTAATATCTATATATTAGATTAACTACCATGCGTGTGGTGTGTTTTCGCGTGTTCAGCGGTAAAGTACGGGATCGTTGGCTGTATATCTATATATGCGGCAGTACGGTATCGTTAGTAATATATCTATATGTATGCGACGTATTTTCGAGTATTCGGCAATGAAGTACGGGATCGTTGGTTGTATATCTATATATGCAACAGTACGGGATCGTTGGCAGTATATCTATATGTATGCGACGTATTTTTGCATATATTCGGCAATGCAGTGCTGCTGCTCCTGCTGTCCCCTTCCCGTCTGTCTGTGTTTATTTGTTCTTTCTTACGTCGTCGCCACGTGCTCTCGTGTTGTATTCAATACTCCTATTAATTTCCAAGTTTTTCTTTCCTTTTGACAATTTTTTTGTAAAATCGCTGATTTCCATGCCGATTTTGTGAGGTTTCGTGAAATGGCTAGTTTGGATGATGCGGTGCGGCTTATGCAGGCTCCTAAGGCCGTTGAAAATGATCCCTGCGTGTATGTTGTAAGTGTTCATTTGTGACATTTCGGTGTATTGCTTCCTTACTGTTCAAGTATAGGTCTAAGTTTTGTTTTGTCTGAGTATTGGCCTTTCTGTTTCATATGTGTGTATGCGTAATTAATCGACGATCCTGCTTTCTGCGTGGAGGTCCGTGTGACGATCCCCCCCTTCAGTGCGGAAACGTGATAGATTGAATTATTTATAATTTATGAGATTTATAAAAATTTCAATAGTAGTATCGGAATTTCTTTTAGTATATTAATTATAGTTGGTTTACAATAATACTATTGAATATATTAGAATAATTGGAATTATTTAAATAGTTTTATTAAATTATTCTGTTTTTACGAGTTATTATCTTTATACTAAAATGTAATTTGTGTTTGAGGTCTGCGTAGCGTTCCTTGAAAGCCTAGTGCAATTTTATGTGTATGTTTATCCCTGTATATTTTTCACCTGCTTTATCTGTCCGACATTAGTCAACCGCCGATTTTATTTGGACGTGGCTTGTCATCACGTAAGTAATTTATGTTTAATTGATTGTTCTTGGGTTGCTGTCTCGTTTGTTCCCTTTTTTGCTGATCTATCTTGTGTTTACTGAGATTTCCATTTATTTCCTTAGTTTTGTGACGTCCGAAGGAAAAATTGCTACCGCAACATGTGTGCCGAGTTTGCGAAAATTTGCTTAACGGGACAACCCGCCTTCTCTAAGCAACGTTCGATGTTCACCCAAGAGCCGCATTTCTTTTTAAATCCGAAAATGAGGGATGAGGCCGCCCTGGTTGGGTCTCCCGAGGATCTGTTTAAGAGAATGGGGGTCAGATTTTTGCTATTCTTGTCGTTAGTAAGTCGTTTTACTTTTTGGTTTTGATAGTTTTTAATATTGTTTCTCTGATTCTTTTTTTTATTAGGTTCCCTTTCGCGTAGGTGCGCCGGATCTCTGTTCGTTGGCTGATAAGGGCGCCTTCTTTGATCAGTGCGTCCGCGACGTCGCTTCGGGACGTCTTGCTCCCGTTTACTGGCAAAATACTACTCCAGCGTCAGTGGGGATTACCTCTCGCTTCTACGAGTTGTCGTGGCACCATCATCCTGCCCGAAATCCTGACGCCCTTACTGCGTTCGGGGTCAACGAACCCTCGGTGTACGTGTCGGGACGGTATGCCCTGACTGACTTATATGTGGAGGACAACTACCTTGACAGCGCCAATGTGATTCGGTTTGGCGAAGTGGGCTCGGGGAAGGTTTGGCTCCTTGTGCATCCCCGGAGTTTCTATGATTTGACGGTGGCTCTAGGGGACACCATTGGCCGCTTGAGGGTCCTAGGGCGCGATGATGTTTTTGATTATCTGGAAGGTTGCCCGACTCCAGCTAATCATAAGAATATCTCCATCACGTCCGAGTATCTCCAGGCTCGCGAAGTTCCGCATCAGTTCATCACGCAGCTGCCCGGGGACCTTGTTTACGTAGGGGAGGGTATTTATCACCAGGTGATCAACTTGGGCATCAGCGTTGCTGAGGCCGTGAATGTCGGGAGTCCTAGGTGGAATACCGGCGCCGATCGGTTCGTCATCTGCTGTTGCCCTTCTAATGCTGTGGGTTATGTTCCTTCCAACCTCACCGTGACGGCCGTCGTGAGGGATCGGTCTTTCCGGAGGCATGTCTGTCCTACCGATGGGTGTCCCTTCACTACTGCTTTGTTGCCACATATGCGGGCACATGCGCAAGTAAAGAATGACCCTAACGGCAGTTCCAAGCATCACGCCTGTTCCTTGTGTCCCAAATTATATAAGCAGAAGTGTCATTTAACGCGCCACGACCAGATCGCCCATGCGCCCGGAGGTACACCGAAAAAGGCGTGTCGCTGGTGTGGGGGCTTAAAGTCAGCGTCGAATATGAGCAAACACGAGAGGATTTGTTCTAAATTGTAGCGTGCTTCCTTCTCGCTGGTTTACTCTGTTTGCGTCGACTGGTCGATCATGTTAATTATGCGTGCGTCTGTATGAGTGCGATTGATGGAATGGAGCGTAAAAGTGAATTATAGTTGAAGTGTACGAGCGTAAAGAATATCGTATAGGGACACATTAATTCCGTGACCCGTTATAAATTCCGTCCTTTTTCTACGTTCGTAATTGAAGGTAATATATGTGTTGTAATTCTTTTATCACTACTATTAATGGTTTATTTTAGTATGTACCGAAGATCTTAAGTATAATTGTATAGTTAACCACTATAGCGTTGCTAGTTATAATGCAATCGATGCATAAGTCGCCAAATACGCGCATATATATATATATATATATATATATATATATATATACTAACAATCAGTATTATATATTTAAATTTTATAATGACGATAACTTAGCCAAACAATTAGTATTATATATATTTAGACTATTTATGTGTATATTCATTACTGATAATGGCAATGACTCTGTAAGACAATTACTTGTATGTAAAAGAATCTATATATTTTGATTTTATTTCATTAAAATCTACTTGTAAGTCTACAGACAGGTTTGATTGTTTTTGCTAGTTATAGAGGATCAATGTGGATAGTAAGA
Source organism: Trichomalopsis sarcophagae (assembly GCA_024372645.1). Lineage (NCBI taxonomy): Eukaryota > Metazoa > Arthropoda > Insecta > Hymenoptera > Pteromalidae > Trichomalopsis > Trichomalopsis sarcophagae. The sequence goes on along the minus strand of QLSS01000170.1, from coordinate 177,733 downwards.
ATGACACAGCTAATATTATATCTATCGTAGGTAGTACAATACAAAATGAAATCACTTAAAACATCCATACAAACAGCTATAGGTTATGCGGGCACAGTTAGGGGTGAATTCTCCAGAACTGCACTAGAGATTAGGGATATCGACAGTCTTTCGACTCACGAACATGTCCGCAGTGCTATTGCAGCCGATACGGGCAAAGGAGAGGCCAAAATTTATTTATTTGAGCCGAACACGAAGGAACAGAAGATATAAGTTTTCAAAATAAATCAGACCAAGACCACCGCTCTGCTCAAAAAAGGAAAGATCCGTATCGGCTGAGTAAACTGCCGGATGAGGATTCGCGCAAATGCCACGCGATGCTATCGTTGCCTGTGGTACGGACACGTAAAAGCAAATCGTGAAGATCCTGACAGAAGCGCCAACTGCTAGAAGTGTCACGTGGATGGACAGAAGGCAGCAGAATGCACTATGCTATCCATGAGATAAAGTGCTTCTTATGTAGAGATGCTAAGGTACCTAAAGAGAAGATAGCGCACGCTCCAGGTACCGGTGCATGCGCGGTCTTTCAGGCAGCCCTAAACGCGAGTAAGACTTGAACATAATAGCACGAATACTTTGGGACAATTCGCACAGTAAGCTTGCCCACAATCACAATTTGTAGTGGAACAAAAAGTGGATATCGTTCTTATTAGCGAGCAATACACGGATCGTGACATACCTGACCGGGTGTCTAACAACGCAAAAACCGCCGCTGTCTAAGTGCCCAGGTGGAAGATCACGGAAACGGGGACGGGAGACAACTATGCGCCGGTGAGGGTGGGCGGTATCACTTATTTTAGCGTGTATCTCTCACTAAACTTCAACGCGGCAGATTTTGCGATGAAGTTAGGAGTACTAAAAGACGCAATAAGGGACGTATCTGACGTCATAGGGGGCGAGTTCACTGCGAGGCCTGTGGAATGGGAAACAGCCGAGATAGGACTCGCCGTAGTGAACGAGAGTAATAACCCTACTTACCATAGACCAGATTTTGGAGAATCCATACTTGATGTAACTTTTGCGAGCGGAGCGACGATCCCCCAAGTGAGGGATTGGCACATCACGGAGAAATATATGGCGAGCGATCAGCAGTATATTCTTTTCTACATCCAGAACGATCGCGGAGATAAGACTACAGGAAGAAAAGAACGGACACCGCGCTGGAATACCCGACGTATGAACTGAGAAAGTCCCATCAAGCGGGCTTCCTCGCCGATTGAAAGAACGCAAAAATCAGACGCGTCGGTAGAACGCACTACGCGACTCATAACGGAGCTCTGCGACCCTATACCAAGGGTGTCTTGCAGCAATATGAAACGTTCGGTATACTAGTGGACGGACAAAACTGCGGAGATTATAAAGGATAGCTTTCGTGCTGCAGAAGGGCTCAGAAAGCCCTAAACCGACTCTGGCCTGAAGCCCGGGACTTGTCTGTGAGGTATGACGAAGCGCAAAAAAAGGCTGAGGAATGCGATAAAAGATAGCAAGCGTAACTGCTGGGAAAAGATTATCGACGATGTAGAGAAAGACTTGTACACTGACGGATGTAAAGGAAGAGCTGAGCTGTGCAAGCATGCTAACATGCTCGGCGAAGAGTGCGTGGTGGGGGGAGAGAGCTGCCGCTGCTTGCGTGACGATCGCTCTGTCACGCTGCCGCGACGGTCACAGCTCGCCGATTCACTCCCCAGTAAAATGTGTACCCGGCAAGCCCATAGAAGTATTCACTTCAAAATGTAATCGACGTGCTGTTCCCTACATATCCCATCAGACCTCAAATAGAAACGACGAACGTGCCAGCAGAACAGATACCCCTATTTACTGAGGGCAAAGTTTGCGTAACGCGTCCATCCTCAATAGCATCTCATGACATAGTCAGCCTTCATAACAATAAATTTGTTCCACATAGTCAGTCAGCTCGGTGGTTGAGTCGTGTAGTATCGGCCAGTGTAGCGATCGTTTCTTGCTTTCCATGCCGCCAACCGTTGTTTCGTCCGATCATGGCGGTTGCTGGTGTTATGAACGGACTCACGGCCTCTGGGTCGACCACTGACAGCACCGTCTAATGATTTATTTGTACATTTACAAGGTATCGGCAGTCTTAGGGCGGTCTTCCGCTACTGCAGAGCCGCCCTTTGGCGCGTTCCCCGAACGATCCGGGAATCCGTGTCAATCTCTTCTGATCTCGACCGCTGTGTGTGTGCACAGTTATGGCCGGGATAGTGCAATACTGCTTTAGAAAGGGGTAGTCAACGATAGGAGCGATTAGAGAGATTACTGAAACGGCAAAAAGAACGGATTTAGCCTGCCATGCGGCAAGACCAATCGTCGTGCTCGTGACATTGGGCGTCAACAATCTGTTTAACTTGGCTAGGTGGATAGATATACTAGATACTCTGCAGTTGCTCGGGGTACCACCGTACATCAGGCGACTCATGAAAGATTATCTAAGCGATTGAGTTATTGAATACGAGACGATGGAAGTGAGAAGAAGTAGATCCATAACGGCAAGGGTGGCACAGGGTTCGATCTTGGGACCGGGCTTCTAAAGCATTCTGTACGATGAGTTGTTTGGACTAGAAATGCCAGAGGGTGTCATACTCGTAGGGTATGCGAACGATGTTGCGGCTGTTATAACAGCCCGAAACATAGAGATTGCGCAGGCAAAGCTAAACCTAATAATGTGTAGGTACTGAAGTGGATGACAGAACACGGCCTGACCTTAGCACTAAACAAGACTCATCATACCGATAAAGATAGATCAAAGAAATGATTATGACTAAATCATCAGCTATATAATATATAATAAGTACGTGGGTGTGACGCTGAATACGAAGCTGAATTACGGGGCGGAGCCGAACTGTTAGGCTGCTTCTAATGGTGACCACTAACTATATTCTACTATATAGAGCAGAGGTTAATTGAAAAGAACAGACATCAAACTTCAATATCATGGATTTAGCATGATTATGAGAGATTTGGTGGTTGACAGTGACTGAGGTCGCATACTGATGAGATTGAAATACCTGTGCAAACCTCATCATTGGTGACTTCGAGAGCATCGATGGCACTTTTCACACAGTAATTGCATTTGAACAACACAAAGTCAGTCAGTACACAATGCTGTATGTAAATACTGTCATGTATGAGAGCATGCATGTGTAGGGTTAGGTTTTCACTGATAATGTTCACCTTATCCCTATGGTTGTTAAGATATCAAGATTTCAATTTTTTTTGAAATTTTTTTGATTCCTCATATCTGTAAAACAATGCAATTAAATGCTTCAAAATTTTATTTGGTGATTAACCATAAAAGAAAAGCTACTTGCTGCTAAAATTTTAAACGATTTCGTCGAGCGGTTCTCAAGTAAAGTGCTAAAATGTAAAAACTGATTTTTCTTAAAACTTTTTCCTCCTCTTATAGGGGTGTCGTTGCAAGTCCCTCCCTATTAATTTATGTCAAAATGATATATACACACACATCAGTATGACATATAGTATATGAGTACTGCTAATCCTTGCGCTGATGACAAACGCATTCCAACTTATTCAGATCCACAATATTTTGTATTATTTTTTAATTGATCCTTCAGCAAAATAATCGAGATTGAAAATACTTAAAAAAGCATTAGCATTATATATTTAAATAATATTTTATCTATTGGAACTATAAATCTAGTTGGAGGAAGCTACGTGCCAATGAATTGGCAGCGGTTTTTTTCTTGGGTATAAGGACAGTAAAAAAATTAAAAGCATAAATGAATTAAATTTATAAAAATACGAATTTTATTATTATAATAACATTTTGATTTTTTATTATTCTACTCAACTTTTTTGAACAACCAAAAATCTTACAAGACGTAGAAGATGATAATGAAGTAATACCTGCCAAAAATTGCAATTTTATTAATTTAATGTTGATTTTGCGACGAAATTTTGTTGTAGAAATATCAAGTTCAACTCTTTTTTTAATTATTTCCGAAAATCTTAAAAAGAAAGAGACCTGAGTGAATTTTTCTGTTTTGAGAATAACAACAAAAATATGCTCTATTAAACGCAAAAAGAGCGAATTCCATAGCAGCTTTTCTCTGACAATGACAGAAATTGTTTATAACGCTTTTTTGCAACCGCGATATTAACTTATGAAACCAACAGTTAGTAATTAAACAATTAGCTACAAAAAATCATCAAAATAAATTAACAAATGTCTCAATTAATAATTTGACAGTTAATCAAACCAGCTTTTGGCACACACATTGACAGTTGCATTGACCATCTTTTCCATAAGTTTCACCAACATCCATCGATTTTGGCAATAATAGTGCCTAATTTTGGAAAATGCATTTCTTTGCGTTCGGTATTGATTTTACACTTAACTAATCGATGCAAAATTAATTTATGTGCATTTATGTGTAGATAATTTAAGTACTTTCAACATAGCATAAGTTATTTTTTTATCCATTGTCTAGATTTTTATAGGCACTGCAAAAATTAAAAAAAAAAGGTGAGCCGTCACGGGACTCCTGGAAGATGTGAAACATTGAAATTGATGGTTATTGAAAGAAGTTTATATAAAGTAAAGTAAATAAATGCAGCAGTGTATTTTGATTTTCACTATCATTATTTCTGTCACTGTCACTCATATTTAAATTATGTAAGCAAACGGCACGATAAAAATACACACAGACGGAGAGAAGCGTTGAACGCCAAATGTACAATACGAGACAATGCCGTGCACACAAGCAAAGCGACTCTACTGTAGCACTCACCGATACGCTCTCTCTCTCTCTCTCTCTCTCTCTCTCCAGTATAGGAGAGCGCGCTATAGAGGCGGAGAGGGGAGCGCGCTCTAGAGGCAAGAGAGGTGGGAGAGCGTCGCGACAAAACGAGTCGTCGAACCCCCGAGCTGCGCCATTAGATGTTTCACATCAAAATGCGTAATTTTGCCAAACTTTTTCCCACTCCATTTTAGTTATTTTTTGGAAATTATCATTCTACAAATCCTTTTTCGTCATAAAGTGCAAAAACATTGCTATATTTAATTTCTGAAAATAAATTACGACTTTCCACCTAGTTCGACTGGGCTATAGTGCCTGAAAGGCTTGGAAATGGGTGATACTAATAAATTTAGTAGCAAAATATTTATTTCGCTTATTCTTTATTGATTAAAAGTAAAGTATAATTTATTATAAGTTACGAGCATGGTAGATAAGAGGCGTTACTATGATCTAATCCATGTTTGTCTTCAGTTTTCCAACTTGACACTGATATGTGAGGTGGTGGTAAAAAACTCCGGAGTGACTGAATAAGCTGAATTGTGTCAATTAAAGCTGAAAATAATAAATATAATATTTAAAATACTTAATCAAACATTAATATAATGTAATTTAATCGCTAAAATTAACCTACAGAATTATTTACAGGCTTGGTATAATATGGTTTAGAAGATACAAAATAATGAACATTTTAAAGAAAATTAAATATAATGCAACTAGTCATCGCGTAAATATTTAATACATATTATTTGTAAGAGCATTTACATTATTAGTAATACTTGTTCGAATGCCGCTAAAACAAAACTCTAAAAACTAATATTTAACGGTTTATTTATAAATTTCAGATTATGAATAAAATAAAACTTTTTACACTTTGTGTGCAGAATTTGATTTGTCCTAGCTGCGCAGCATGTGCAAAATGCCTGATTTCTACACTAGTGCACGAAATTCTGAATTTCGCGCACGCTTATCTGCTAAGAACGTAGATCCTCAATTTCACAGTAAAAATAATGATTGACATTCATGATAATACGCAAAACATCAAACGCGTCTAAATTTTTTACTTCTGTTAAGTTTTTTTTAGAGATTTCATGTCTTTTTGAGAGAACTTACTAAAGTATGTACCTTAAATTTGTTCTAAAAATAAAATATATGATGATTGGGTTCGGGTAGTGCACACTGAAATTTTTATTACGGGAATATCAATATCTCTCGTGTATGGTATCCAGGTGCATGAGGTCGCCGATGATAGGATCTTGTTAATGCGCTCCACGGCTTTTGATGTCTGAAATCAGTTTTTAAACTCAGACAATGAAGCTATGGAACGGCCTACCTCGAACGATATTGACACGTGGATACAAAAATCTACATCAGCGCGCAATATATATCAACAGCCTCGTCATCAAAGACCCTTGGCACCTAGACATCGAGCGTGACCGGCTACCGTGAAACGATATTTGCATGTATGTTCAAAAAGTCACGAAATCAACTTCCTGGGCCCCGTCATCAGCGACCCCGAATACTCAAATAGTTTGTGCAGGGACAGTGCGGAAGCTGTTCAAAAACATAACCTTAAATTGAAACAGACCATGTAAACACATTCACTCTGCGCAACTTATAGAAATCTGAGGGAAAGTGATACCCAACTATATTACACATGATAGCTTGTGCGGCCAACTTCACGGTCCTACCACTTTTAGGGTAGAAATCGAACTTTACGGTCCTACCTCACTGGGGAAAAAGTAGAGTGACATATAAACGTGTTTATTATTAAACGAAACGGCTTTTTAACGAATTTTATTTTCATTTGAAACCATAGTTTAGCTCAGAAAACATACTGATAAGCCAGAAAAAATCATTTTTTTCTGTATCATGAAAAATTCAAACACCAATATAGAAGTAAGTAGTTTTACGGGCGCCGCGCCCCGGCTTCGTCCGCTTCTAAAACTCACCTTCGTGGCGCTATCGCGCAACTTGACAGAATTAAACATGGCTACGTCCACAGACAGAATAAAAATATACCACATATACAGGTCAGTAAAAGTGACACAAATTAAAACATAAAAATCAAAATTTCTAGGAGATATAGTTAATATAAAAGATAAATAAAATAAAATATTTGCTGTCACTTTCTTGAACACACGCAGTTATAAGTAAAATTCTTGCTAACCTACACCAGCAGTCTATACCTTTTATGTCTATGGTTACAACATCCTCATAATATATTTTTTTAAATTAATTAGAAAAATGTAAAAGTTTATGATTCTATATAATTTTTGTATGAAAAATCACAGATTCTCACAAAAAATACACAACTATTCCAAAGATCAAGGGACTCGATATCGCTGCACTGGCAAGAAAATGGACGAAGTCCAGTTCTGGACAGGGGAACCCTATATGTATACTTTAAAATTGGGGTTTCGCACAAAGTTCGCATCCGATCTCGATAAATTGATATCGCGCCAGGTCGCGTCACATGAAGCCAAGCTGCAATGGTAATAAAGCAAGACGGAAACCGTCTTAAGATTTTTTAACGCTACATTTTATATTCTATTCATTATTTATATAATCTTTTGTTTCCTTTCTCAACTTATTTTCTAGCATAGCAGAATATATTCAGCGCAAAATTTATACCAAATTTAGTCTATTGTATAAGTATTTTCGTAATTTTTTAAAAATATTTTAACTATTTAGATTTATTTTGTAAAGTGGACTCTGCTCGAAGAACACCAATGTAAGCAGCAGCGGCTAAACATAAACAAAATCCGCGTTAAGATATATATTGTAACGAATTGACTACTGTGGCTAACTTGCAGAGGTAAGTACCGCTGCGCCGTGACGAAAAACACGTGCAAATTCGGAAATAAAAGGGAGAGAAATAGAGAAAGCTAGCGCGCGGACTAATCCTTCAAGTGCGCGTAACTTAGAATTATTATTTTACGTGCTTTATCGTCATTTCTAAAACTCGCTCGTTTACTTCCGATTCCTGTTCCTTCCTGCGAATACGACTGCCTCCGATGGCGTTATTTCTTAGTATAAAACGCAGTTGAGCAGCCTAGCACGCGCCCGGCGGCGCGTAAACCCAGCAAAACAAAATCAACTGCGACAGCTGCATGCAACGAAGGTGCTTAGCGGACGTAGAGGAGTCCTTCGCCACATCGAGGGAACGCGATCCAGTCGTTTAGCGCGTTATTCGTTGAGCGAATTTGCACCCCATTACATTGGCGCCCAGTTCTTGAGTTACCTAGGAAGGAACGAGCGATATTATCACACGACGTAGAATTAAACGACTCGGAGCGGCGAAACTTGAAGCTAACACTAGTATCGCATTGTCTCCAAGTCGAATAATTTTCTATTTATTGTAGGAAGAATGTTAAAGCACTCTCGTTAGGATAGAGAGTAGCATAATTATTTTTTCGTGAAGTCTCGTGTGAAAGCAGAGCGTGTATGTGAAATTTTTAATTGTTTAATTATTAACAATTAAACAGCAAAAGGCAGCAAAGCGGTAATACAAACGCGTGTAGCCGCAAAGTATAGTCCACGCACGCTATAGTGGAGCAAAGCGCGCAGCGGCGCGAGTGTGTGAGAGAAAGTGCGAGCGCTTGTGGCGCTACATAGAGAAAATTCTACGAGAACGTAACGGGCGTGAGGTATAGAGTTACTTCTACGGGAAGACGCGGAACAGTATACACCCAGTTTTCAGCCAAGAAGATCTCAAGATTTATCAAGAACAGAACACACTCGACTAACAGATTAAGATATACGCGTTATTCCGCGAAAAATATTTTCGTCTTTTTACGGATATTTTTCGGGTGTATGAGTGCGTATATGCCTGTAGCACAAACTGTACGCTGCAAGTGAGAGCACAACGGTGCTACGAGTGCGAGCGCCAGAAGCAATTCGTGCTTACCTGGCGTAATTAAAATTTTTTTACGGATCTCGCTCCGATTATACGAATTCGATTTTTCGTTTTATTTGATTTCGCGTATTAATATACGTCACAGCGACGTGCTTAAGTGTGGAAGTGTGTGAGTAGAAAGGTTGTATATTTAAAGCTTACGTTGTAGTTACAAGAATACAATCTAGGGGCTATCTGGAGTGAGTGCGTAGGATAGGAAGCTACCACGTCGTTGTTGCGCAACCACAAAACGTCGTTTAGACGCAGAAGATATACCGACATAGCGAAAAAAGTAGAGAAGGTCGTCGAGAATTGGTGCTTAGGCATCGACTTAGAAGAGATGAACGATGCCCTCAAGAGTATGCAGTTGAAGCCAGACAGCATGCGATTAGATCACGTTGCTAGGCTGAACAGATGGCTTCTCGGAGAGTATACCGAGTCAGAGTTTAGAGAAAGCCTGGACGCCTCGACAGTAATGGCGCGAGTGAAGAGCGAAGACCTGCGTAAGTCATTCATCGGCGCAACGGCTGAACAAGTATTGACACTCTCGATTTATCCAGGCGATCATGACGCCGAACAGCCACACCTTTTGAAGCTGTTACAATAAGAGTTCGAGGCTAACGAAGTCGTGGTGACGCCGGCGATCAAGATGAACTACGGACAACCGGCGCAAGGATTAGGCCAATCAACAGGGCCTAATCTACAACTGCTAAACGCAATGACAATGAGAGACGCGTTCGCAGAAATGCCAGTCACTGAGGAGAGTAAACAGGCACAAGTGCCAGTATCGACGCCAGAAGACTAAGCCAAGTTAACGACGCAAGAGGCGCAATGTCGAGACTAGAATGCGACGAACGCGCATAGGCAAACGCTGAGTGACAGTAGCAACTACGATAAGTCGCGAAGACAGAACAACAGACCCATCGGTCCCACGGTGAACAAATGAGGGATTAAGTTTAATGGAATGGATTAATGGAATGACGCAGCAGGCTGGACAACCTGTCAGACGCGCAGATGTTAGTGTCATTACATGAGGTATTGCCGGACAACGCAACCTGCTCTCTAAACAGGAAGAATGGTCCAGCTGGGATGATTTCTGCGAATGTATCAAGAGATGGTACGGGCAGACGCAGGGCTACCAGCAGAAGTTACTGAGCGAAGTAATTTTGAGAACGCAGGGGCCTGTCGAACGCGTGCAGGTTTACGTAAACAACCCGCAAGGCATTATGCGGAGAATGGAACCCTGACCAGATGCTAGCCAGCAACTGGATCGGATATACCATAATCTGCTGCTCGATTTCAAACGAGGACTTTAGCGGAAAGATTTCACAACTATAGAGCAGTTACTCGAGGCAGCGGTCAAAGTTGAGGCCACCCCAGCCCGAGAAGCTTCATATCCAGCAGCTTCAAAGCCCGAAGTAGCAATCGGCCCCGAATGCGCCTTAATGGGCGAGACGCCAAAGACTGGCGCTAAAACGCCACTCGCAGCCGTAGGATTGGCAGAGCAGACCGACGCATTGTCCATAATAGTCGACGCCATAAGCAAGCTATAAGATTTGGGGAGACTCCTCGTCGTCCGCGTGTCTAACTTCTACTACTTTATTTACCGTATCTGTTACCCCTCTAACGGTCCCTATCGTGGATAGCTCTTTTTTAAAGCCATACTGTTTATCGGGAGATAAACAGCATAAGAGAGAGAGAGAGAGAGAGAGAGAGAGATCTCCCGCTTCGCGTACGGACCTTAGTATTCGCGGTTTAACCAGTGATTCCTCCGTCTTTCCCATTGTGTCTAAAAGACTCCGTGGCCTATAGGAAGTGTCCGTATCCGCTTCTTTTTTCCGTTTTTCAATCAGTACAGATCTCGCTCTTTTCCACCGCGAGCTAAAACTCCCTGTACCAGGCACTTGTTTTACGTCTCCATCAGCAGCTCAGGCCGTTGTGACGCGATGATCCTGAGCATTTCCGCAGGGATGCCATCCAGTCCTGGTGCTCTGCCACTATTAAGTGACGAAGTTGCCGTAATGAGTTCGCCTTCTGTAAAAAGAGGTATCACTGTCTGGGCTCTCCATCACGTGCCTCTCCTCTCAGGGAGACTCCTCGTTGCGCGAGGAGTCTCCCTGAAAGGAGAGGCACGTGATGGAGGGCGTAGCCGATACCTCGTGCGAAACCTCAGGCGATTTTGATCGCATGGTAGCACTATTGTCCAGCGAATCTCGCCAGCCGATGATATCGCCAAATGAAGACGAGTCGCACTGATGGATACAAATGGGCATCGGAGAGTTTAGAGAAAGGGCTTTCTACGACCCAGGCGCAGCTATGACAGTGATAGGGTCGTTAGAACTTCAGATTGACAACGCAATGGCCGTCAAGCACAGTGTGCAAATGGTCAGACGTCGCTGATCGTAGGATTTGTGGACATGCCATTTGACGTCGCAGCAGTACAAGGCGACGTAACGGTGGCGATCATGCCCGAAGCGACCAACGAATGTCTAGAATTTCGGACGCCTGTTCGGCCCAGACCACCCAGTCCAATACAGTTGATATGAAAACGTCCTGTATCTGAAGAAGGAGCGAAAGATTGTTCATGATGATTGAACTTCAGGTAGCTACAATAGTTACAGCAGGGGCGATAGATATCGCCGCGGTTGGACTTGCATACGTCAGTGACGAAATGCACGCGCAGATTTGCAGAATGCTGGACAGCCATCCTGCCTAAATGCAACCGTACGATCAGATGGACCTAGTTGATTGAGCACGGATTAGACGTCTTGATCGGACAGACCGATAAAACAGTAGAATTAACCCGTGTCGCCAAAAATATAGAAGGAGATGTATTAACAAGTACGAGATTTGCTTGCTGCGGGAATCATCGAACCCTCTGACAGTACTTGATCAAGCCCGGTAGTGATAGTGCGCAAAGCGAACGGGCAATGTCGTTTTTGCATCGACTTCCAAAAAGTTAATGCGCTGTTAAAGCTGACGCATATCCATTACCTAACTTGGATGACATCCTTTGTAAATTGCGAAAGCGAAGTACATATCGACGTTGGACTTTAGCAGCGCGTACCATTAAATACCGTTGAAACCGGAGGCGAGACCTCTGACGGCTTTTACAGTTACTAGGTTAGGTTTATTCCAATTCACGCGTATGCATACGCTGGAGCGACCTTCCAGCGAATTATCGACGAAGTGATCAGCCCAGAACTCCAGCCATATGCGTACTCGTATCTCGATAATAGCATCATTGCAACAGAGACGTTCGAAGAGCATCGTGAGTACTTAGAGAAAGTGCTTCAGCGAGTGAACGCCGATGGATTGACGATAAACCGGGACAAAAGTGTCTTTTGCTGAGAAGAGATGAAGTGCCTCGGCGTCCTGGTTAATCACGATGGGTTTCGGCCAGATCCAGAGAAGATAGAGCCCTTTGTGGCGTATCCAGTGCCGAAAAACCTGAAATAGCTAAGCTGTCCCTAAAGCGTCGCTGAACCGCTCCATCGCCTGACGGAGAAAGGCAGAAAATACGATTGGGGGACAAAACAGCAAGACGCTTTCCAACAAGTGCAAGCGCTGATAGCGTCTGCACCGATTCTTCATCAACCTGATTTCGAATCACAGTTCGTGTTGCAGACGGACGCCAGTGACACCGGTCTCGGCACGGTACTTTTCCAAGTAATCAACGGAGAAGAGCGGGTTTTGGAATTTGCTAGCCGCACAATGTCGAAAACCGAGAGAAACTACAGTGTCACAGAGAGAGAATGTCTCGCTGTCATCTGGGCTATACGAAAGTTCAGACCGTATATTAAGTGATATCAATTTAAAGTCGTCACGGACCACAGTAGTTTGTGGTGGCTATGCAACTTGCATAATACCACCGGATGTCTAGCCACATGGGCGCTAGAAATGCAGGGCCACGTCTACACTGTAAAGCATAGGACAGGCCTGCTAAATGCCGTACCAGATGCATTGTTGTGTATGTATGAAGAAGCCGCAGTATTAGTCGAGGCAGTCGAATGGGCAAGCGAAATCGGGGACGAATGGTACTATGAAAAGGTTCGTGAGATAGAGCAGAGATCTTGCAAGAGTGTCACGACGAGCCATCAGCCGATCACCAGGGGCGTAAGAAAACTTGTCCGCGCGTCACAATGTATTATTACTGGCCCGGTATGAACACCGACGTCGCTGTGTATGTTCGACGATACTTGGTTTGTCAGCAATGCAAAGTCGAGCAGCGCTCGCCAAGCGGACTGATGGAAAAACGAGTGATTACTGAGCCATGACAGATCATAGCAGGAGATGTCATGGGGCCGAAACCAAAGACTGCTCGAGGAAACGAATATATTCTCATATTTAAAGACTTGTTCACTCGCTGGATAGAGTGTATTCCGATTAAGCGGGCAAACGCGAAGTCAATCCTGCAGCATCTCAGAGAGCGGGTCTTCTTGTGGTACGATGCGCCAGAGGTATTCCTGTCGGACAATGGCACCGAATTTAAAAATAAGGCCATTAATCAATACCTCTGGGAACAAGGCGTAAGACACGAATTGACGCCACCTTATCACCCCCAGACGAACCGAGTAGAGAGGGTAAACCTCACCATTAATAATATGGTGGGCGCGCTGATCGTGAAGAACAATAAAACATGGGACGAGCGATTGATTTACATGGAAGCCCAGTAACGGAAGTCACCATAATAATGTGTTTTTTTTATCGCCCAAGCATCCCCAGATTCCTGGTCACGGAACCAGAAAATAAGTTGATTCTAGGGTAGGGGGGGGGGGGACTTGTAACGAGTTTAGCAGTGCAGCTAACTAGTAGCGGTGAGTACCGCTGCCCCACGACGAAACAGGGTAAATTCGCGCGCGCGAGGAAAAACACGCGCGAATTTGGGGATAAGAGCGAGCGCGCGGGCTAATCATACAGGTGCGCGCTCAGATAGCTCTCGGCATTCGGAAAGTAAACACAGGATTTCGCTCGTGATCTCGTGTGCTGTGCTGTGTCAAGCGGATCAAATTGTATTTTGTGTGTGAGTGCGATGCGGAGTCCGGGTTTCTTGATCTTCCTACTTAGCGGTCCAGGAACGTCTAGTCCTGCAGTGTGTCCAGGATCAGGAGCGTCGGCGACCAGAACAAGAAGTTTTGTGTAACGCGCAGTGACTGTGATTGTGTGCATGAGAGCGCATATCACCCGCGCGAGGGTGATCCGGAGTGCGCGACCTTCACAGCGATATACGCATGCGAGCGCGATTATTCCAGCATCGCAGCTAGTCGCAAAGTTGTTGGCGACTCGTGTATTATTATTATTCTTTTATATTTGTAAACTCACGGTTTTGACGCTAGTGAAATATAACTTAGACTTATTATTTTAAGTGCTTTATCGTCATTTCTAAACCTTGCTCGTTTTCTTCCGATTCCTGTTCCTTCCCTCGAATACTACCGCCTCCGCGGGCATTATTTTTAGTATCAAACGCAGTTAAGCAGCCGAGCACGCGTCCAACTGTTGTTATGCGCGTATTCGGCGACTTATGCATCGATTGCATTATAACTAGCAACGCTATATACGCGTAAGTATTCATACGTAACACGTCCTTGGGGTCACTACCAGGCGCCCTCGCCCGCAACTATAACTATGCAAATAAAATTCTACGTCAAAAAAAATTTGAGATTTCTCTCATATAAATTTCCCTTTTACTCCCTTTGACTTTTAAGTCCTTATAGTTCAATATAGTCCCGAATCAAAATAAAGGTAAGTGCGTCTTAATTTCATACAATATATGCTAGGTTAAGCTAAGATTTACCTGCTATTTCCCTAATTCCCTCGTTAAACAATTTTCTAAAGTAATACGCGTTTTTCTCCGGTCACATAAATTTTGCTAAGGTTGGTCGAGTGTTTAACAATGTTTGCCTAGGTTGGTCGAGCGGTTAAGAATTTTTCTGTTTTTCTAGCGTGTAATTGTTACATTAATATGTGTAGTGTAGTGAACCGTTGGCTGTGTTTGCGTGATTCTATGATAAATTAGAACTTTCTTGCAAATCTGTCTTTCGTTTTAGTTTCTTAAAATATACTCTCATTTCTCATTTCTCATTTTCAAAATCTCCCTAGATGAAATGGTCCAAAACTAAGAATGGCGGAATATTGAACCGGAACAATATTTTTACCCCTCACCAACCAAGAAATTAAAAAACATTAATTATTAATTAATTAAGTTATTATAGCTTAATTAGTCTTTCGGGTGCCATCTGCGCGTGACATGCGCAGTCAATATGGATGAATAAAAATATAAAATACCGCTATTTTCAAGCCAAAAGCGGATTTCATTTTTGGGTGCTGGCTCGACAGCACCCAATTTTAATTTTAATTTTTCTCAAATACGAGGAGACGCGCAGACAAATGTTACTGATTATTTTGTTTACAATTTTTGACGCGCAGACGATTTATCAAAACTAAATTATCATAAAGTTAGAATTTATAATTCTGGGTGCCAAGTTCATGAACCTAGACAAAGATCATCGACGACGTTGAGAAAGATCCATTCGGCGATAGATACGCGATCGTTACACGAAAGATGGACGGAATGGAACGCACGGAACCTATGAAAGCTAAAACGATGGAAAAAGTAATCAATAGGCTGTTTCCCACACACCCCATCAGACCCCAGACAGAAGCAGCAGAATAAACGGCAGACGAGATACCTCTTTTTACAGAAGGCGAACTCATTACGGCTACTTCGTCACTTAATAGTGGCAAGGCACCGGGACTGGATGGCATCCCTGCGGAACTGCTCAGGATCATCGCGTCACAACGGCCTGAGCTGCTGATAGAGATGTACAACAAGTACCTGGTGCAGGAAGTATTAGCTCGCGATGGAAAAGAGCGAGATTTGTACTGATTGAACTACCGAAAAAAGAAGCGGATACGGACACTTCCTATTGGCCACGAAGTCTTTTAGACACAATGGGAAAGATAAGGGAATCACTGGTTAAACCGCGAATACTAAGGGCCGTACGCGAAGCGGGAGACCTTTCCGATAAACAGTATGGCTTTGAAAAAGAGCTATCCATGATAGGGATCGTTAGAGGGGTAACAGATACGGTAAAGAAAGTAGAAGAAGTTAGACACGCGACTAGAGACATTGTGATTCTAGTTACGTTAGACGTAAAAAACACGTTCAAATCGTCAAGATGGACCGACATACTTTCTGCCTTAGAATCATTCGGTATGCCGCGGTACATTATGCGTCTTTCGGAAGATTATCTGAGGGACCGGGTTATCGAGTATGAAACAAGAGAAGGGCATATAAGAAGACCGATAATTGCAGGAGTAGCACAGGGTTCGATTTTGGGTCCAGACTTCTGGGGTATCATGTACGACAGGCTTCTAAAACTCAAAATGCCGAGGGACGTGATGCTCGTTGGATACGCAAACGATGTGGCCGCGGTTAACTGCATGGAATGTGGGCATTGCGCAAGAGAAGTTAAACGCGATCATGAACAGAGTGCTATGGTGGATGGCGAACCACGGATTGACTTTAGCGTTTGATAAGACCAAAATTGTCCTATTGACAGGAAAGCGGATACTGACTATCATACCTATAAAGGTAGACGGCGAGACTATAACGACGAAACCATCAGCCAAGTATCTATGAATAACTTTACACAAAGCTGTACTACGGTGAACATCTAGATCGCGTCTGTAAAAAAGCCACGACTAGGATTGCGCAACTCAGCCGATTCATGGCTAACGTCCGTGTGCCTAGGCCAACAGTTAGGTGGCTACTCATGGCGATCACTAACTCTATCCTGTTATATGGAGCAGAGGTATGGACCGATGCTATGACTATGAATAAGTGTCGGAAAAAGATTATGGCAGTACAGCGAAGAGGGGCTCTTATCATATCATGCTTCTACAGGACGGTCGAGGCCGAGGCATCGATGGTAATCGCGGGGGTAATCCCCGTGGATCTTCTTGCGATCGAACGTAAGCAGATCTACGAGGCTCACTTAGCGTCGAGTAGCATCTCGATTGCCGTGGAAGAAAGAGAAATAACAATGCGCAATTAGCAGACTAGGTGGACCGATTATCCAAAGGCTAGATGAACTAAGACCCTTATAAAAGATGTAGGTCCGTAGGTAGACAAGAATTAGGGGGAGGTCAACGTTTACCTTACCCAATTTTTCTCTGGTCACGGATACTTTAGGAGCTACCTGTTCGCGATGAACAAGGTAACAACACCGGGGTGTAAGTACTGCGGTGACGAAAGGGACCACGTGAGACACACATTTTTTGACTGCCCCCACTGGAATGAAAAGAGTAATGGAGCTGACGATAGGGGCGTTCACGCTCAAGACTGTAGCTTAAGACAGACAATCCCCCGAAAGAATGTGAAAGCGGATACCAGAGGTTTTCGCGGCCCTATAAGAGGTGGGGTTTTAGTGGGTATGCCGGGTGATAGTCCCGCGTCAGGAGAGTCCCACACACGGGGAGTGTGTGGAATTGTTTAAAAATGAGTCACCCTATTTGTCCATTAGATGTCCTGGGGGTACTTCGTACATACCCCTAAGGATTTTCCCCGAGGACTTGTGGTTTCCTTGGAATACAAAAGTTAACTAATGCTTCGAAGGAGGATGAAATCGGATTGATGGTTCGATTTATATCGTCGATTCCCGAAATCCTAATTTGAATCTTGCCAGCCGCGGTCGGCCATCTTACATTCCTTGGCTGCACGCCGCATTCCTGGGCTGCACAGCCGTTGTACCTTTCCCGGCCAAGGGGTAGCGCTCTGCATCTGCATCTAGTTCCGCGCTTATGGTTTCGTTTCCGCGTTCTTGTATGCTTCAGTTGTGCTTCAACTTCACTGCAATTGCATTTGGCGGGGTGTAACTGCACCTAGCCTTTCCTGGTCCGTATATTCGTTTCAGGCATCATGTCTTAGTACAATCTGCTTCGTAGTGTCCGTCAATCGTGCGAGCACGAGTTCTATAGAGTGCCGTACACTAATGTGTTGGAGGTGAAGCATATGGGAATCGCGAGAAATTCTACTTATTGCGTCCATGTAGTAAGTTTTTTTTTTGGTTATACATGTGCTTTTAAATGTCTTAGTGTCTATATATAGTGTCTATCTATATTGTGCCCGCGCGCGCGTGTGCTTTAGGGTTTTCTGCACATCTAATTTGCTTCTTTTGGGCGCATAATTTATTTGGCCCAATGAGACGTCGAGCGTATCCCCCAAAGAGTGGACAGTGCGCCTTTTTGTGTGACCGAAAGAAGGGTGCCATTACTCCTGCTCTGTCGCGAGGGTGTTTGATGCTAACGTCTGGACTCACGAGCCTTCTGAAACGCCTGTTGAGGTTTTTGCTTGCGATCTATGCTGACATCCTCCTTTTGCATCACGCTCCAGCCTCAATAGGCTATGACCCGATTCAATTCTGAGGCACCTCTGGTAGCCCTTCGGGTACGATGTTCCTTGTGCGGACCGGAGTTGGTTGCATCCAAGCTCAACAGATGTCTCGCTGCGAGCTGCAAGGGTACCTCATTGTAGTGTGGTCACGTATGTGCGTATCAGTGTGTTTAGTTGAGAATGACTTGTGTGTAATAATTATTGTTGGCTTAGTTGTTAAATTAAATCATATCTGCACAGATGATTATTCGCAGCATCCCTCTTATCTGGACCGAATCTCAAGATTACTACTAATGATATATGTAAAACATACATATGTATCTATGTGGCGCATATGATTTAAAAATAATTCAGATTATAAATACAAATAAATATATTTGCTATATTTCTTTAAAAAGATTATCATTTACAGCATACGACACATCTGGACCAATCTTACTGTGTTTTTGATATATCTACAGATACATCGGAAATACTTTGCTTTTAATAAACTACCAAAAAAAATCACATAAATATAAATATTTATCATTATTTTATACCTATATGTAATTTATGTGGAATGTTTCATGACCCGGTTACTTTTTAAGAATCATTCTTTATCGAAAATGTGTACTTATTTGTGATTTTTTTGTATTTTTTTTAGTAAAATTATACAGGGTATCCCATTTTAACGTAGACAGTTGAATAACATGACAAATTGCAATCTAATCAAAAAACGTTTTAGACAAATGTTGTTGGGCATTGAGGGGCTGACCCTTCTGTGACCTTGAATATGTCCTTGAACTTCATTTTCAAGGTCATTTGAAGGTCAACTTTTGTTTTTTGAATATAACCCCCTATTTTTGACCTCGGATTCGAAAAGAGCGCGAAATTTTACGTCCAGATGAGCTTTTGTGTTAGGGGTCAAAGTAAACTCTACAAGTCATTTCAAGGTCAAATTTCTGTTTGGGGTATTAAGCTGGTAAATTCGGGTTTTTCAAAAACTGTACTCAGACAATAGTTAGTATGTATCAAAGTGTTGGCCCTCCCATGACCTTGAACATGTTCTGTGTTTTCAACTTCGGATTCTGAAAGAACGCGAAGTTTCACGCCCAGATAAGCTTGCGCTATAGGAGACGATGTGAACTTTTTCTGAGATTGACCATGACCCTGAATGTTAAAATTCCATAGATCGACTTTAAATAAAGCAGCAGTCTTGTGTTTATATAAAAAATCATAATAGATTGTTTCATATTGAAATTACAAAATGACACCGAAGTAGTATTTTTTATTTATTTATCGACTTTTGAATACGTGAACTTTATATTCAAACTCTGACCCCACAGTATTTTTTTTATTCGTCTAGGGTCGCTTTACATACTTAAGGTGCTTACACCTTTTGTTGTTGTATCTCTCCAATATTGTATCCATTTAGTGGAGTATCCTAGTATCCTAATTCACTAGATTTTATCTATTTTTTTGCACATTTGTAATTGAACATTAATTAATCTGATAAAATTCTTGTCATTGCAATGGTAAATTATACGCCTAATGAAGTAGTCGATATTCTTATAACTTGGTGAATGTGGTAGGAATTACAGACTTACTGCCCAAACTTATGAGGAGCGGTTTCTAAATCGCCGCCATCCTACTGCTCAACAAGTAATAAACATCGAAAGAAGATCTCGCAATAATCCACTGCATCGCCAAAGACAGAGAAATAGGCTTCAGAATAATAACGACCCTAGGTTGCTTGCAGTTTTGGCTATGGTTCACCAAAATCCCCATATTAGTACCCGTCAAATAGAACGGGAATTTGGAGTCCCTCGAAATACAGCTCACAGATTGTTACGATCAGTCAATTACCATCCGTATCACATTACTTTGGTACAGGAATTAAGTGAGGCTGATTACGAACTCAGAGTACATTTTTGTAGATGGGCTCTTGAAATGTTGGATCAAAATCCAGATTTTTTTGGAATGTTTGTTTCAGTGATAAAGCGACATTCATAAGCAATGGTAGTCTCAATAGGCATAATTGCCATTATTGGTCACCAGAAAATCCACATTGGTATCGTGAGGTGCTTAATCAACATTGTTGGAGTTTACATGTATGGGTCGGTATTTGCAATGGCCAAGTAATTGGACCACATTTTTTTGAACGTACCATTAATGGTGAAATGTATTTAGAATTTTTGGAAAATGATTTGCCAGGATACCTAGAGAATATTCCTCTTGCAATAAGACTAAACTTATGGTATCAACAAGATGGTGCTCCGGCTCATTATGCTCGTATTGTACGGACATTTTTGAATCAACAATTTCCAAATCGATGGATAGGACGAGGTGGACCAGTTTTGTGGCCCCCTAGATCACCAGATCTGAACCCGCTAGATTTTTTTTATGGGGATACTTAAAAGATGTTGTGTATAGTGAAGCTCCAACGACAAGACTGAATATGATGGATAGAATAAGAAGAGCTTGTGGAGCGATAACCCTCCAAATGCTTAGAAATGTACAACATCATTTTTGCCGTCGATTACTGTTGTGCTTAGAAAATAATGGTGCACACTTTGAGCATCTACTTCACGCGGAGAGAGCTGATAACAATGTGATATTGCCTTAAGTAACTGGGCCACTACACGATCTTGCCTTAACTGGCTGGGTCACTACACGATCTTGCCTTAACTGGCTGGGTGATGATGATCTTAATTGGCTTCCTCTTTGGAGAGCAACACAACCACAAATCGGCCCTTTTTAGGGCCAAAGAACTTGAACCGGGAGACCCCCTACGTCCTCGTCGTCGGCTCCGGGGGTGCTTACAAGTTTCATGAAAATATGTACTTGTAAGCATCGCGGAAAGGGGGTCTCCTTATCAATAAGTGTTTGACTCTGTGTTGACTTGTACCTAGGGGCAAGGTTTGCATTTCTTCAGTACATGTATTACGTTGTCCTTTAGTTATCCACAATAAAAGTACATATTATATCATTGAACATGGTCACTGATGTAGTCTTTGTAAGC
Source organism: Trichomalopsis sarcophagae (assembly GCA_024372645.1). NCBI lineage: Eukaryota > Metazoa > Arthropoda > Insecta > Hymenoptera > Pteromalidae > Trichomalopsis > Trichomalopsis sarcophagae. Next base: position 156,629 of record QLSS01000170.1, on the reverse strand, counting down.
TTTATGCCTCAAACAAAATTTTGACCTTGAAATTAATTGTATAGTTTACTTTGACCATTAACGCGAAAGCTCATCTGGACGTAAAAGTTCGCGCTCTTTTCGAATCCGTGGTCAAAAATAGGGGGTTATATTAAAAAAACAGAAGTTGACCTTCAAATGACCTTTAAAATGAAGTTCAAGGACATATTCAAGGTCACAGAGGGGTCAGCCCCTCAATGCCCAACAACATTTGTCTAAAACGTTTTTTGATTAGATTGCAATTTGTCATGTTATTCAGCTGTCTAAGTTAAAATGGGACACCCTGTATATTTATATTTGTACTACATATTGTACTTCAACATAGTTCCCGTGAATTTTTACATAATTGCTCATTTTAGTGTTTTAATATAGTATAGTTTCGGTTTTACTGGGAATTCCAGTGATTATTCTTTTAATACCTAGTACTAATTTAAGCAATATCCAATTTTGGTTATTTCCGTAAATTTTTCGCTGGATGTTTGGTTGAATGTTCGCTTTATTTTATGCGGCGTCCAGGGGTCGCTAGATGTTTGAGCTTTCCTTATTTGATTATCATTTATCAATTAGATTTAATTATTTTCCTAAATGTCAATATTATTTAATTTAATCGTTTTTATTTCTAGTTACTGTTTACTCTATAATGTTTGTAATCTATATCGCGTGTATATATATCTGTATCCTAGTACCATGGCTAATATGTTTTTCCTTATATTTGTATTGTATTTTATTATTCTACTATCTCTTTATAATTATTTTATTATTTTATTCGAATATTACCCTTTAACCTTATTATTATGCTTTTTTGTGTTCGTTCTTTATTATTTGTTGTTTATACTTATATATGTACTCTCCTCCTCTTCGATTTACAGTATATATTGTTTAATCGTTTAAGCTCATTTATATTTACTATCCGTGTTTCATTTTCTTTTTGTATTTTTGCGTTGTGTGTGAGTAATTAATAGTTATTCTGTCATAATAGTATTTCGAGCGGTGTTTTGATTGTACTAGATTTATCGCTGCCATCATTCTAAATGGAGCGTAAGCTTCTGCCATCATCGTCGTACGTTTGTAAGTGTTCTTGTAGTGGAAAGCTTGACGCTGTGCGTGCACGTCGGCCAAAGACTAATTCGTGATGTAAGTAACCTTGTCTATCATGTTCTGTTGAATTATATGCGTGCTGTGCTAATGGCACTACTTCATCCCAAATATCGTTGTCTTTTATATACATTTTAATGCACTCCTTGAGTATATGATGCATTTGTTCTATTCCACCGTTCGACTGGGGATAGTATGCGGTCGTTGAGTACTTATTCATTTAGAATATATTTGCGAAATCTTCCATAACTCGGTTCATGAAGTGTGCTTCCTGATCGGTGAGCCGGAATAGCAAATTAGTTTCTCTGTAAGTGCTCGCGTTACTTACCGTGCTGTTGCCTGTTCGACTGGCAAGCATAAGCAGACTAATAAGCAAAATTTTATAAAGTTATCTTGGATAGTTAATATTTATCGGTTTCCTCGTTTGGTTTGGGCCATTGATCCGTAGAAATTAATTGATATTTTGTCAAATGAATGTCATAGGGTATATGTGATGAGCATTGGCAGTTTTTTTTACCCGTACTAGTTTCTTTTCGTGTCACCCTTCCCATCTTCGAACGAACTGTCTACCGTCTGCTTGCATGTTTTGCCAATAGTATTCGCTGGCTATTCTGTTGTATGTTCTGTTCGTTCTCTTATGACTACCGATTGATGACTCGTGATATTCTTTGATGAGTCTATATCTGTTCTCGACCTTTGGTACTTGTAAGTTATATTTTAATAAAACGATTGTAAGTTATATTTTGATAAAATATTGCTTTTCCTTTAAAGGTCTTGTTACACTGTTCAATAACATGTTCTCAGTCTGCGACCGTAATTATTCCCAAATCTCTGATAAAGCCAAACGTTGTTATTCCATACTTCTCACTACATCTATCCGCTCTTGAGGGTTTGTCGTGTAGGTATTTCTTTAAAACGATTCTGAACATGTACGCCTCTCTGTATTTTGTTACAATGATTACGCCTACAAAACGTTGTGTTCCTAAGAGCTCCTTTGCGTGTATGCAGCGTCTTTCTATCAAAGCGTTTAGTACTTCTGTGTCAAGAATCATGTATTCTACCAAGATATAAGCAAGGTTGCATTTATACGCGAACGGGTGATTATTCAGGCTTTGTACCCCAGTGAATAGCTTTTTGTCATTAGGATCTCTTTCCCACATGGGTGAATCTTGTTCTGGTCGCGCCTCAGCTATTAAATAACGTGCCATGGCTTCTTTTACGTTAGGGTTTCTTTTGAAGTTTGCTGGTTGTTCTTCCTGCTCTGATTCGGATTCCAATTCTTCGTCGGATTCGCCCTTTGTTATAATATACTGCGTAAAGTGATTGCCCGCTAGATGTAAATGTATGAATTCTTTACCCTCGTTTAGATTGAAGTGACAATAAGTATTTCGGTTATTCGTTCGGAAATGTACACATACGTTGTATCCAAACTTCCTCGAGAATACACATATGCAATCCGCGTTTCTATCTCAGTTGACTCAGTGTCATTTGTAGATTTCAAATTTTTATTATCAAGTTGAACAGGCAGTTTTCTGGTGGTTCCATGTGTATGTTTTTATCCTGCGTTAACCGTTTGGATGGTTCCGCACAATCATTATGCTGTAAGTACACGCAATGCCGTTAGACCATTACATCTAAATCTGTTCCCGTGTATGATGTCGGGGTAGGCTGAGCCCTGGGTGACTTGTCCATAGTTGCTGCCGTTTGATTGGTTGCTGGTTGATCGTTAAACGAGCCCTCCATTGGCTCTACGGACTTGTGGCGGCTTCCTCCCTTTATGTGACTAGTATTATCGTGTTTACTCATGTTATGAAGGCGTAGGTCGATGTCTTCCCTGGATGCATCTGAAGCACTGATCTCAGGAAAGGGCTTTGCGTTAGTTCGATCGTCTATTTGCGGTGTAATGTGATAAAAATCTTTCCTTAGTCTGTAGATGGGAAAAGTGTGTTTTAGAGTGCTAGGATGACTATCATGTGGAGTTACGGAACTATGTGTGGATTTCTTTTATTGACCCTCTTTTCTCCGGGTATCTCGTTGCTACTTCGCGCTCCGCTTTCTCATATTTTAATTAGAACTCCTGACTTATCTCGTTTACTTATCTTCTCTACGTCTACGGTAAGGTGAGTTCAAAATTTATTCTCCTTGACAAACAACGTCTGCCGGAGATTCGCTATCGGTGATTCTGCGATCGGCAGCTTATTACCGGGGCCCATGTTACTCAGCTTACTTTTTGTTTTCAAGAGATTAGCCTTGATGTTTTATGACGGTTGTTACTTCTACTACATGACTTCTGTTAAGGTTCAACTTCCGTACAGGCCTCTTAGGGTCGCCGTTGTAATTCGTTCCCCGAGTTTGCGGTGTACTTGCGGCTTGTACTCCAAGTCTCATATTTCTAAGCCAATTCTCAGTCAGTCGGGCCCTGTTCAGGTCCGACTGACTGAGAATTGGCTTAGATATTTCCCGTGAGTCGGATGATTTGAGGCATCCCGGGTATATTTTCTAGGTTTTCTCGCCGTGAACCTTCTTGTAAACTCTCTTTTCACCATTTCTCGTTCCCGTGCTCTCGGTATAAACTACGACTCGTCGTTTTCCTTCTCTTGGGTTTCCAGAGTTTTCAGATTTTGTCAATATTCTTTCTTAGTCTGCAGTATCGGTTGATTCCGATAGCCTTTTGGATTTACCTCTTTTCCTTACTAACTCGTACAATTCTGCTTTTGGTCTCTCACGTTGCGAGCTCTAGGTCTGTATACAATGTCGAATTCGTAATCTCTGAGCTCTGCCTTCAATCTGTTGAACCTTATGTTTTTTGTGTGATCAAGAAACGCAAGATAGCTCCTATGGCGTAATCAGATACGTCGGTTATTACTAAAAAGGGCATAGTTAGGTCCGGTGCCTTCAACACTGGTTCCTTGCTCAATGCCGTTGGTAATTTGTCAAAGGCTTGCTAATGCTCTTTTTTTCACACAAAGGGCTCGTTCTTCTTCAACAGTCTAGATAGGATTGCTGTTAATTTCGCGAAGTCGTTGATAAAGCGCCTGTAATATCCTGCGAGTCCTAACAATTGTTTGATTGTTTTGGCGTTTGTTGGTACTAGAAATTAACTTACTGCTTTTATTTTCTTGGGATCCGCTCGAATTTTTCCTCCTCCGGCAACATGTCCTAGAAAGTGTGCCTCTCGCTGCAGGAATTGGCACTCCATAGGCTCGATTGTCAAGTTGGCGTCGTCTTGTCTCTTCATCAAGCGTCGGAACTTCTTACTGTGCTCTTCAAAATCCCTAGCGAAAACGATTATATCATCTAAATAGACGTACAGTTCTGTTCCTTGTAAGCCTACAAGTGTTAAGTCCATCAGAGACTGAAATGTCGAAGGAGCGCCCTTGAGCCCCATTCCTAAAAGTTAATAGCAGTAATGACCGAACGATACAGTAAAGGCTGTTTTGTGGGCATCAGCAGGGTCCATTGGTATTTGATAGAACCCGGTCCTTAAGTCTATGGCGGTTATGTACCTAGCTAAGGTGACGCTGTAAATAATATCCGCTGTATTGGGTATCGAATAGCTATTTCCTACCGTTAGTTCGTTCAGTTTATTAAAGTCTGTTACTAATCGCCATCTTTTCGTACCGTCCGCTGCAGGCATTTGGGTATCACGTACGTCTCTAGGTCAAGAAGTTCAAAAATTCTTTTAGCCCTGTCTTTGCTTTCATTGGAAAATATCGATAGTATATTGACAGTCTTTTCAGGTTCGTCTTCTTCTTGATTAAATTCTTCTCCTCCCTCTTTTATGGCTTTGCCGGCTTCCAGTGTTACATCCCATCCTAAGATTCCATCTGTATTAATGAGAAATTCGTCGGGAACCACGTGCACGTCGCACTCTAGTCTCTGTAAACACATATTTGCCTTTCCTAAACTTAAACATTTGCCTGGCTTAACTCCGTTAATGGCAATTACGTATTGTGTATCAATTATCATCCTACTAGTGACATTCCTCGCTTTAATCAACGTAATATTAGCTCCACTATTTGCATAGAAACGTGCTTTCCTTCCCTCTAACTTTTTGCTCGTAAGCTCTACGATCAGTGGTTTACGTCCTACTGTAGCAAATCTTATTGAGGAGAATCTCCACCGATTTTTAATTTTTTTTACCTTTTGCACCATCAATTATCAGCTTTGTGTTAGAATGTTGTGATAAATGAAGGACACATACCAATTTTGGGCCATTTTCATCCATATATACTTAAGTTATGATATACAAACCAATAATAATTATTAAAATTCAAGGTTTTTGGAAAAGTTACTTGCGCACAAGGCTACGACGACTAAATCTATCCCAAAAATTTAAAGATACATTTTGAGTCAAACTTAACAAAAGTTAGTATTTTTTATTACGAGAAAACCCGCGATCATTTTGATTATCATCTCTCTTATGTATCCAGAAAATTCTGGTTTAGGTTAGAGTATATACGCATACGTACTCTTGTACATACACTTGTACACACACACACGCACACATACACACACACTCTATTTACTCACTTTCCCTGATTTTCGTTCTCACGTATACTGTTGTTTAATATCACGTGACCTCTGACGGACCAATCAGCGGCACACGCGTAGACACTTGTCTCTCCTCGTCTAGACGCGCGAGATCGCTACGTTCTATTTTCCGCGGATCATTCAGAGCAACACACATACACCTTAAACACGACAACCCTAACCTGAGTGCTTTATCTAACAAAGTTTAAACTTTCTTTTTTCTAAGTCCCTAAATCCACCACCTTACATCGATACTAAGCAATCTTTATTATTGTTGTAACTATTATTGTTGTTATAATTCCTGTCATTGTCTCGATTATTGTACCCATTATTCCTTGTTATAATTTCCATTATCCTCGCCGTTGCGTTCTCCTGAATATCTGCGTATATTATTCTTTCGATAAGCACCGCTCTGCTTTCCATTATCTTCTTGAGGAGCACTATTACTCTGCGTTGCATCATTTGCTTGCGGTGCAGGAATGAAGTATGGTATCGGGGCCGGTGTGAGTATGGGAAAGGGGGCATACACTACTGGCCGAGCAGCGATCACGGGTGCTGACGCCTGCTTTTCAAGTTTTTCCTTACTGAGACGTCCGTATTTTACAACGAGAAGCATTCAACGTAGGTGTGGCACGCGATATTACAACATCGGCATATGTTTTCTTTGCAATCTGCGACGCTGTGCCTCCCAGCACAGGTGCGCAACACTTAACGCCTCGTACGCGCCAGGATTTTTCTTTAATCGCGGGATTTAACGTAATCGCCGACGTTTGGGAGAACGTGGGGAAGAAGGAAGAAAAAATCACACAAATAATTAAGTTTTATCGCACGGATATTTGGCCCAGCCCTTCCCTACAACATGGTGACCGTAGCCGCCCACGCACAGTAGCCACGCAGGGCTCGCCGTCACACCTCTACTCTCATATACACGCGCGCGCCTCGAAGCTCTCGCCTCTGACGTCGCGCAGTCTGATCCGTCTGCTCTCTCTCTCTCTCTCTCTCTCTCTCTCTCTCTCTCTCTCTCTCTC
>QLSS01000170.1:130974-147168 GCA_024372645.1 Trichomalopsis sarcophagae | reverse complement strand
TATATATATATATATATATATATATATATATATATATATATATATATTGAATAAACTATATTTTAAACTACGCCTAGCCTAAATTTTTAAAATAACTTTATATATCACTTATCACTTTCTTAAATAAACTTTATAACGGGGTGAAGCTTTCGGCAGCAATCGCGCAAACGTTAGCTGCATGCAATGCAATTGCTGTCGCGGGAATCACCTCGAAATAATCGAGACAGGGTCTCGTTTCCTCGAGATGTACTCGAGGCTCGCAGTGGACCGGCCGAGGTCAAATATGGCTAGCTGCAGTTAGCATGCACGAGTATCGTGAAGCGATACGCGTGCCCGCGGAGGCGGGGGGGAACGTAGTTTAGAGGAGACGGGAAGCGGGTCCGTAGAAATGACTCCGAACTCAGACGTTAGATTTAGACAGAAAGGAATGTATTGTCTGCACTCAAAATAAGATACACGAGCACACGCGCGGGTGTGCGAGACGCAGGTGAACGACGTAGCTAGAGATCGAGAAAGAGCTAGTGAGAGAGAGAGAGAGAGAGAGAGAGAGAGAGAGAATCAGAGAGCTGACACTTGCGGTTGGCGGTTCTCGCTCGCTCTCGGGTATGCTCGAGCCCAGGACGTCTCCTTCGCAGGCGGTTGGCGTAGTCGCAGGTCGGACGGAGTCGAGGCGAGGACGCACAAAGAAGCCTCAGACGTAGCCTTGATGCCGTCTCAAAGAGCACCGGTCACCCACGCACACGAATTCGTAATAACAATCTCGAGGTAGATAGCGCGACCTAGACGGAGCTGTCTCTCGTCAGCTATCTCGAACGAATCTGTCGCGCGCGAAGCTCTCTCTCTCTCTCTTTCTCTCTCTCTCGGTGGAGGTGTGGCTCTCTACATTCATCACTCATCAACAGCTATTATTATCTCGTCATCTGATGGTGAATGGTCGGGCAAACCAGGTAAGCCGGAGTATCTTTTCTGTGAAATCACAGCTAACGGAATATCGCTCATCTTCGTGGGGGTTGTGTATCGCCCTCCTCATTCTCCCGTTATCCAGGGATCTAATTTCATTGAGCAACTAACAACACATATGCACAATTACTCCACAAAGGTCATCATGGGTGATTTTAATGCAGACCAGCTTTCCTCGTCTGAAGACGCCAACTTCATCAAGGCTTTCATCGACGAGAACTCCCTTACTTCTGTGCCATATGGTGCAACCCATCACAGACAGGACTCTGACACCTGGCTCGCCCTATACTTAATCGATGAGCAGGATCGCCTGCTCTCATATTGGAAGACTGACACTCCTTTCATCAACGGACATGACCTTATCACAGCCACACTCGACGTACAGATTCCACGCCACGTACCTGCCACATACACTTACAGAAACTACAAAGGAATCTGCGCTGAGAAGCTAAGGGACTTCCTTAGCGCATGTGACTGGTCATCTTTCACCACGCCATCACTTGACGAATGCATTACTATCCTTAACGACAACATCACGAAAGCCATAAATCATCTCGCCCCATTAAAGACTGTAACACCTGGACGTAAGCGTCACCCGTGGTTCACCACGGCTCTTCGTGACCTTCTAACTGAAAGGAATAGACTCTACAGGCGTTTTCGCAGAAGTCGTCTACCTTGGGATCTATACTTTTATAGAATCGCAAGGGACGACGCTCATAGACAGGTCGAGGAGACCAGGCCGAATTACTATTATTCACGCTTGTCTACTCTGATCGACATTGCAGAGATATGGAGAGAACTTGAGAATCTTGGTATTACTACCTCTAAATCTTCTCCACCTGCTCGGTTCTCTCCAGATGCTCTGAACAAACACTTTAGTTCCATCTCAAATGATCCTCAAGCTCCATCTGTTGAGGATTATCTGCGTACCCTCCAGAGGCTAGACCTCCCTGAACACTTCATCTTCAGGGCTATTACAGAGTCGGACGCGTTTGCTGCAGTATCACACTTCAATACCCAGGCCAGGGGAAGCGATGGCATCCCACAGGTTGTAATCTCTAAAGCATTGCCAATACTCGCTCCTTTACTCTGTCAAATTTTCAACCTGTATTTGAGCGAGGCATGCTTTGCTTCTGCCTGGAAATCATCGCTCGTAAGAGCATTAAACAAGATCAACACTCCAACAGCTGTAACAGACTACCGTCCGATATCTCTACTTTATTTCCTATCCAAGGCGCTGGAGTAGCTGGTGCACAAGTAATAAATCAAATCTCCGAATACCTAGAAACAAGACTTTATCTTGACAATTACCAAACTGGTTTTCGCACTGGCCACAGCACGCAGTCCGGCTTAATTAAGCTGACTGATGGTGTCAGGCTTGGGATAGACAGGAAGAAGGTCACTCTTCTACTTCTATTTGATTTTAGCAAGGCGTTTGATACGGTGCGTCACGTCAGGCTACTCGGAAAGCTATCCTCCTTCAGCTTCTCCAAGCTGGTTATCCGCTGGCTTTCATCTTACCTCTCGAGAAGAGAACAGGCCGTCATTGGCGACAACAATGAGATCTCTACCTTTCTACCACTAAACACCGGTGTCCCACAGGGGTCAGTTTTAGGTCCCTTGCTGTTCTCGTTGTACATCAATGATATTGGTTTTTGCCTAGATTCAGATGTGTCCCATCTAATCTACGCGGATGACCTGCAGATCTACAGCCAATGCCACCTTGAGGAGCTCGACTCCTGTTCTGTCAGGATGAGTGCTAACGCCGAGAGGATAATGTGCTGGGCTGCGCTGAATAGTCTTAAACTGAATGTAACTAAAACTAAGGCTATCGTCCTGGGTTCCCCCTACTATATAAACGCTATACCTTCTACTGCTAACACCTATATAAACATAGGGGGAGCCCAGGTCAACTTTGAATCATCGGTGCGCAACCTGGGGCTGGTGCTTGACTCCAAACTTACGTGGAAAGAGCACGTTACACAAATTTGTAAACGTGCTCACTCTTTAATGTATCGGCTCTATTTTTTTCGGAAAAGCACTAGCCTCAGATTGCGCAAACATTTAGTGCAAGCACTCCTGTTTCCTCTCATCGACTATTGCTCACTTGCTTACTGTGACCTGATCAAGGAACTTGAGTTAAAACTGCAGAGGCTTGTCAATACGGGGATCCGTTATATCTACGGTGTAAGGAGAAACGAGCACATCTCGCTTTACAGGCGTGAGCTGCAATGGCTTACCACCGCTGGACGTAGGAAATACTTCATGGCCTGTTTTCTAAGAAAAATTTTCAACACCTCAATAAATACTTATCTATTAGCCTACTTTGATTTCCACGTCGCGCTCAGGCCTGTGAGGGGTGAGGTGACTTCACTGGACATCCCGACCATCAAGACGGAGACGCTGAAGAATTCATTGTTTATCGGCGCCCCCTACCTCTGGAATAGCCTCCCATCTCAACTTCCCAACACACTATCCATATCACACTTTAAAATAGCAGCTAAACACTATTTCTCTAATCTTGAAAATACATAAACATCACTCAAACATACGCACATTCACTCTCATCTCATCTCACTTCCTCCCATTTCACACTATTCACACACACTAGCACCCTTACACAAAATACCATTACACAAAATTTTCTCACTCTTTTTATAATATAGTATATAATTGTATATGTACAACACAATGTACAGCAATAAAAACAATTAAATCTAAATCTAAAATCTCTCTCTCTCTCTCTCTCTCTCTCTCTTCCCACTCACCGTCATTGTGTGCTCCCTCTCGCTGCTCTGCCGCTGCTCACCTGTAACATGTAACTAATTTACATTAAATAATACAATGATTGTATGCTAGGGAAGTTATGACGAGTTAACAACGTTCCTCGTCATAACTTTTTTCACTCAAACTCACTATATATACTGAATATGCAATATTCTGCACAACACCTGGACTAAATTTTCAAATTAACCTTATGTTACACATACTTGCTTAAGCTAACTTTTTCACTTTAACTCTACACCCCGCCAAGACTAAATTTTTAAAATGTTGTAACTCTAGTTTCTTTTACCTTTTTCTGACTAAACCTTCTCTCTCTTCTGTCTTTGTAAATCTTGTAATCCTGTTACTTTCTTATCACTCCTTTTTTTAAAAGCACAAGCATCATCACAATATATCATTGAACAGCGCTTATCTTGTAAGCCTGTGAACGGCAGAGGCTTGTTTTTGTCAACCACTAATTTGTCATGTCGTACACAAAATTTTTACTCCCCTGCTATGGCTGACAACAGCAAGTCACTTATATTGCTTTTATCACTATGTATGAAATATTGAAGATGCTTTTACTAAATTGTAACTTATGCAATGAATACATTAATTAAATTATAGATTGTCACGTGTGTACACACGTCACGGGTTTCGAATTACTATAAGAAGACGAGTAGAAGAGTGCAATGCGGTGGCGTCAGAGTGTCTGCCTTGCAAGCCAGAGGATCTCGGTTCAAGCCCGGGGTCCGTCACTTTTTCGTTGCACTCTTTACTCGTAACAATACATAGCAAATTATAACAATCATAAATAACAATCATTTTTGCATTGAAAAATTAATAATAATAATAATAATAATTAAACTAAGAACAATATTTTAATCGTAATTTTAACCGTCAACAAATTTTTATGCAATTTTTGACTATAATAAACTATTAATGACATATTATACTTTGCAATAAAATGCAACAAAATCATTTATATACAATATAAACAATAATTTTAATACATGAAAAATAATATACTTGATCAGTCAAGAGGCTGGTAGAAAAATTCATCTGCTACAAACATTATAAACATTAAAGAACCTGTAACAACAAAATAAATTCCACAAAGTAAATGCTTAATAGAAAAAGTTTTAAGCAATAATTTGTTTTAATTTATAATAAATTACTTATCTAATAATTCCATTGATGTACTTTATTGAAAGTAGGATACACATACATGGAACACTTGTGCAATTTAACAAATTGTAATCATACTTGCACATATATCACTAATAATGAGAAAAAAATAAGAACTATTCAACAATATTAGTATGTATCAAGTCGTATCCCATTACAGTTTGTCAATAATATTTGAATATCTGCATGTATGTGTGTTTGTATGTGCGCACGCATGTGTGTATGAGCATGTGTTTGTGTGTATTCATCGTCGAACCTTTAAATATCGACGAGTGCCTTATGTGAAAAGCAAAGCGTTTCGCTTTTAGCGATGTTTTAGAAACACTCTTGGCTGCGTCGGATAGAATATGGGTCTTTCACATCACCTTATCTTCTACTTGAAATTGCGCGTTTTTCCGTCCCTTGTTATAATCGCGTTCTTGTTTTTCGGTTGCAGCGCTCGTGTATTTCCTCACTAAAGCTCGCGGGATATCTAATCTCTTCATCTTGTCCACCCACTCATCTGGATCCCTTCATTCCATGGGTTTTCCTCCCTCGATCTCCCGTCGTAAACTCAACACCGGATGAGGATATAGCCCGTAGTTAAGAAATGCAGGAGAGACTCAAGTAGAAGCTTGCGTCGCCGTGTAAATATTCAGAGGTTTCCCACCTGAATAAAATCAACTCCTCAAACGCTCTGGCTACTGACTTCACATCCGCCTTCCTCAAAGGCTTCAATTGAATCCAGCGTGTAAACAAATCTTGGAACACGACTAGATATTTGAATCGATTTTTGCTAGGAGGAAACTTCATGAGATCAGCTGCGACGATGGCCCAAAGCCGCTCGATGACTCGCCGTCCCATAAGCCCTTTAGCTCCACTCTGCGTCGTTTTATATTTTTGGCACACCTCGAACGTCTATACAAATTTGTACACGTCGTGATAGGCTCCTCGGCAATAGTACTCTCGAGCCACTCGGTCATAGGTCTTCTCTATTTCCAAGTGACCCGAGAAAGGCGAACAGTGTGCATCTCCCATTACACTTTCCCCCTGTTCCTCCGGCACTACCACTTTCCACGCTTCCTCGCGGTGTGTTATCGGGTCCAGTAAGGCACCCTTGGGCCAACGACAAAGCACTCCATTTTCGACACGTCATCCTTGGCACTTCTCCGGGAATTTTTCAACTTGCTCTCGCAGTTTCAAATATTCCGGATCTTGTACCTCTTCGAATGCGGCAACAGCGTCCTCGCCATTATCGTTGCTTCGGGATAGCGCATCCGGAAAGTGATTTAGTCAGAACGGCCCCGATAGCTCCGCCACTGGCATCACACTGCACTTTGAACGGCCTTGTAAAATCAGCGCGTGTCGGAGAGCTTCAAAAGCCTCTTGTTGCTCATCTCCTCACTCCCATTTCTGATTTTTTCGCAGCAGTCGGACGAGCGGGCCTTTGAGCTTAGATTCGCGCTCGATAAAGAGCGAATACCAGCCCAACATGCCCAGAAATCGCATCAACTGTTTGACGTTTTTCGGTGCCGGAAAGTTTTTCACTGGCTCTACCCTTTCGGGATCAGGACGTAGTCCCTCCTTGTCCAGTAAGAAACCCAGACACCTGATCTGCGAACAACAAAATTCGCACTTTTCCTCATTCACGACTAGACCCGTACCCGTGAGTCGCTTCAGGACAAACTCGAGCCACTCTAGGTGCTCTTCGAAAGTCTCCGTGGCGATCACCAGGTCATCGAGGTAGGCAAACACTGCTAGCTCTCAAGCAGGCCCAAACAAACCATCGATTAGTCTCTGCTGGATCCTGGGCGCGTTACACAGACCGAACGGCATAAGCTTAAACTGCCACAGGCCTGAGCCCGGCAGAGAAAAACCCGTATACTTTCTGCTCTCTGGCGACAACGGGATCTGATAATAGGATTGCTTCAGGTCGATCTTTGATAGATAATGAGCACTGCGTAGCGTATCTGTAATCGAGTCCATGTTAGAGATTGGATGCTCATCCGTAATATTGACTCGATTCAGATATTGATGATTGACGTAAAACCTCCATGTTCTATCGGGCTTGCGGATCATGACAGGTGCGCTCGTATAATCGCTTGCTGATCTCTCTATTATTCATTCAAGGAACAATCTCTCCACTTCCTCGACCGCGGCTTGCTGTTTTGCTGGAGATTCACGCCGAGGATTATGCCGAATCGGCGTGAAGTCCAGCAGCTTGATACGGTGCTCCGTAAGATTCGTGAACCCTATCGATGAGCCTTGGTCTTTAAGGATCCCTCCCATTAACTCTCTCACCTCCGCATGCTCCTCCTCCATGATAGCTGACAGGCCGGCACACTCCACGTACACGATAGCTTCCTCTTTGTTGTTTGTATCAGCAAATGGTCGCCACTCGCTCTCTTCCGTACGCCATAAACCTCTTCGCAGTCGCACGTCGCAATCGAACTTCTTACAAAAATCCATTCCGAGGATCATTGGTTGTTCGAGCGACGGTGCGGCTTTGAAAGATATACCTTGTTCTTTGCCTCCGATATCGAGTATCACCTCCAATTCTCCAAGCACTCAATGAATGTGCCCCGTGGCTGTGCGGAGCTTAGTCGTGCTCTTCGTTAACCGCACCCGAAATCTCTTGGCGATTTTTGGGTCAATCAACGATAGAGTTGCCCCAGGATCGAGCAGTGCTTGATACACATGCCCTTCTAGGCTCACTGATAGGAACTTTCTATTTTCCGTGTTTGCTCCGGCTACCACTTCTCCCTCATCCGCACTTTCCCTTGTACTAATGCCTGGTACAAAGAGCGGTTTCGGCGAGCTTTGAAGTTTTTCGCTCCTCTATTCCTTTCTCTACTCCTGACTATTTGAACCATTGGCAGCCTTGAATGTCTAATTGTACTGCGGTCAGGTCCCACCTTTTTCTCTCACCCTCCTCGTTTTCGCTCAGTAACCTCGTGGTCTTCTCCTCAACCTTTTTCAACTCGGCAAACTGGCGAGCTTCTTCCTTGTCTTTCCTCTCGGTTTCGTCGAGCTTTACGAGTGGTTGAGCGAATGTAACTCCTCTAGTTTCCTTTACTCCCGTTCTCTTTTGTTCTGGGGGAACCGGTTTCATTATTTCTGGGCCCCCAACTTCAAGTTTCCCAGAGCTGTAGTTATCAAACGACAGTCGGGGCACGAGAGTAAAGTAACGCCTTCTTGTCCGCACCACTGACAATGGGTCTTAGGGGCGTCCGTACTCCATGGTGCAAGAGTCGAATTCGCAGACGCTGTCGGAGGAGTTGTGCAGTTCCTCGAGGTGTGCCCCTTCTCTCTGCATCGGTAACAGACTACTTCAGGACACTGTAAGGCGCGATGGCCTACACGGTGACACGTGAAGCACGCGCCGAGAAACCCTCCCGCGCACACGTTGGTCGGTCCAAGGGCGATTTACCTGTCCCCGCCGCTGGATTTCCTCCAGTGCGTGGCTGATTTCCTTCGCCTGTCTGTTTATTGCCCGAATCCTGGCTCGATGCAGCATTTTTTCCCGTCGGCTTTGACCTATTATCAGAGCCGCGACCTTTTCCGACTCAGAAACGGAAGCTGAAGTTGTAGCTTTCTTAGCTTTCGACTTCTTACCCTTCTTCGGAGTCTCCTCACTCTCTTTCTCCTTTTCTACCGTCTCGACTGCAGCGACCTTGGGCTTAGTCACCCCTCCTGTATATGCCGCGCCGGGAACATGCATCTTCTCGACTGGCAATGGCGGAGCATATTGACTGTCCAAGTCTCGATGCTTCTCCCACCGGCGACCATACTTCTCGAGATCTTCCAAGCTATCAATGAGCTTATCACCGCTAGCCTTCCGATACTCGGGTAAAATATTGCGATACGCTATCTGCAACAATTCTCTTTTGGATGGAGGTCGATGGAAGCGAGACACAATGTATTCAAATTATGCAAGAAACGTTGGGATTTTCTCACCTTTGTGTTGCGTCCTCCATCTCAAATCCTCCATTAAATCTTCCCTGTTATATTTAGTGACGTAGCGGTGCCTGAATTCTCGACAAAACTCCGTCCACGTCTGAATTTTCTCTCTCTTGGCTCGGAACCAACAGCCCGCCTCGCCTTGGAAAATATAGGGCAAGACGTTCCAGTCGATATCTGATGCTCGAGTACCTCTTGGGCAATCACTTAACCTCTCCAAAAACTCTTCTGGGTCCTCGTTTCGGCCTTTGCCGAAAACTGGAAACCCCAGTCCTGGAGTTTTTTTTTATATCTCGGGTGCTGTCCAGCCTCTCATTCCGAGAACCTCGCACCGAGAGTCTTCCTGTCGACGCATGATTCGAGCTGTGCTTGAATTCGCTGTCGCTGCCGCTCAAGAGACTCAAGCTTCCTCTTTGTACTCTCGCGGCACTGTCTCTCCTTCCTCCCTGTCCTAGCTCGCTTCTCCGGGTCCTCTTCACGCGACTCCGACTGACTCTCCGGACTCCTGTCGGTTGGCCTCGTTCTGTCGAAGAACAGTTTTCTCTCTTCTCTCTGGTTCTCTGAATGACTAACGGGCTCCGCAACTTTTTCCTTTCCCCACCTCTGACACTGCGATGTTGGCCGTTTTACAACCTGCGTCGAGGTTCGCCGGAGACTTTCCGGTCTCAGCTCTTCCTCTCTACGCAAACTCTTTTGCTGGCGAATCACTTGGCGCGCCTTGTTCAATGCTTCTTCACGCACTTGTTGTAGATTCTGTTGATGCCGTCGTCGTACTTCTTCTTCCTCCATCTCCATATCGGACTCTTCCATCGCCTGATTAAAAACGCGCTGGCCCTCAAGCTGAAGTCCACATCCTACTGAGAATTCAGTACTAAATGAAATACTTGATAAATTAAAAAAGCTGGACACTATAGTGGAACTGCAAAACTCTATGAAAAATCAGGCTGATGAGAGCAAGCAGCTCTTCTTGAGAGTAGGATGAGGGCCCTTGAAAAGTCATTGGAGCCACTGAAGGAGGTGCCGAGGCTCATGAACCGTGTTGTGGTAGTCGAGGATGATATCGCAAAATTGAAAGCTGAACAGGGGGACATCAAGACTAAGCTTGATCAACTGCTGTCAAATGGTGATGGCCCTCCCTCTTCGTCATCAGCTGTCCCAGAGCAGTACACGGTGACCATCCAACAACTCCGTGAAGCCAACGTCAGGATCCAGGTCACAGGCAAAGATTTCATCAGAATTGGTCATCACCGGTCCTTCTCTGAGACGACATCTTTAAGGCATCTCGCTTTTGCAGCCCTCAAACCGCTGGATGCCCAGCTTGCAGAGCGTGACATCTTATCTGTGCGACCCCTGGGAAGTGGGAGAGGAGCCCGCAACGAGACCAACGAGACAGATGGCAGGCCTAATGCTGGTACTGGGGCAAGCTCAAGCTCGATCCCGTTGACTGCGTCACTATCAAGGACGCTAATGAATTCTCTTGTCCCCGTCGAAATTAAGCTACGCAAGCTGCACACCAAGCAGCTTTCTGATGAGTTGCTGTGTAAAGCTCAGGTCCCATTACCACTCCCGGACTCCTTTATCAACATCAATGAGTGTCTGCCACCTGACGTCTATCATCACCGACATAAGGAATGCTGCAAAGAAGCATAGCTGCACGACCTTTGTGAGAGGTCGACGTATTTACATCAAGCTGAGGAAGGAAGATCGGGCTGTGAGAATCACATTTGAAGATGATCTCCAGAATTTTTTTCACTCCAACAACGCTCAACGTCGCACTCGCCCAACCCGGACACATCCGAACCCAACGCAGCCGAACAACAACTGAAGTACATACGTCTCATTCCACCTAGACCACCAGCATTGTCATAATCGTCGTTATCGCCCGCCACATCTTCATTTGATTCCAAGGAAAAGTACAAACCTCAGATTGCGCAAAACATCTCGTCCAAGAGCTTCTTTTTCCCATCATCGACTACTGCTCATTGGTATACTGTGACCTTAGGCAAGAACTTGACACTAAATTACAGAGGCTTCTGAATACTGGAATAAGTTACATCTATGGTTTAAGAAGGGACGAGCACATCACCCCCTACAGACGCGAGTTGCAATGGCTCACCACCGCCGGACGTAGAAAGTACTTTGCGGCCTGCTTTCTTAGAAAGCTTTTCAATACATCAGTGCCATCCTATATAATTGCTTACTTTGACTTCCACGTCGCACTCCGTCTTGTGAGGGGTGAGGTGACACCACTGGACATCCCGACCTTTTCCACGGAGACGCTGAGGAACTCATTCCATATACGCGCCTCATATCTCTGGAACTCATTACCCTCATTCATACGCAACACTACTTCAATTGCACTCTTCAAACAAAAAGCTAGACTACATTCTTTTAATTCTGAGAACTCATGATCACTATCTCATATCACTCCACTACTCTGTATCATATCATTCATCTCACATCTCAATTCATCCTCTCATAAATCATAAATCATCTCGCTTCACGATTCACTCTGCATACTTACTTATTAATTACTACTACAGTATTTTTATTGATTTCTAAAAATTCTGAAATTCTTATTTGAATTTTTGTACTCTCTCTCTCTCTCTCGTAAGTGCGATACACGATTTGGCAACGCTTAGCCTTTGAATACGCTTGCTTAAGGATTTTTGCACTCTGGTGCAAGATACTTTGATTGCAGGTGAAGTAGATTTTCTTAACTACAGTTGGATGTATTCATCACGAAGTGTCATTTTGTCGTTGAGTCAGGGTTCTACTCTTTGCCTGTATTTACTGTTTGAGGTTAGAATCACACTATCCTAGTCCAATATCCATTATCATTGTGCAGACCGCTGACTGTCAGCTGTACCGTCGCCCATTTCGTCATCTTTCATCGCAGAGCATACAACAGTCATCAGCCCAGCGCCAACACCCTACCTCTGCAGCCTCTACCGACCAACTCTGCATTTAGTGACATCGTGGTGACCGTTCTTTTAGTGTCAAGCTGATTGTGATTGTGTGTTAGTTCTTGTTTGGATGTGTTGAGTGCGTGATGATGTGTCGTTCAGCGTTTTTTGCTAAAATGCTAATTATAGCTTCATTTAGCTCATGTGCAATGTATTTAAGTTAAGCTAGTTTAGATCGCATTTGAACACGTGGAGACGGTGTGTGTTTCTAAAACGATCGAGTATCGGCTGTTGATACAGTCTGGCCCATATAAGTGTGATACAGACCGACTGTACATTAGTGCGTTCGCAAATTCATCGACTATTGTTGGCGCGAAATTGAAACTTAGTCAGCGTCAAATTAAAAAATTTTTGGCGCAAAATTCGCAAATTTGTCGGTGCTAATTTGAGAATTTTTAATTTAAAATTGCTTTAGATTTACTAGGTTATTTATTAGGTTCGTAATTTCTGATTTTTATTTTTGTGTTATTTCTTAATGCATGTGTGTAGAAAATGTGCTCGAAATATAACCACAAAATATATTTCGTGTAAATTGTGTAGACTAGGCTTCCATCAGGGCTGCTTAACGCGATTTACTCGCGCGAAAGTTTGTAATTCTTGCTGTATCAAGACGTACAAATGTATGCTAGATATCTCTAATCCGACGATGCGAGCAGGGATTACCAACAGTTGTGAGAGGGACGTTAATTTTGACGCTGGTCGTAATTTTAATACCAGTTCGTTTCTGAACGTTAGTGATTTTAGTGAGGCTAGTCATAGCTCAGCTGTAGCAGCAGATCTTAACGCTACGTTTCCGACCCCTAGGCAACCAGATTTAGCGATGGCGCTATCGCTGCCGCAAAATTGGCAAACGCTTTCACTCGACGATAAGATAGGAGAGTTATTTACTCAAATTACAGCAGGCAACAATCAAATAAATTTAAAATTGGATGCGCTGATGATAAAAGTAGATGATCATGATAAAAGAATTACTGCATTAGAACAGGATACCTCAGCAAATTTAAAAGTTTCAGGTATTCCGAGCACGTGTACACTATCGTCGGCTGAATTAGTACAAAAAATTTTTGTGAAGTTGAATGTTACTAATGATCACAGATGTCTGTAGTGTTCGTGATTTTGACAATACTGGACGCTCAAACAGTGTTAACAACTCGCAGTCACAAGCACAGCGTGTGCGCTCCGCACAAACACGCGTAGTTTGTATTAGATTTAAGAGTATTTGTTTGCGGGATTATATCTTGCGATATAAGCGTCAGTACGGACCATTAACCGCGTGCGCCGTCGGCCGTCGGGTCCGGCGGATAACGAATTCTGATTGGCCGCGCGAGGCGCGAGACGCGCTGGTTCGTTGCTTGTCTCGCGCCAGCTCGAACCGGCGAGCTCCCCCCTCGAGTACGTCGGACAGCGAATTCCACGAATTCCCGGGACGTAGCTCGTGTCCGAGAAAACGCGGGCCTCGCTGGAACCGATCGCATTTTCTAGGTGTCCCTGTTGTCGACAATAGTTGCAAACGCTCATACCCGTAGTTTATCTGACAGCTTCGCTGGCTACCGGCGTGGCCTTCGGCTCTCATGCTGCCTTTGCGATGCTCATAAGCTCGGCTGCCCACGACGGAATTTTAGTGCTGTTTTCGCAAATCAAATTAGGTTGCTGACTGTATGCGCGGCGCGCGCTAGTACTGTGCTCCAATGTTACGGCCTCCGTAATAGCTTCTATGAGACATAGTGGATTTTTAAAACGAACTTGGTGTTACAATTCTCTCTTAAGACCAAATAAAAATTGTTCGAGGGCCTCCTTATCAGCGTTAATTTTATAGGTAGCTCACTCCCAGTTGCGCATGTCGCAGCTCGCGTCATAGATGTTTAATAATCGGTTGTGCAATGTTTGAACGCGAAGTCCGTACTCTCCGGCACTTTCTCCTGCATACTGGCGACTTACTTAAAATTGGCTAAAACTTTATCCGCTCCGCCAACGCTGCTGTACTGCGGTTTAATCGGGTAGCAAACGCTCTATGGTGGTAGCTAGTATTGCGTCAGGCGCGAAGTGTAGTCGTCAGCAGCACGTCCACGAAACTTCGATGCCAACGAGTTGAGTATCCAGCGTTCGGATTCCGGGCCGAATTTGTGAATTACGTCGCTAACTGCGCGACAAAATATTGCAACCATATCTGGATTTCTGTCGTAATGAGGAATTGTGTTCAATGCTTGGTGTAGCGGGAACATCCAGAATCCGTCCCGGGAGCGGTCTCTATACTATTGTCCGTTTTGCGTGTGTCGAATATTCGGATCAGAAAACGGTTTTGAATTTAAATCCTCGCGTACTTTACCTTGCATGCGTTTTTATAACTGTCGGTATTGCTCTATAACATTGGAGTCTCCCGGTTGCGGCCCCGGTTGTTGCTCTGCGTCAAGCTTATAAAAAAAAATTACCTATAGAGGGTAACCCATGATTTATAGGATTGGGTAATTCGCCTAACAGCGATCGGTTAAGAAGTCTATCAGCGGGTTGCTGCTTGGTAAAGATTAATATTCTGTGTTCCGTATAAAGTGCGTCGTTGGAGTCATGTTTCGTGTCGATCAAGCTAACTCTGTCGTTTCAAGCTGAGGCGAAGATTGATTTTTTGTCATAGATGTCATTTACTGTGTCTAGAGCACTGGAGTTTAGCCCGATACACATTCTATCGCGAAGAGTTAATTTTTTTCTTCGATATCAAAGTTCATTTCAAAAGTTTCATGTTATCTCGGACTTGCAGTAAGTGCACTTTCGCGACTTTTCACAATTGTATTTTATCTGTTGAAATTAACCTTTATTGTACTTGTTTTTGACTTAACTAAATAAAAACGTATTCGGGTTTTTCTTTCAATATAACTTTATTTTTTTTTAAATAACACTTCTTGACAGCTGGAGAGTCGCAGAACGAATCAATCAAAAAAGAGCAACGACGGATTCGTTTTCCAGAATTGGTTGTCATAGCAACCTCGGAAAATTCGATAAAAAGAAAGAAAAGAAAATTGAGAATCACTTCTAGATTAGAATGTCTCTATGGCTCACCGTAGCCCGGAAAAACCTTATTTGCTTTTCCGTTACGTGCCTTTTATTTTTGACTTCACGAGTCTAAAAAGGATTAGGTGTCCCCGGACGATCCTTTGCAATCGCCGTGACGCAGCCTACTCGAGAGTCTCAACTTTTACGCCTCGAGGCGAGATCATTCTTTCAGCTTTTCTCAATTTATTAAGTTATACTCATTTATTTTCTGGAAAATCGGATTCACAATTTCGTGTCGAGTACAGTACTATTCCCTGTTTGTGACTTATCGCGGTGTCGATCATTGGTCATCGATCATTCCTCTTGACGAATACGCCATGGCTACGTCCGCAAGTTGCAATGCGATCGTTAATCGAGTGGGCAGAAGTAGCGTCGGTTCCGCTGACATCTCGAATTCTTGTAAACGTCTTTGAAAAGTGTCGGGATCGTTAGACTCATGTGTGTATATGTTTTGTGTTTCATGACTATTATGTTCGTTAAAGTTCGACATTTTATAATCAGATGGATTCGATGCCATATTTCGTATTTTATCACAGTATCTAAGACCACGGAAATTGATATTTCGGAGCGGTTCAAGATAATTGTTAGTTATCCGAACCGAAAAGTTCTCACTGATATTAGTCCCAGGGAATAATTGTTAGTTTTTATTAAAATTTACTTTACTTACCTTAAGGTGGCTGCAATGACGAGTACCCAGACAAGGTTCATCCTTCCTTCCCGTCTATTGGATTGAAATGATAACCAAGTAATCTATCTTTATCGCGGTGCAAAATACTCCCGTATATTTTGCGAACAAAACCCCACACTTAGCACCAGAAAATGTTACGTGGGAGGGTTGATGATTTTGTTCTCCGTGAGGTGTTAAGCTCACGGTTGCTGATAAAATACTGAGGTAATAAATGAACACGAGAGATTATCGATGAATGTGTCTGTTTATTATTCGTAATGTACAATGGATTGATTGTATGAAAGAGAGAACGCGTGTTAAAATGATCTCGGAGAATGTGCGTTCTAAGTATACGATCCTATCTGTCATCTCTGAGTCAAAACTACCTGTCTAGTGATGGATCGTGAGTGGCGAAATCGAGAGGGAGAGCCCGGATGCACCCCCTTTTATAGACTCCACAGGTGGTGTGTTTCCTACTTGCGTGTTCGTCCGAAATCGTGGAAGGGAGGTTATGCTGAGTAGAAAGAAACGGGCTTCGGGGTGAGTCCGAGCTGTTACTATGCGCGTATTTGGCGACTTATGCATCGATTGCGTTTTAACTAGCTATATACGTGAATATTCACACGTGACTGTGTGTGTGTGTATATATATATATATATATATATA
>QLSS01000170.1:96996-130574 GCA_024372645.1 Trichomalopsis sarcophagae | reverse complement strand
ATGATTTATGTGAAAGGAAACATGTGTACCATTTGGGTGGGTAAATGATTTCGAATGCAATAACAGCAATATGACAGTAGAAGTAAAAAATATATTGTTAATTAATACAGTAGAATGATAAATTCAGAACAATATCTCTGAAGCACCTTGCAAGTTTCTCGGAGATATTTAGTTAAAATTGAATTTAAGAATACACTTTTTCACACGGCTAGTGTTAAGACCGTGAATTTAGCCGCACATATTGCTTTTCCACATATTTATACAGACCAGCGGGATCAATAATGTGATCACACATATACAGACCAGCTGGACTACGAGTATGATTTCATTTTTTTTTTTTTTTTTAATTTAATATCAAGTGGCGTGGTAGCGGTAGCCAGGGTAGCCGATGACGACGTCTAGGTGAAGTGCACCGTGGTTTTTTTGTGTCTCGCTATAAAAATATTTCGAGGGCTGTATCTAGGTGTACAGGGTGGCCGATGTCGAGGTCTAGGTAGTGTGCTCCATAGTTTTTGGTGTCTTACTGTAATAATAATGATCTAGGACAGCGATGTACACCTATCCAAATTTTTTTAACATATTATGAATCATAGCCACTATACCAATATTTTGCAACAGAATAATCAGTTTTTTCGTGTTAGTGATAAAATTGTTACAATTGTTATTTTTAAGACAAATATGAAGTAAACAAAAAAATTTACAAAAAAGAACTGAAATCTCTATAAAAAATTGACTTTTAAAAAAGTGAAAGGTTAGGCGAGTTTGATATGTCTGTAACACAATGACAGATAAAAATGAACTGAGATCAATCAAACGAAGTCAAGTTTATTATATTTAATCATAATAAATCAAAAAATTAGTTTGTTTAACCAAGGGCTTACTTAACTTGAAGTTAAGTTATATGGTGATCTATTAGAAACAACTCTCAAAATACTTACTGCGTAACTTGACATGCCCGTTTCATTTTGTTTTCTGGTAAACAACTAAAATTTCCTTTTTATGTATTAGATCGTAGTATAAACACCATAAATACAATAAAAAGAGCAAGTTACGTAGTGAGTGTTTTAAAAGTTTTTTCTGATGCATAAATTTTTAAAATTTTTAAAATTAAAAAAATTTTTTAAAGTTTGGAGGCGAAAGTACTGTCTAATTTGGCCCCTAGGAAAAAACGAATCGTTCCTACTACTTCTAATCCTTGTTATCATTTTAGAAGAATCAATTTTAATACATTTTAATCAATGCTTATTTTTATCATTAACTTTAAACGTTTTCGATCAAGTGGCGCGGTAGCGCCACGAAGGCGAGTTTGCGAAGCCTGCGGCGACCGCCACACTATTTACTTCTATATTGGGTTCTCGAATTTTCAATTTAATAATAAAAAATATTTACATTATTCTATGTGAATTTTTTTGGCGTATAATTATATTTGGATGCTTAAACTATGATTTTTAATCGTTATAATGGCAAAAAAGCAACTTTTTTTACAATAAGCGAGTATGTATCAACAATGCAAAAATGCTCAAATTCGTTACGGGATTTTCTTCAGCCCAACAATGTTCAGACCATGAAGTTAGCCGCACACGGCTATTGTTAAGACCGTGAAATTAGCCTCATATATTGCTTTCCCACATACTTATACAGACCAGTGAGATTACTGATGTGATCACACATATACAGACCAGTAGGACTACGGGTGTGATTTAATTAATACATCATCAAACGAGGACGGCGTCTAGGTGTATAGGGTGGCCGATTATGAGGTCTAGGTGGTTCGCACCGTGGCTTCTGGTGCCTGTGTAAAAATCATTCAAGAACGGTGTGTAAATGTACAGGGAGGCCGATAACGAGGTCTAGATGGTTCGCACCGTGTTTATTGGTGTCTAGGTGTATAGGGTGGCCGATGACGAAGTCTAGGTGGTTCACAAGGTGGCGTTTGGTGTCTAGGTGTAAAAATCATTCAAGAACGGTGTCTAGGTGTATAGGGTGTCCTGTGACGAAGTATAAGTGGTGTGCTCCGTGGTTTTTGGTGTGTATACAAATAAATCATAGGACAGCCTCTAGGTGTACAGAGTGGCCGATTAAGAGATGTAGGTAGTTCACTACGTTATGACAGAACAATCAGTGGTTTCATGTCAGTGGTGAAAATGCTATAAAAAAAGCCATGGCCAAAGGGTACTAAAGATGCTTATCTTTTATTTTTAGAAAAAATATGAAATACTCATAAAAATTTACTAAAAAGGACTGAAATCTCTAAAAAAAATTAACTTTTAAACAAGTAAACGGTTAGGCGAGTTTGATGTATTCCGCGAAATTACACATAAACAAGAACTGAGATCAATTAAACAAAGTCAAGTTGTTTATATTTATTCATTACAAAGCAAAAAATTATTTTATTTAAGGGCTTATTTAACTGAAAATTAAGATATATAATGATCAATTTGGAACAACCATCAAGATACTTACTGCGTAACTTGCCATGCCCTTTTCAATCGATTTTTGGTTAGAGTAAATTTTTTCTTAGTAAATTTTTATGAGTATTTCATATTTATTCTAAAAATAAAATACGCACATATTTTTTCCGAAAAATATGTGGGTATTTTATTTAATTTAAAGTGCCGATTCCTTCCCTTTCCTTTTTTCTAGTTGCATAATGTATTATTTTATCAAACAGTTTGCGGAAAAGTCAATTTTAGGCACGCTCTGCGTGCAATAAATCTCATTTTTGCCCCTAGTATCGACAAAAATAAATGTTCGATACACGTTTAAAAATTTATTACACACTTATGTTATTGTCACACTCACTATTTTTTAATACTTTTATTAACAAGCTTTAAATCAATTTATTAAAGAAAAACGATTTTTTTAATCATCACATCTCTTGGAGAAAGCATGTCAAAGGATGGATTCTTCTTATTATTGGTAGATTCTCCATTGTGAATGGTATTGTATATACTGGTATATCTTATTGTGGTAATCTTAGAAATGGTCACTTTACTGAAACGAACAAAAGCACAGTGTTTTCTTGTATCACAGTATATGTACAGTGTACATTGGAATCAAAGAAACAACTTGGTTCTATGTCATCTAACAAAGGCGTTTCTTTGCTACTGGGGAGTGGAGTACTTATTTGGCTGTTATAAAGGCTGCTACTGCTACTACAATACATAAGTATGATTCAGCTGTTGGAAATCTAATAAATATATGATTTTCTGATTCCTATAAATAAATACCTGATGTCAATATACTCTTGTACGTTGTTGGCCACTGACATGCTTCTGCATTTTGGCGTCTTGCTTTCTCCTAATGAGACTTCATTTGAAGAAATCCTAAAAAAGTGTGATTTATCTATTACTATCACAGAGCCACAAGTGGTAACATACGGGATGAGATATTTCTTTATAAACGTACAAGTTTGATTTTGTAATACTTGAAAAATATTCTGATTGTCAGAGCCACATTCCAATACATCAACTTCTTTCTTGTGCGTTAAAACATTAGTCACATTGCTTCCAACTTCAGTATTAATTGATCAGTTAGATAAACTATATGAAACGAAATCATGGTCACTTTGATTGTCTATAATCTCCTTCTTGTCTCTTGTATTTTTGCTGTAACAATCAATACTTTTTATAATGGATCTATATAAAAATTACAGGTTACATGTATTAAATATAGTTTTACTTACTGCTTCAAACTTCTGAAAACTAAAAAAATTGTTGGACAAGACACCTTCATTAACTTGCATTCATTTTTGTAGAAAAACTGTGTTTAAAACAATGCTTTTCAAAGTGTCTACTGCACTCATAAAGATACTTCTTTTTCTTACTTTGAACTCGACATTGTAATGTTGTTTAATATTCTCTGACCACTTTTTCTGTAAATTTATGTTAGCAGGAATTCTATAAAAAAGTATATTATTATTATAAAGTACGATAGAAATAAATAAGTATTGGACTACGTTATAAATGTTTAAGGTTACTTATACTTACATACAAAAACTTAAATCAAAGCCCTCCAGATCATCTCGTTGTACTTTACAGATAGGTAAGCAACAATTTTTCCGCATTTTGTATTGGACAAATAAAAGAAGGGAATTGATATCTTAAAATCTTAAAGCAAATGTTTTGCTACTTAGTTAGGTTAGACATGCTATAAAAAGCCACTTCTGGCGATGACAATTGGGAGAGAATGGCAGTCAATCGCGTGCTGCTAGAGAGAGATAGCGTATACCCTCCTATACCTCTCTATCTATAACCTTCGCTACACTTTTGGCCACAGTAATAGTTAAGGAGATAAATAAATAAACTGTCAATTTTTTTCAAAGTAAAATGAATCTTAATGCAGTTGTTTGCTTTCGATTTGTGAGATCATCCACAAACTTTCTGAACTAAATCGATCAATTGCCTTTAAAATCTATTTTTGCATAGAATATGCATTTTAGAAGTACATTTTGAAAATACAGTAGATACAAAATTTACAACTCGGTAAATATCAATGGAAATAAGTCCAGTTTTGCTACTCAGGTACCTGGTACCTAAGATAGACAGTGTCAACGTCGTCTCCTAGAGTTTTATGGAAATTTGTAACACAATTAGTCGAAAGTCGTTCCTCGGGGGTTTTGGGGGTCGCTGAACACGAATATTGCAACAGAAACGTTCTCTGAGGTACCTGGTGCCCACGGTAGACAGTATCAACGTCGTCTCCAGGAATTATCTTGAGTATAATATCATTTATACCTGAATTTCAATATATTATTTCTAATTATATTACGACAGATATTTTTTGAATTTGAACATTTGAAGTGTATTTTTTACGATCCGGGGTAGTAACTATAGAAAGCCAGGTAAACTGTCAATGAAGTCCAGGTCCTGCGTTCCGGAGTTTTTGGTGTCTAGGTACCATAGACGGTGTCTAAGTATTTAGGGTGGCCAATGACGAGGTCCAGGTGGTGAGCTTTGAAGTTTATGATGTCTAGGTATAAATATCGTCGTTTTTTTATGCGTGTAACTATTAATTGAGAGTCACGTCATGGTATTGAATTTTATACTGATTACGTAGTTCAGGTAGTACGTTTCATATTTCTTGGTTTATATCGATATGAATATTAGTCAGTTATGCAATGTAGCTGGTGACTAGGTG
Organism: Trichomalopsis sarcophagae; assembly: GCA_024372645.1. Lineage (NCBI taxonomy): Eukaryota > Metazoa > Arthropoda > Insecta > Hymenoptera > Pteromalidae > Trichomalopsis > Trichomalopsis sarcophagae. Next base: position 125,435 of record QLSS01000170.1, on the reverse strand, counting down.
TTTTATAATTTTTTGTCATCGTGATTCGCGACATATTACGATTGTTTTATATTTTCCTAAAACAAACATAACTGATGTCAAGTAATTGTTTTTTATATTTTTTAGGTATACCTATGCAGGTACATTATTATATGAAATAAAATCTACATCTCCCTTGGCATCACCAAAAACATATTTAATCATATACTTTTATTTCATAGTGCGAGAAGGAAAGCCACTTCAACTAATTAGCTAGTCGCATTGAAAACTAGTAGTGACCCGTATCAATGTCCGGAAGATGTAGAAGATGATGAAATATCTGGAAATAGACGAAACTTAGATAAAAAGAGAATGCTTGCAAACGCTTGCTCAACTCGTCAGCTTAGCAACAAGAGTGAGAAGGATGTTAAAAAGGAGAAGAAGTATGAAGACACGAATGCACAGCCAGTCATGTTAAGTTCAGCAGCTAACAGCCGTAGCTGAATTAGGGAACCCCAAGCTGAAGACAAGAAAAAGAACGAGTCGGATAAGGGGCCGACGTTCTTATCACCCTCAAAATTGCAGATTAAGACCCATCTTTAGCCGCTGTTACTGCACGAACAAGTTAACAAACAAGGTGCCAGTAGGACTTCAGATTTTCTGTCAGATGATGCAATCAAGGAGTGCAGAAAGACAGTATTTGTGTGTAGTGGAAGAGTTAAAGCAGGAAGATGTTGAAGATGGGCAACGATTACCTGTGAGGGATGAACAAGAAGAATAAGTAGCTAAGAACAACATTGTTATTCATCTTGAATCAGCCAAAAAAGTTAAAGTCGTGGAGGAAGATAAAGAAATTATGGATTTCGCTGAATCAAAGGTGAATTTAGCTACGATTGACACATTTTCTGGCAGCATTGGCCAAAGCTTCGCTGCATGTGAGGAGGATTGTTGAAAAGAAAAGCCATATTTCAAACACTCATTGGAGACGTTTTATCGCTGAATACACTAAGAATCAGTCACGAAAAATGAAAGATAATTGATCGTCTGACTGCTACAAACGACGTAACGGCGTTACGAAAAATATTGCCAAATGTAAATAAGATATTAAAGAAAGAGGAGATGGCCAGACGAAAAAGAAGACGTTCGTGGGTTCGATGATTGGAGTAGAAAAAGAAGAAACTCTTGAGCCTCCCAAGAACATATTTAGTGCCCAGGCCCTGACCTTAAATCAGTCAGAAAATCCCGAGGCACTTTGGCCAAGTACAAGCAAAAGAGTGAACTTTATATCCCCGGAAGGAGGGATGAATCTTTATCTGGATAGAAGTCAGTTGCCGAACAATTTTTAATCAAGGTAGGAATCAAGGCAAAAATGCCGTTCTCACGTGATGAGATTAATATTTGATCTACTTCTTATTCCGGATATCTAATTTTTTACAAATTAAGCCTTTTTTAACATATCTGAGATGCAACTAGATGTAACATTAGGTAGAGAAAGCAACTCGATAATTTTTGTCTCTCGTGCTTTTAAAATGTCAATCTTACATCTTTATATAACAGAAAAGTGGTGGTAAAAGTGCAACGGAGGTAGCACGGTCTTTGTCGTTCCCTGATTAACTCTAGATTCAAAGAAGAAGTGCGTACTCAAGATTCAAGAAATTAAAGCTCATGTAAGCAAGCTCGTAGACGTTCAGCAACCAATCGTTGTCGTTGCCGCTGCTGGTTACGCATCGCCACCTATATTTCTGCAAAATATGTGGGATAACATCGATATCGATGTTCATCAACCTCTTGAGGTAATTGACTAGGCTAATTGTATAGAGCATGTTCACCCACCGTTTTCTTTTAATAATCTTAAAGAGGGCAAATTTCAAGCCGAAGAAGATTCGTCGGAGGAAGAAGCTAAAGCAAGGCAGAATGAGGAAGAGAAAGTGAGTTTTCAGCAAATTTTGTATGGATGCTGAAGAAGAGGTGGTGGAAGAGGCGGATGCTGAGGCGGATAGAACGGATGAAGAAGACAAGGAATCCGTTGGTGGTGATTTAGGTATTGAATCAATAGGCTCCGATTGACAAGCCACCACCATCAGAAACAAGCCAAAAATCGATCTTGAGCCACAGATGAATGAGGAAGCAAGTGCTAAATGCCGACCGTAAGTCTCTCGAGGATGCTGGAATACGTCTCCGCTACTTTTACGCTACAAAATCGTGATCTGCCATGCCGGCATCGAGATATATGTTTTAACTCTGGAAACATTTTTATTTGTAAGGCATTCGTCACTGGTAGACCTCCGAGGCATGCAGTGGATGACTATGTCCGGATCGTAACGAACAACCGGAGCATTGTCAAAATAAGAACATTTTAAACTATTTGTAAAATCGTTTACTATAAAACTGTGTAAATAGAGTACATTTTAGATTTTAAATTTTAGATTTCGCGCAAGTATCTTACGCTCTGCCCCACTCTTCATTTGAACGCTCCGGGACACAGCAGCAGTATAACATCAGCAGTACGAGCCAGCGAGCGGCGGCAGCAGAAGCAGCGATAGAGCGGGGAGAGCGCGCAACACGAGCGTATATCTGTATCTATGGAGTAACGAGTGCACGGCAGCGCGGTGCACGCATTAATATGAGACTGTGTGAATGTAATATGTATATAGGTGTGAATGTACGTGTGCAAGTATGAATGTGATCGTTGTTTCGGCGGCTCTCTCCGCTGCCTTTATAAGGACTTACACGGGCTATTTGAGCTCACTTCACTCACACACTCCACCCACACTCACTCGCTTCGCTCGTGCACCAACCCGCCCACGTGCGTCATTAGCAAGTTATTGCACTAGTTGCCCACTCTACTTTTTATCGCGAGTGCAAGGATAAAGTGCCGCATAACGCACTGTTTAACCGAGCCAAAAATGAGAGGGGTGTGATGGCGCTGCAAGAAGCATTGCATTTTTATCATAACTCAACGCTTTTGCGTTGAGTTATTGTTCATTACACAACGCTTTTGCTTATAATCTAACGATTTTTTCTCTAACTTCATCCGATGATATGATTCGCCCTTGAGCCAATCCGCCGTCGCGTTATGCGGCACTATCCGAGCACGAGTGATAACAAAATTATATTATCTATTTAAAACATTGTAAGTAGCTAATCAAAAATTAGTAAATAAATAAAATAGTTACTTTTTTGTAAGGTTTCTGATTGCTTTCCATAAGGCTTGCACATAGCTGGCCGTATACAACTTTTCATTCTGGACATATTCTTCATGACTTCAGCAAAAGATCTAATTATTTTATCTTGTCCTATAAAAAAACAATATATCGTATTAATGATTTAAATATGTTGACTGTATACACGCGCAGTCACAAACGCACACACATACATATACACACACACATATCCAGGGAGGGAGTTCGCTTCCCACGGAGAGTGGCGTCCCCAGACTGACCAAGCAAACGCTTTCCGCAGTGCCCTCACAGTCTACATAACCTCGTAGATTGTGCAACGAGTGCAATAAGTTGCTAAGCACGCACGCTGGCTCCACGTCGATCCACGCTCGCTTCGCTCGTGCTCAAACCCGCCTACATGCGTTATTGGCAACTTATCGCACTTGTTGCACAATCTACATAATCGTAAAATAACATATTTCGTAAAAATATTAAACATAAATTAATTTTTCAACATCGATTGTAATCTTTGCATATAAACACCTTGATTCATCTTGAAAATTGTAATTATTGAATCATTCGTTTTTGCAAACATTAGCAAAGTAGCGTAAATCCGTACGTATGTACAAACATACTTATATCCTATTTAAAACAGAAAATATAATTTTTTGTATACACTTATAGTACAAGTTTAGATGTATAAAAATGCTAAATGAAAATTTCGGCATGTAATCCAGATCAGATAATGCTGAGGATAATCATAAAAAGGACTATTTCAACAATAGTACATGCATACGGTTTTTTTTCTTTTTGTACATTTGGGGTATTTTCCGATGCTCTTTCTTGTAGACGATGTCCTGTCTATCATGTAGTCATCCTAGCACCTGGACACCGTCTACAAGAAGATATGATTTATTATTGGAAAATTTAATTTATATATGATACTTTATCTCGTGTATGATGTCCTATCGATCAGGGTAACAACCTGGCACCTGGATATCGTCCACGAAAGATTCGAGTTTTTATCGACACATTTGAATTACATATGATGCTCCTCCTTATGGACGAAGTACCGTAAATCAGGGGGTCATCATAGCATCTAGACATAATCTACAAAAAGATACAATTTTTTTCAGTAAATTTGATTTACATACGATGCTCCATCTTGTGGACGATGTCGCATCGATCTGGGAGTGATCCTGACACCTGCACATAGTCTACGAGAGTCAAGAGTATTTTTCGATACATTTCATATTGTAACGATGATACTTTCCCTGCTCGGCTAGCTAAACAGTCGGATCCAGAATTTGAGTAGGAAAAGATGCAAAAGAGTAAATCTGTTGTTGTTTTGTTTAATAATAACAATATATTTCTAATTTAATATTTAACAAAACGGGGACTCAGTTGTCAAAACCCGGCTTAAACAGAAATCATTTTGCTTCGTGTTGAAAATACTTTGCCTTTACAATTACTAATTATTTAAACTATCGCGGCTAACAAATTAGGAGTACACTGGCTGAATTTCGCGTTAACAAGATTTCTGGGGTTGCGGCTGGCGGTTGCGATCGGGTTATCGGTGCGGTACGGGTTTTACAGGTCGGTGATGGATTCGGAAGTTAGGAATTCATTCGGGACGGTGGAGTCGTGGGCGCACGGCTACACTGACCCGAATGTGTAGGACAACAGCAATTCCGATCGCCCTGTGTGCTCACAGCAACAATCGAAATAGTGTCACTATATTTTGAGGTTATCCCTTAGATCTATAGAGTCGTGAGCGCACGGCTCTGCAAATCTCACAGTAGCAAAGGGAATCTTGAGATGTCGGCGTAGAAATCGGATTAATAGGTTAGGGGTGAACCTCGGATTAACCGGGACGTAAGCGCACGACCCGGTGAACCGTCAGTGAAGCTGTCGCTACCTCCTCAACCCTGTATGCTCACAGTGGCAGGAAGAGTCAGCACTGCATTAGGATATAGGTTAAGGTCTAAAAAAAATATCGTGTAGCAGGATACTATTTTACGCGATTAGTTCAGTACATTTAGTTCATTTATTTTAATTTATTTGTTAAAATGACCGCGTGTCTTGAAGCCATTAATAAACCTAACGTTAAAAAATTGAGCGCGCAAAGCATGCGATGAATTTAACTAGTAATAAAAAAAGTACTTACTAATGTGTGCAATACACTTCAAGCATGCACAGATCGTACAGGAATCTGTGTGCATCCTATCTTGTCGGGGGTGGTTCACGGGTCCGTGACACACATCCGTCTGATACCACTCGTACAGCGCTTATATACTCCGTGGGCGATAGCTGCATCAACGGCGGAGTAATGATGGCAGCGTTTTCTTCTAATATTTTGCGCGCCATGGCAAAGAAAAATCGATTTTGCCTATCGATATTTCTGCATGTATTTGGAGCGTTAATTTTTTTAACGCACCTGTTCACGGTTTTAATCAACTCGTGCACTAAGCCTAATCTTACAAACGGTTCACTAAAACAATCACTCGCAATATCAAATGACCGTGCGCGCTTGAGGCGTTTTTCGCGCCTCGCGTCGATCGTCTCCCTGCAGACGGGAACCAGCGAGCGCATTTCTTCCAGCATTAAGCCGAAAATATGCGGGTCGTATTCTATGAGGAAGCTCTGTCAATCTGTCGCTCTCCTTGTCCACGCTGCTGCTGTTGCTGCTGCTGCTAGCACAATCAGGCTCCATTGTCTCGATACTGCATGCAGCGTTATTCGGAGGTCCGCTATTGCTGTCAAGCGACTGGTCTATATCGTCCAGAAGAGTTTGCATTTCTTCTGGATTTATGGCGCACGCTTCACTATCCGTAGCCGTGAACTCATTTAAAAGGCAGGCATGTGCCTCTTGGACATTTTCATGTCACACATATGCTCCCGTGACTGCCGGACTATTATTAAACAACTGTATATTATTATTCACTGCGCAATTTTCAATTGGATTTTCACTGTACTTTTCACACTCCATTTCGCTCGCCATTCTGAGTACTATCGTGTTGATTTCCTCGGAATTCAGCTCCGTGAATACTTGGTCATCCAGAACGTTGTCAAGAAAATTCATCTTGAAAGAAGCGCGAACATCTTGACTCAGTAAAGAAAATTTTGGGACTGTAGGAAAACTCAGCCGGCGAATGGCTTTTATAATCGCGTGTTTCTCTGCAGTGTCTTAAAAAAAAAAACGGGGTCTGAAAATTTGGCGGGCATCTCCAACACGGCTGACGGTACACCTTATTAAAACCCGGGTGACATTTGTACGTAGCATATGCCGCACAAGGATGACCCACGCTGCAGTTGGTGTTGCAGCACCACCGGTGTAAACATCTAGTACGACACTTTCGGGCTATTTTTTAACTCTGTAAAAAAAAACTCTGTAGAGCTCCTTTTATCACAGTATCTTTATGAGAAAAAAAGGGTTTTTAAAAATATTGACGCTACTCTCGCGTAAGTCAAGAGGTAGCCGAAAAAAGCCAGGGTCTTCCCTAATAACCTTCAAATAAAAAAAAATCGCGCCCCGAAGTGGCAGTATCAGTGACCGTTGTAGCTAAATAGTGTATATACTATGTAAACGTCGATTTCCGTGGGGCTAGAGAAAATAAGGGTTGTAAAGAAGCGACGTCATCCTGGCGCCCGTAGTAAAAAAAAAAGGTAGCGAGAAAGCCAGATACTTTCCTAATTGCCTTTTAAATCGTAGTAAACAGACGGCTATAAGTATGAGACCCTCCACATGCTACACAGTGCTGTCCCACCCGGTCTCCCCTACAATAGCATGATCCGTAGTATAACCCAAGAGCGCGCGGGTGTTTTGACCTGAGAAGTGTGTCTTGCGATCGCTTCGCTCATCCCCAACCGATTTTCTACGCATGGGATATAAAGGTAAAAGCAGCGAGAGCCCAGCGTGTCATTTCCCAGTTAGAAAGTGTTGAAGCTAGTACTGTCGTCTCAAATTTTTTCCCCTCATAATGGAAAACTATAGTGAAAATCAGTTTTGTGCGATTATTATAAGTTTGCAATGTGCAGTGGCGACGGCGCTTTAACCGCATGGTTTTTACGCATCTGAAAAGAACACTTCGTTGGATACTCAGCTGTTGCGCCATTCGTTAAATTTCACGGCTGCAACGACTGAATTTCCGGGGAAATCAGCTGGCTGTAATCACGGCAGGCGAATTCATCGTACAGCGTAATATGAAGACGATTATTCCTCTTCAAGCATTAATGACTGAGTACGAGGGATATATTGGTAAGTATTTTACAGTTCGATAAATAGTGCGCAATTCAATGTTCAGCGCATTGTTTTGCGTGAATGCATTCAAAATAATAAGGCAGCGCAAGATACTACGGCAGACTCCACTACGCGCGGTGAGGCGAAAGTTGTTTGCCAATTCATAAGTTAACAATGACGATGACGATTTATTGCAGCCGTGGTCGAGAAATCAACCGCAAGCATCTTCGAAGCCGTGCATCGATGATGAGTCAAACAATGAATGGGGATCTGATGTTTTTTTTCATCGTCTTCAGACTACAACGACAATTCACTCTGCGTCAATACTAGAGGTTCCTATGTTTACAGTAATTCTATAAATTTTCAACAATTTTAACGCATTTTTCTAGAAATATAATTTTCTAAAACAAAAGAAATGTTTAATGTACATACATTATGCGCATGTGAGTGAGTGTTGTAAATATTGAATAAAATAACGATCATAAAATACTGGAATTGATTGTAAAATTTTATTCAAGGAGTCTGCCAAACGCAGAACCTAGAAAATGTATCCTACTCGACTGATAACGACGCAAATGAATCTGTAAGTAGCCAACATACGCCGCAGGTAGGCGGCGGTGGTGGTGGTGACGGCAGCGCTGGCTCAGGGGTACGACGTTTATGGAGTAGAAATAACGTTAATGACGGTTCGACTAGCCGTACCAGCAGCACCACCACCACCACCAGCAGCGGCGGCGAGCGTCGCGTCAGCATCACTGCCTCCAGCGATGAAGAAAATTTGCATAGCGATAGTGTTAGTGGTGGTACCACGCGTAGTGACAACAGTATACACACTGACGACGACAGGCAAGGTGCATACAGCGTTAATGACAGTGACGATAGTGCCGTAGAAAACGAATATACAGCGAGTGTTCGGGGACCTGGTTTTTGTTTCGCTATCGTAGAAAAGCGGGATCACTACGTTAGGAGATTTCGCGTGAACGGTGTACGCATAATCATACGTGTGTTACAGCCCGCGTCGGAAATTTTTGACCCTAGTTTATGGCTGGTAATACGCGACATTCACGCATATTTAGTATCTATGGCCACTAATAGTGATTTGATAGGAGTAACGATTAATAGTGAAAATTTCGCTAGTGATTCTGCTGGTATATCGTTCGGACCAGTCGCAAATTTTTTCGTAGACGATTTGTGGATGCTCGTTAGCGGTGTTACTCAAAGCAATGAAAATTTCGATGTTGACGATAATTTTTGTATCGAAGCGACGTACGTATAGGTTCCGCATGGTACAGGTAAAAGGAAAAGTTTCGGAATAAACGCGCTAGGTCAACGCTCTTTGATCTCTATCGTACGAAATCGTGATAACTTGTGCTTACCTCGGTTATTAGTTGTTGGTGAGGCATTTCTTAACTTAAAAGAAGACGCGACTGACGCTGTGAAAAAATTATGGACGGTCATACGCGATTGACGTCGTTCGTTACAAAAAGACCGCGCATCAATGTTAACCGCCGCAGCCAACGTTATCATACCTGTAAATGACTATGGATTTCGCGAAATTGAAAAATTTCAAAACTATTATGCGGGTCAAAATATAGCGGTCATCGTATACGATAGTAATTCTTTTGGTTCTGGCGAGCCGTAGTTGAGCGCGTAAATCGCACATAAAAAGAGCGTATGTGGAGGTATTTTACACATCGCAACACCAAACGCTACATGACGTGATGCAGAAAATTGTCGATGCCTACAACACCACGATTCACACATCTACGAATATGCGACTTGCGGACGTTAACCTCCGCAACACCTACAAAGCCCGCGCCAACGTGGAACAACAGCGCCACGCCCGAAAAAAGAAGCACCCGATACAGCCTAAATATAGAGTCAATGACTACGTGCGTCGATCCAAGGGCACCTTTTCGAAAGGATTCGAAAAAAACTTTAGCGAAGAAATTTTCAAAATCAAACGCGTAACTCAGAGGCAGTGTATCTACACATACGAATTGGAAGATCTTAATGGGGAAATTATTGACGGATTTTTTTACAACGATGAATTGGTGCGCGTAGGAGCCGCCCATATGCTAGCCGATTAAGAATTAAAAATTGAATGTGTTATTAAACAACTATTTGTCAAGTGGTTGGGATATCCTGATAAATTTAACTCTTGGGTAAAGGAGAGCGAAGTCAAAGGCATTAAAAATATGGATAAAGTGGACGAGTTTTATTTAGTGCTACCGAATAACAGCAGCTTGCTCTATTTTTCCGATAACGCGACGACTTGCTACACCACACATCTGTGCCGCGAAATAAGACTGACTGGAGATTGGCATGTGGGCCTAGCCGAAGTTCATGTACCGCGCACTGTTATACATATTCAAGAATCCGTGGCATTCTACACTTTTACGCTAGGCGGTGAAACTAGCAAAGACGGCGATCAGTACTACAATTTTCCTCATGGCGTATACGAGAGCGTGGATCAACTGGCCGAGGAATTAAACAAAGGCGAGATTTTCGCCAGCATCAAATGCTCGTACCGACCAAATTTCAGAAAGGTTACTACGTCTTGAGACGTACTTGTGAATGCAAAGATCCGCATTATACGACGTTTAATGAAAAAATTCGTCGTTTATTTGGATTCGAAGACGCCGTCCACAGACAAACGGGGACTTTTGTAACATCAAATTTGGGTATAAACAATAACGTGGGAAATAGACCCGCCTGTTTGGAGCGTGCCGTACCCGATCAACTTTACGTTTATACGGACATATGCACCCCGTACACAGTCGGTGATACATAAGCAGCACTTTTGCGTATAGTATCCTTTGAAAACTCAAAGTACAAATTTGGCACATACATGGTTAAGCAGTTTGCACCTATCCATTACATTGCATTGTTGCAGCATTCTTTTCAAAATATCTTAATCGATATAAGAGATCAACACGGAAAAAAATACCATTCGAGTACGGGACACTGACGGTTATGCTTCACTTTAACTGGCAACGGTTATATAGGGTTGGTTGCCAAACGTAAACGTCAGTCGAAAAAGAGCCGTGCACCGGTGTGCAATACGTGCCGTAAGACAAAAGTCAAAAAGCGAGCAAACGGCGTGAATAAGAAGATACAGCGAAAAAAGAAGAGAAGGAGCGGTATCAGAAGTGTGACATATATTTTTGGACCTAAAAATTAATAACAATGGCGTACCTACACACGTGCAGCAGTGAGGGCGTGAAGAGCGAGCTAGATCTCTTTACTTTTCCTCTAACTCAAACGTCAATCGAAAGTAGCGCTTATCTCTACTACAAACCTGTTTCGTCTCTCAGCGACGATGGTGACTTAACCTTGGAATTTTTAATTCCGAGTTAAACCGATCATTACATCGATCTGGCGCACACAATGCTACACTTGACAGTTCAAATACTATCGGCTACTGATACACCCGTCGAAAATCTCAAAGTCGGGCCTGTGAATAACTTTATACACTCAATGTTTGATCAGATTGACATATTTTTTAATCAAAAGTTAGTCTCACCGCCAAACAACCCGTATCCGTACAGAGCCTACATCGAAACGCTGCTGAATTATGCGGCACCCGCAATGCGCTCTCATCTGACTTCTGCTTTGTGGAGCATCGATAACGCAGATGCAATGGACGCTGCTGCAAATATAGAGCGTAAGACTGAAGGCTCGAATCACGGTCTTATTAACAGAATGTTTTTTACAGCGGGCAAGTCTGTCGACATGATTGGCCATTTGCATTGTGACGTTTTTAATCAGCCTAAATTCCTGCTCTATGACGTTGAAATGAGAATAAGATTGGTTCGTAGCAAAGACGCCTTTTGTCTCATGGACTGTTCCACCGACGGTAAATGTTCGATACACATCAAGGAGGCCACTCTCATTGTGCGCCGTGCCAAGATAAGCCCGGGAATATTATTAGCGCACGGGAACGCTCTTGCTCAAACCAAGGCCAAGTATCTCTTAACAAGAGAAGAAGTAAAGTCATTTACGTTGCACAGCGGTATACTCAGTGACACCTTGGATAACGTTGTACTTGGACAGCTACCAAAAAGAATCATTCTGGGTTTGGTTAAAAATAAAGCTTTCAACGGTAATAGAAAGCTCGACCCTTTCAATTTTCAACACTTTAACATAAATTTCCTCTCGCTCTACATGGACGGTGTTCAAGTTCCTAGCAGACCGTTGCAGTCACGCTTCAGCGGAGACCACAAGATATACGTAGACGCTTTTCACACACTATTTACATGCACGGGCATACATTACCTAAACGAGGGTCACGATATTGACCGTTACGGATATCCCAACGGTTTTCGTCTGTTTGCTTTCGATCTGACACCGGATTTGTCAGAACACTATATGAGCCATTGGAATCTCGTACGATCGGGTTCTTTACTCATCGAGGTGCGTTTCAGCGAAACTCTAACAGAAACGATAAATTGCGTCGTTTACTCAGAGTTTGACACTGTTCTCGAAATCGACTCCAACAGACAAATTATAACAGACTTTAATTCATAAAGTGGTAGGGATGGACAAAAGCGCTATAAGAGCCTGTCGCAGCAGGCTTACAGTCCAGTTTAAGAGTTACCCACTGTTCACCATGGATTGCGATTATGTGATAGAGATTCAGGGCTTCAGGGACAAAGAAGAGAACTTTGTGCCCAAGGAGATGGCGATAGTTTCTCTGATAGAACACATCATGGGTCACTGGGTGATTTTGCCACCGCACGAGTTTGTCGAGCTGCCTAACTCTTTGAGGATGTCGAACGATCTTGCAGCATCGCGACTTTTTTGGTATACACTGGTTCGAATGAGACATAACAATAAGGAAATTACACTATCATTTGTATAACATTGCTCCTAACGCTAAACGTATATACGTCAAAGGTCAAGAGAAAGCCCGATATATTCAGTCTTTAATGACACGTACCGTCGAGAATCTTGACGATTATACGAGCGAAGTGTTTGCAGTTTTGCAAAAACGATTCGACTGTCAACATATCTGCACTTACCACGCAGCCCAAGAAGCTGAAAAATTACTAATGAAAGGCACCGATTTGTTTTATCAAGCTATTCAAAATCCTCTGTGGTACAGAAAAAAAAATCTTATGAAATTTCGCGACCTCGCTGTTGGAAGAGACGTTGTAGACAAAATCGACGACGAAGATAGTGACAGTGAGAGCGACACTTTAGAATACACAGGTAGTGACGGTGATTCTCTCAAAACACAGCATGAATACAAGACAAATAATGCGAGCCCTAGAAGGGTTAAAAGCCCAGACAATTGGCGTGTACGCGTCAGATCGGATACCCAATCTACTGACGATGCCAACAGCCATAGAGAGTAACACGGACGACCATACTGAACCAGGAACGCATTGAATAGCATCTACATCGATAAAAATAGAATGGGCAAGTACTTTGACAGTTATGGCTTACTACCGATTTCAAGCCATCATATAGAACGTATACAAAAAATTTGTAAACATTTTCGATAGAATACAAAAACGCTTCAGAGCGTTGATTCACTCTGTTGCGGTCAGTATACAATTATGTTTCTCTATCACATGTGTCGCGGTACTAGTCTTGGAACGTTTGTGTGTTTATTTTCACAAGATACTAAGAAAAACGACGCTTTGGCTATCAAATTTTATAAAAAACTTAAGAATAAATTTAGATACAAAAAATGTAAGCGAGCGTCTACATTCGACAATGAGCGCTCCCGTGGCTTTGGACTATGTAATGAATCTTGTATTTCTAGAATAAAGAGTGTTTAATGTAATTGTAATGATAATCATAAATAAATAAGGAAAAGAAATGTATAGGAGTAATTTTCATTTTAACCTTGAGTCATCAAACCCATCCTACACTTATAACGGTCGCACGTACTTGCTGTCTTATTTTAAACGGTCACTATGTACCAGGGTGGGGTGGGTGTGAAAATCCTATTAAAAGGGGCTGGCGGTAGCTTATTTTTCATAGTCGACTCGTGGGTCACAAAGGACGCGCTTGTAAGCTATAATAGCTTTTTCGTAGAGAAAAGTACAGTATCGTTTCGATAGATTCTAGAACCTTAATAGTTTAACATGGCGAATTATCAAACACCCTGTAAACGAGCGCCTATAGCAGAGTTTCCTAATCTCGTGCTATCAACAACATACGCGCTCAACAAATTCAACTCAAACAGAGTCTGCATCGGGCTGGAATACTCAGACGGGTACTATCATCAAGTTATCAAGCTAATAAGTAATGGACCAGCGCACAAGAACGTGACTCTTGACGAAAACAGCTGGGACATCTTGAAAGACTAGTTTAACGCTATATCGGCTTATTTTAACAATTCTTATTCGTTTTACCACGAATTCGGTCGTCCTGTTGAAGTCTTTCTGACAAATCACGATTTAAACTTTTCGTCTTCGTACGGGACAAAGTCAATCTTGACCGACGAACGCCCAAAAAAATACCCAGCCAAGCGAGAAAGAAGAAGAAGATGAAATCAGTCAGCCCGTTTGTAAGAAAATTAAAACGTTCAACAACCCACCGGGAATCGTCATACGACAGCCGACATTCGAAGGATCGTTGATTGATCATCTAGAATTTTTGAAAACTTTAGTCGGCCAGGTGAATCGTACATTCTCGGATATCTGAAGGTCGCACTGGAAGCTGAAGAGCCGCAAAACCTTAAGATCATTTTAGCCGATTACAAGAGTTCTGAGCAGTTCTACGCGATTACAAGAGTTTTGAGCAGTTCTATGCGCAGCATAACGTCGCTATCGTAGGCGCCGTATAGGATAATATGATCGACGATAGCAGTGATAACTTTAAAGAACAATATTTAAAAATCGTTTTGCAGAAATTTACGCTACCGAGCTACGATTTGTAGCAAAAGATGTATAAAATTATGTAAAATTTGAATAAAATAAATTTTCTATATAATTTTATGACAGCTGAATAACTCAAAAAATTGCAAGTCATTTAAAAAATGATTCAAATAAAAATTGGTGGGTATCGAAGGGCTGATCCAGCCACGATCTTAGCCATGACCTCGACCTACATTCTCAAGGTTATTTGGAGGTCAACTTTAGTTTTTCAAATGAAAACCGCTATTTTTGACCTCGGATTCCGAAAGAGCACAAAATTCTACGTTCGGATAGGTATTAACGTTAGGGGTCAAAGTAATCCCTGAAGGTCATTTCAAGGTCGAATTCCCGCTTGGTGAAGATAAGCTGGTTAATCATGATATTGCTGTTCGAGTGAAAGAATGCCATAGATCGGTGACTTCGACAATCATATGTAACTAATGCATGAAATGACGCTTTGCGTGACCTGGCCACTCAAGGGACAAGTCAGTACAGAGTCAAAGATTTATCAATAACTAGACCCCCTCTCCGCAATGCTTACTCGTCCATTTTTCATGCCGCGTATAAGCACCCCGGGAGCCGACGACGAGACCGTGGGGGGCATTCAGGCTCCATTTCTTTGGCTCTGAAAAGGGCCGATTTGTGTTCGTATAGCTCTGAAAAGATCCAACTAATGAAGGTTAGATCGTTCCGTGATCCAGCCAGTTAATGCAAGATTGTGCAGCATTCCAGCCAATGAAGGCAAGAGAATTACACAATACGAGATAATTGTTCAGTCTGGCCGATTAAAAAAAATCAATAATATTCTAATTATTGTTTTCAACTCTCTCCGTGCGAATTTAATGCTCAAAGTGGGCACCATTATTTTCCAAGCATAACAGCAACCGACGACGAAAGTTACGTTGAACATTTCAAAGTGTTTCGGGTGTTATTGCTTTACAGGCTCTTCTTATTGTATCCATCATATTTAATCTTGTTGTTGAAGCTTGGCCATACACAGCATCTTTTACCTATCCTCACAAAAAGAAATCTAGTGGGTTCAGATCCGGTGATCTAGGAGGCCACAAGAATGGCCCAGCCCGCCCTATCCATCGATTTAGGAATCGTTGATTATAAAATGTTCGTACGTCACAATCTTGTTGATACCACAAACGTAGTCGGACTCCAAGTGGAACATTCTCTAGGTATCTTGGCAAATCATTTTCAAGAAATTCTAAGTACATTGGACCATTAATTGTACTTTCAAAAAAATGTGGTCCAATCACTTGACCGTTACAAATGTCAACCGATACGTGGACGCTCGAACGATGTTGATTTAGCACCTCACGATACCAATGTGGATTTTCTGGTAACCAATAATGTCAATTATGCCTATTGAGACTACCATTGCTGATGAATGTAGCTTCATCGCTAAAACAAACCTTTCAAAAGAAATTTGGGTTCAGATCTAACATCTCAAGAGCCCATCTACAAAATTGTAGACAGAGTACGTAATCTGCTTTGCTTAATTTCTGTACTTGAGTAATGTGATAAGGATGGTAATTGACTGATTGTAACCATCTATGAGCCGTAGATCGAGCAACTCCCATTTCCCGTTGTATTTGACGTGTACTACTATGGGGATTTAAGTGTATCATAGCTAAAACTGCAAGCAATCTAGGATTATTATTATTCTGAAGTCTGTTCCTTCGTCGTTGGCGATGTAATGGGTTATTGCGAGATCTCCTCTCAATGTTTATCACTTGTAGAGCATTCGGATGGCGGCGATTTGGAAATCGCTACACATAAGTACGTGCAGTAAGTCTGTAATTTCTTCCACATTTACCCAAGGTTATCAGAATGTCGACTACTTCATTAGGCGTATAATTTGACATTTTACTGACAAGAATTTTATTAGATTAGTTAATGCTGGTTTACAAATATTCAAAAAAATGCATAAAGCTTACAGACTGACTGCCAAAAACTAAATTCCTACCACATCAAAAATCCAGTCCGATGGAAACCATGAGAACTTACTAAAGTCATTTTTTTTGTATGAAGTATGCTTATTAATGACAGTTTCAGGTATACGTATCAAAATATGTTTTGCTCTCGAAACCAAATCCGACGGTAGTGGACGATTACGTTTTAATACAGCCAATCTAAATTTACTTAAATAAAACTGCTAGAAAATTACTTATGACGACTGGTTACTAGGGGTACTAGGGTACCTTCATGTTGGCCTTTTCTACAGAATGGTGTAGCTGATTATCAATTTTAAAGTTAGCTTTCGTCCTTCGCTGATATCTGGAAAACCATGATACACATAGAAAAAGTAAAATCTGTTGCAGATTCGTGTCGACGCTCTCTATCGATATGTGCAGTCTAAATGTAAAAAGTTTTGTTTTTAAGGTTAAGAAATCGGTTTTTGTCTGTACATCAAAAACTAGTGGGTTTAATGCCGAAAAGAACAAATGTTTGAGGGGTATAATTACTCCATTGGCTAGCTCTTTTCAGAGCTACAGGAACACAAATCGGCCCTTTTCAGGGCCAAAAAAATGGAGCCGGAAGACCCCCTACGTCCTCGACGTCGGCTGTACAAAATTTTGTGCTCTTTCAGAATCCGAGGTCAAAAATAGCGGTTTTCATTTGAAAAACTAAAGTTGACCTTCAAATAACCTTCAGAATGTAGGTCAAGGTCATGGCTAAGGTCATGGCAGGATCAGCCCTTCGATACCCACCAACTTTTATTTAAAACATTTTTTAAATGACTTGCAATTTTTTGAGTTATTCAGCTGTGTAAGTTAAAATGGGGCACCCTGTGTGTGTCGAGACAACTTGTAAATCATATCATTCGCACAGCAGTCGCTAATGAGTAAAATGGGCACATTCGTTGGTGAAGTAACATTATCACGTTAGAACGACAGCGGGGTAAAGAAAGACTGTTACAGAGAGCGCTATGAAAAGCAACATACAAAATTTGATAAATTTCGCAGGTCCAATAGAACAAAAAATCTAAACGAAAGAATAATCTTTGATAATAAATACATATCCATACGAGTATAGTAACGCCTTTTCCCCTCTCTTCATACTTTTTATTTTTGGCTATAAAAGCCCTGAAATATTTGATTGGTTCCAATCAAATTCAGCACATTTGCAACGTCGCACCGCTAAAGAAGCTATCACACACCTCTGTCTCACCTACACTCCTGCTTATGACAAAAGCAACTACATGATATAGAAGGGCCTAGCATAGACCGCACGCGGGACTAGTAATTTTACACGGCAGACACTACACGTTAGTACGATCTTCGAGACGGTTACACGTAAACTAAGATTCGCGTCGGGCTTAGAATCATTTCAATAAAACTAACTTAGAAGTTCTTGAAATAACGAACATAAAAGAAATCGCGCTTAATTTCGAAACCAGCTCCCACAGATACTCTTACACCGTCTCTCGAATCAATCGTCTCTCGGAATCTAAAAGGCTTAAGATTAATATTGTAATTGCGAAGCATCGAAATTATAAAGAGCGTAAATTGGTTAATTAATCGAATAAACTAAATTATTACGGTACGAATCGTAAGTAAAGTTAATTTCAAACCTTGTCCCGCCATCCCTCTTGTCACGTAATTCGATTGTATTTCTAGTATTTTCACTAAAGACGAGCAGACGCAGTCCAGTCGAAGAAGCAGAAGCAAGGACTGCAAAAGGTAGGTGTCGACATAATACTCAATAAGTTAGACAGATACATTCTCTCTCTCACACACTCTCTCTCTCATCTTCTCTCTTCATCTTGGTGCCTTCGAGGATCGCAGCTTCATCGATCATCCCGGCAGTTTGTATTGTGGCGGTTACAACGAAAAGTTTTAGTGAAGTATGTTCAAAGTGTTCTTTAGGCTTTTAAATTTTGTCATTTTATTGTTAATATAGGTTAAGTATTTTGACGTTAGGATTTTTAGGTTAGGTTCTTGCGTATAGGTTCTCGCTTTATGTAAACGACGGTGCTGCAATCTCGTTATAGTTATATTAACTATACTCGCGGTTAGGTATACACGGTCGCTAACAAAGTATTCTAGATTGTCACCTGTAATACCAAAAGGAAGTTTTTATATACGATTGTTAGCTAATTATTTGCGAAATTTAATTTATTTGAAATGCTTCCGCTTTCTGAGAACTGGGAAAATCCTTCCCAGGATCAACAATTGTCATTTTTTATAAAATTTTTGTATTTGTATCAAGGAAAAGTCGAAGAGCGTTTTGAAACATTAATTGATCAATTTGGCGCATCTTTAGCAATGATTAAAAATTGAAAGAGTCGTTATGTGCACTTGAGGTCGACAATGCTATGTTGCGAACAGAAATCAACGATTTAAAAGAATCGCGTCCCTTAGTCTTAAATTCTGAGATTCTGGTTGGTGGCATTCCATATTAGTGTACGTTGCCGTTAAAAGATATTGCTAACTCAATTTTAAATCATATGGGTCTCGAATCATTGAGTGCTGACATACTTGATGTACGCCCTTTTCACATTAAGGGCAGAGATAAATATTATAAGTCGCATATACATTCAAAATTACTTGCATTTTCTTTTATTATACAATTCAAATCAATCAACATACGAAATCATGTACTAAAAATTAAAAGAAAATTAGGCGACTTTAAATTAACTGACATTTGTACAGACAAAAATAACCAAGCTTCAAATGCGTTGATTTCACTACACGAAATGCTTGCTAAACCACAGCATAACTTGCGGTTATTACTCAAAGATAGAGCCAAAGAGTGTAGTTGTAAGTCTGATATCTGTAAACTTCAATCCTAGCTCGATAAATAAGGCACAATATTCTTATGCGTTCCTACTGCAAAGATTTTTTAAAAATTACAACTATTGGTATCATGCTGTTATTATCTTGAGACAAAGGTTATTATTTTGCTACTACACTGTTATTATATATTGCTACAATCTATATGCATACATATCTTATATAAATATCGCTATTACACTTATTATACGTAGTATAACAATTAAGTTATTTACTCGTTGTACATCTGCGTCTACGAATCATAGTTCTGTTGTTTTTTTTCTTTTGTAATAGCGCTAAGTTGTTTATTTTTCTTTTTGTTTTTGTAATCTTTATGCTTTCGTTATACTTTCTGCAAGAAGTATTTTTGGGCATTTATTTGTAGCTTTATTAGTATTAGTTACAACGTTGCTCCTTATCTTACTAATATATAATGTTACTGTTGAAAATAAATAATCAAGCAGGGTATAGCTTCTCACGGTGAATATATTTATTAATAAAAAAAAAAAAAAAAAAAAAATTAACACAAGTATGGCAGCGTAGTTAGATGTCAGTGAAGCGTTCGACTGGACAACTTAAAGCTTGCTCGATTCGGTTAGAACTAACTGCTATCCTCCGCTGCGGGTATTACAATACCTCGGTGACGCGGTCCTACGGCTGATCGCAAGAGGGATGCTGCCAATATCCGAGTACCCGACGACGTGGTCTAAGCGGTAGGTAGCGGACGGACCCTTCTTAATAGCCTCCGCCGCTCACCTGGGTATGATAAAGAGCGGGCACTCAGCGAAGTACGCGCTCCTTCTTAATCCCTAATTGCCGTGTTTGTCGCACGTACTTTTCGTAGGCAACAAACAGACCGTGTCTCCGAGAAGCTTATAATTATAAAACCAGCAGATGCTGCCGAGTTTAGTGACGGACTCGGCACGGCTCTGTTCTTGGGTTTTCCCAGCTACAATAAAACAAGAACTGAATAATATTTCAAATTACTAAAACTAAGTTTTAACTAAAACTCCAACAGTCACCATCTTGCGAACTTTACTTTGTATTAATTATGTAGTATTCTGTGCACCCTGGTATACGGTTCTGCCGAACCTTGCCAGAAATCTCTCTCTCTCAACAATAAAAATAATACTCATCATTACTGTTGGTAAGGTTTTTTGGGTTATAGAATGTTTTCTGAGATGAACTATGATTTCCAACAAAAATATTATTGAAGAGGCTGCTTATTTTTATATTATGTGAGTGTATAATCCACAAATGCTAAAATCACGTATTTCTTCTTTAGCCAGAAATATATTAGGGCCGTAAAGTTAGCCGCAATAAGTGTTAGGACAGTGAAGTTGGCTGCACAGCTATATAAAGATGGGAATTGCTTTCTCAAGAAGATATAATAATATATTACGATATTTAGAATTAAGAGGTTGCCGGTGCATACTCTGCGTGTCAGAGCAGTAACAGTAACTAGCTTGCCAGGGTAGCCGATGACAATGTTCAGGTTGTTTTTGATGTCTTGGTATAAAAATCATTGAAGTACGGTATCTAGGTGTACAGGTTGGTCGATGACAATAGTGACGTCTAGGTGGTGCGCTCCGTGGTTTTTCGTATCAAGGTATAAAAATCATTCAAAGGCAATGTCTAGGTGTACAGGGTGGCCGATGACGGGGTCTATGTGGCGCGCTCCGTTGTATTTTGTGTCTAGGTGTGAAAATCATTCAAGGAAGGTATCTAGAGGTACAGGGTAGCCGATGATGAGGTCTAGGTGGTGCGCTCCGTGGTTTTTGGTGTCTAGATGTAAAAACGAAGGAGGATTAAAATCCTTAAAAAAATCAACATTTTAAAAGTAAAAAATTAGGCAAGAGCACACGCGCCTAGAGATTTTGGATTGTAACGTGGAACAATACCCCTCGCCATGCCAGTAATCGAGGCAGGATAAAGAGTGACAAAACAGGGCGGCGTTGGCTCAGTAGTAGCACGCGCATCTAGAGATCTCGGGAGAGCCGGATCGATTTTCAGTATCGGTGTCTCCTTTTGGTTTCGGATTTTATCCGCTCATCGTCAAGTCTTACCCTGTTACAACACGTATTTAAAACATTTTTTATAACATGTGCATAAATAAGATCATTTTCGGCGCCTATAAAGTGGACCGAAAATAGGGTTTTCCGAGCGTCAGACAAAATGTAGAGCAAGAGTACCCTGGTCATAATACATGTATGATTTAATCAGTTGTATGTATGTATATATATGTACACACACACATACATACATACGCACACACACACACACACACACACACACACACACACACACCTAGTGCGGAGTTTTGCTGTTTTCTCCTATCTGGCGCCTCCCCAGGTTGCGGATAGGGGAACGCTCGCCACTAGTGGAGGGCATCGTGGAAATAAAATACACGAGGTGGACAAAAAAACGGCTAGGGGAAGGAACCCCGAAAATAAACCAAATATGGAAAGTGTAGTGAAGGAGAACAACATTACGGTGCAGGGGAGGGATACCCCAGTACTGGCGTCTACAGGGGTGAGCAAGCGGGCTCCCAGGCGTCGTCATCAATTGACCGCAGTGCTGCAGGGGTTGGTCACTCGGCCCCTGTAGCATCTAATGCTACAAGTGGCGGATTACTAGGAGAGAATCGCGAGAAGGAGGCTGCTGAGGCCTTTGCCATCCACTGCGAACGAGTCAGGTCTCTTCTGGACTTTGTTCTCCCGAGGAACAATGTTTATAAAGAAATCAAGGCGATGGCTAGGGCTGCGAGCAAGACTCTTGGCGAGTACTCTAAGCTGCTCCGCCTCGGCACAGCCGTGACAACACCATTAGGCAGGCGCAAAGATGGAGGTTGCCAAACCTCCCCTATCTTCCGCCCAAACGTTCCCCAGAACACCGGGGAGCATGAGCCGCCACCGCCGCCACTACCACCGGCGGCGAAAAAGAGGAAGGCGGACGGCGACATGCATGGCCAGTCAAAAGTCCCTGACTGGGCCACCGTAGTAAAGAAGGTCAAGAAGAAGAAGAAGAAGAAGACAAAGGGCAGCCAGCCACAGCAGCAACAACAACAGCAGAGAGGTGCCAGCAAACCGGCCAAAGGTACGGCAGAACCTAAGGCCGGAGTGAGACCCCCGCGCCCAGATGCCATCAAAATCAAGGCATCAAACAGGGGCTCCTCCTACGCTGACATCCTCCGGAAGGTCAAGGCCGCACCGGAGCTTAAAACTCTAGGAGATCGGGTCACCCGTATCAGGCGCACCAGGGCTGGGGAGCTTCTCCTCGAACTGGGGCGACCTGGTACGGAAACAGCAGACCTGAAGATAGTGGTCTCGTCCACCTTGAGTGGGTCAGCAGAGGTCCAGCTGCTGACTCACAAAGAGTCCATCACTATCAAGGAAATGGACGAGTCGACGACAGCACTGGAGGTAGCCGCGGCGATTGCGGTAAAGATCGGGCCAAATGTGGTACCCCCAGACAGCATTAAAATCAGGGGTTCTATAGCGGCACTTTAGCGGCGACCATCCAACTCCCGGCAGCAGCTGTTAAAAAGCTGCTGCAAAACGGGAAAATAAGGATCGGATGGGTCAACTGCAGAGTTCGACTGCGAGAAGGATCCTCGCGGTCTTACAGGTGTCACGAAACTGGACACATCGCGAGGGACTGCAAGAGCGCAGTCGACCGATCGGCGCAATGCTACCGGTGCGGCCGAGAGGGCCATAAAGTAGTGGACTGTGGGGCCATAGTGAAGGTCCCGCAGAAGGCGGGAGTACTTAACAGAAATGACTAAGGTACTCCAAATTAACCTGAACCACTGCGTGATGTCCCAGGACCTCCTGCCCCAGTTGGTCAGAGAGGAGAAGGCAGACATCGTCATCATCAGCGAGGAGTATAGGGATCTCGAGGACCCAAGCTGGGTGAGGGACAGTATCGGCAAAGCCGCCATGTGGGTATGTGGAAGCCTCCACATATCCTGCAAGATGGCTGCCCCCCTCCCCAACTTTACCTGGGTGGAGGTAGCGGGGGCACGCATTTACAGCTGCTATCTTCCGCCCAGCGACACCATCGAGGATTTCACGAGGTCCCTGGACGCCATCGTCACCATGCAATGCCCTACACACGATTCGCGGCTCAAACACAAAAATAATATAACCAAAATCTAAAATCATTCGAATATGCCCACATAAACATATGAATGCTCTGCTACCCCGCTATGGCACATATACAAGAACACAGAGTAGCCAGCAGCGGCGGGAGAGGAGCAAAACAAATATTACGTAAGAAGCTTACCAACAACATACACACGCGCAAAGCATAAGAGCGAGCGGTGACGCGGCAGCGGCGAAGCGTGCGCAGATTTGTGCGCCAATTTTAATATAAGTGGGAAATTTGCAAAAGTGTGCGAAATTCCGGCGGCTTAATCCGCGCTCTCTTCGTAGCATATAAAAGGCCCTGCGCGGCCTAGTACAGACACTAGCCCTACTGCAATTTAAGCAGCCTAGTCTC
This sequence comes from Trichomalopsis sarcophagae, assembly GCA_024372645.1. Taxonomy (NCBI): domain Eukaryota; kingdom Metazoa; phylum Arthropoda; class Insecta; order Hymenoptera; family Pteromalidae; genus Trichomalopsis; species Trichomalopsis sarcophagae. Next base: position 101,920 of record QLSS01000170.1, on the reverse strand, counting down.
TATTCAATAGCACTTAAGCATTGAGTAGAAACATCGACACATATTTTGTAATATCAAAATCAAATATAAGATATCGCAATTTAAGCGTATTGTTTAGAATTAATAGAATATGCAAATTTCAGCATATTCAACATATAAAGAGATAACGCAATTTAGGCGTATCTAAACATAAAACATAAGATATCGAAATTTACGCGTATCGTTCAGAATTACAAATAAGCTACATATTAAACATAAAAAAAGCATAAATCAATTAGATAATATTAATACTGCACAATAAAGCGTATTAAATAATAATCAAACAGATAAATAAGAACCAAAGGTATAAGTTCAATTGCAACTCAAAATCAACATTGCAATTTATGTTTTATAATTCACTTAGTTAAATACGTTCTGTTTATTAACTAGAAGAAAAATCAACAATTATTTTAGTATATATTCCCTTTACCTGGTATCCCGGACCTGAACAACTATCATTATCAAATTATTATAAAAGATAATAAATAAAATTTATTTAGAATCTGTCGTCTACCGCAGGGAAATAAACCCCCGGAGGAGCCATCCTCTTACCGACCACTTTGTATGCTGGATATATCCGGGAAGCTATTTGAGCGGATAATAAGTGCCAGGCTGGAGGCAGCCATCCTATCGGAAGGAGATCTTTCCGAAAACCAGTTCGGCTTTCGTAAGGGTCGCTCAACCATCGACGCCATAAGCCGAGTTGTCGAGCTGGCCACCAACGCCATCGGTGGCGGTAGTCATTGCCCTGGACATCAAGAACGCCTTCAACTCGGTTAGATGGGACAGTATCATGCTGTCCCTAGAACATCTCAAGGTGCCGCTCTACCTACGAAGAGTCGTTTCGAGCTACCTGAGGGACCGGATGCTGCTCTACGACACCGATGCAGGTGTGCGCTCATACAACATTACTGGAGGCGCACCACAGGGTTCGGTCCTGAGGCCGCTATTCTGGAATGTCGTGTACGACAGTCTGTTAAGACAGCGGCTCCCCCAGGGGGTTTCAATGGTGGCTTTCGCCGATGATTTAGCTCTTGTCGTCGTTGCGAAGAGCGTTGAGGAGGTGCAATACCTCGGAGACGCCTCCATTCAGGTAGTAGCGGACTGGCTGAGCGACCATGGATTAAGTTTGGCGGCAGAAAAGACGGAAGCGGTGCTCATCTCTCGCACGAAGAAGAGGATGTACGCCACCTTCACGGTTGGTAACAAGGAAGTCCGATCGGTAGACTCCATCCGATATCTTGGGGTCACGCTGGACGAGCGACTATCGTTCAAAGAACATCTTCAGAACGCAGGCTCAAAGGCTACAAAGGTGGCTCGTGCGCTCGCTTGCATCATGCCCAATATCGGGGGACCAAAACAGCCTCGAAGGTCCCTCCTCGCATCGGTGGTGAGCTCCATCATTTTATACGGAGCCCCAATCTGGGCTGATGCATTGACGAGGAATGCAAGCTTTGGAGCTCCCTATCGGCGGGCCTGCAGGGTAGCCGCGCTACGCATGGCCCGAGCCTACCGCACCGTGTCGGATGTCGCTCTCGCGGCAATCGCTGGTCTACCTCCCATCGACCTCCTAGCATCCGAGAGAGCTGAAAAATACCGTGAAGCGTCGCGTACAGAAGGAGAAAAACAGGACAGCTTGGGCTCAAGATGGGCCGTCAATACATATCGGCAGTGGCAGCAACGGTGGGATTCAGCCAGCGAAGGTCGCTGGACCCACCGCATCATCCCAGACATCAGCAGGTGGTCGAGCAGGAAACACGGCTTCACCACGTTCCATCTCACCCAGGTGCTAACCGGACACGGATGCTTCCGCAGCTACCTGTATCGTATTAAAGTGTACAGGAGCGCGGAGTGTCCAATATGCCCTGGAGTAGACGAAGACATGGAGCACGTCCTATTCCATTGCCCAGGATTCCTGGAAGAATGACAGCAATTCCAGGAGTATTGGAGCGGACCTTTAACACCCGAGGGCCTAGGGGCGTGCTTGCTCGAGTCGCAGAGTGGATGGGATGCCGTGGTTACCCTCGCGAGTAACATCATAGAACGGCTAATCTCATCAGAAGGGAAGAAGAAACAAGAGGAAACGTCGGCAATAACACCAGCCAGACATAAAGTATGACGGCCCAGACGAGGCATGACTGCCCCCCCCCCCCCCCCCCGAAGTAAAGCTTTACGGTAGTTCCGTGGTAGGCGGGGACCGCCACAGCTACTCCCCCACCAGTGACAAGGGCGGACTTCCCGAGGAACGATGATAAGTTTCCTGCAGAAGGGACCCTGCCTGAAAGGGATGCTGCCGATGCGTGACGTGGCGGCTGTGCTGATGAGGGCTGCTGAGCCTGAATGAAGCGAGGGTGCGGACGATAGTGATGGTGGTGGGCCACAGTCGCTAGGTCTTTATTGGCTGGATGGACTTGGGCCCAGAAGTATGTCCGCAGAAGCCTATGACCGGTGAGTTGTAAAAATAAAAAAAAAAAGATGTCTGCCTGGGCTGTAGTGTCCTCGTCCGGAGGTTGCTGCGCAGCGTCCAGGTGTCGTTAGCAGAAGGCCTGAGGACTGAGAAAGTCACCCTCAGGGATGGCCTTGATGATGTTGATACTGAGGCCGACGACCCGGAGCCCTGGGTTGTTGGCGTTGAAATGCCTCCTTCGCTGAACATCCTCGGGTGCCTGATGTGCCAGGACGTCGGTGCCGAGGATGCGGTTGAAGGTGACTCTGCGCGATGGCTAACGTGGCGTTTCGCGTCCGCGCAATGATGCTGACTGATATTGTTGACCCCTATGTGTTAACTCCGCTGCTCGCTGGTCTTGCGACCGATGTTGAGGTGTTTTTTGGGTCTCACTGGCTGTAGATGGGCCGGCGTGAATCGTTCTCTGCGGCTGTGTGTGGGCCATAGAGAAATTAAAAGCGTCGGCGCCAGCTCAAAATGGCTGACGCGAGACGTAGTGATGTTGAGAAGGGTAAAAGCGTCGTCGTGCGGCTGTAAAGGGGCCGGCGCGAGACGTGACGGCTGTAAAGAGCCGCGCAAGAAGATGTGATTTTGTCGGTGTAAAAACCGAGAGAGTTGGAGAAAAAGCTCGAAATGCGTGAAGGATGCTGGCCGCCGGGATCGAAAGCCGAGGCGAGCTCTGAAGAGAACGAGCTCGCGGTCGAGGCTTCGCGAAATAGCGGAGCGCGATGACTCGCTTATTGCGAATGTTCGAAGTCGGAATCACCACTTTAGAGAGTTTATGATTGATACACACATACACACACACGCACACACACACACATATACAGTAAGTCGCAAATAAAGCGGACACGTATCTTTTTTGGTGATTTTTGAAAAACTAGCGTTGTAGAAAATAACATTTTTTAAGAATAATATAGGTTAAATCATGCTCTACAAATTTATCATACTTTTTTTCCCTAAGTATTAAGTTTTTTTTACGGCCCTAGGTTTAATAAAATGATGCATAAAAATAACGTGATAAGATGTTCTATGCTCTTTCATCCGATAAATCGTGGCAAATAATGCTCAAAACCGCGATTACATAATTATACTTGTGTTTATTTAATTTTAAAACAATTTTGAAAATTGATGTTTGAAGAGGGAATATTTTGCGGGGTATCCGAAGATGGCGGCATGTGACGCACTTTCGTACTGTTGTGGCTCGAGGTTAGTGCATCGTCTGCGCATTTTCAAATAATTTTTTTAAAATTAAATAAACACAAGTATAATCATGTAATAGCAGTTTTAAGCATTATTAGCCACAATCTATAGGATGAATGAGCATAGAACATCTGACCACGTTTTCTTTTATTGCATCATTTTATTAAACCTAGGGCCGTAAAAAAACCTTAGGGAAAAAAGGCTACGTTAAATTTGAAGGGCATGATTTAACCTTTATTATTCCAAAATGATATTTTCTCTGGCGCTAGTTTTCCCAAATTCGTCAAAAAAGATACGTGTCCGCTTTATCTACGACATACTGTAAATATATGGGTGATTCTCTGTGAAATCGAAGATATGAAAATTTTAATTTTTTTCTAAACTGTACATATATGTTCTATATGTTGTACCTGACTCCCCAAACAAATTTCAGTGTGATTCCTTCATTTGGCTTCGGTTCTAGCTGGTCAGAGTTAAGATTTTAAGCAATTTTTTCATTGTTTGCCTATTTTTAGTGAAATGTTAGCTCATAAGGGATGCATTTTTAACTAAAGCTACCCAAATACTTCTTTTGTGAAATTTTCTGAATGTTTCAATCTAAAAAAATAATGAACTCTTAAAAAAGTAAAAGGTTAGGCGAATTTGATATATTCCGCAACAAAATTACAGATAGAATAGAACTGAGATCAATCAAACAAAGTCAAGTTTATTATATTTAACTAACCACTTATAGTAATATTATTGAGAGTTGTTCTTTGCTTCATTACGAATAAATATAATAAACTTGACTTTGATTGATCTTAGTTCTTTTCTATCTGTAATTTTGTTGCGGAATATATCAAACTCGCCTAACCTTTTACTTTTTTAAGAGTTCATTTTTTTTCTAGAGATTACATTCCTTTTTCAAAATTGTTTAGAGTATTTCATATTCAAAGTCGTAAAAACAAAATATAAGCATAATTAACACCATTCGACCACAGCTTTTTTGTAACATTTTTATTACTAAGATGAAATCACCGATTGTTCTAATATGCATCACCCTCGAATTATTTCTACACCTAGACACCAAAAAACCACGGTGCGAACTACCCAGACTTCGTCATCGAATACCCTGTACCTCGAGACACCTTCCTCGAATGATTTTTACACCTAGACAGAAAAAACCACGGAGCGCACCACCTAGACCTTGTCATCGGCTACCCTTTCAAGCTAGTTACTGTTACAGCTTCGGAACGCAGAGTATGCACTGGCAACCTC
>QLSS01000170.1:80451-96966 GCA_024372645.1 Trichomalopsis sarcophagae | reverse complement strand
TATATATATATATATATATATATATATATGTTGAGGTTACCTTATTTAAAATATAAATATCTGAATGTCTGATCCGGACTCCGACAGCCTCAATACAGTAAAAAGATAGCTATAAAGTTTCAGAATGCGCCTGATCTTCTACTAGAAGTTATGTAGAAAACATTTATGATATTATGGCTAATAAGTGGTTTTACATGCAAATTTGATACTCATAACCTAGTAAATATCATGTCTACCAATACAAACACCTGCTACTCATTAAAATTTACATATTTGATTTCACAGAGAACCACGTGTATATATATGTGCGTATATATATATCCCTCTCTAGAGAGAGAGAGATTTTACTTATTTATTTTGCTATTGATTTATTTATTAATTTTGTACAATGTGTTATAAAAAATAAATATGTAGTAAAGTAATAAATTATGATGTTCAGTGAGGTCAGACTGAGATGACTGTGGAGATAATAAGCTATGTGTTTTCAAGGGTAAAAAAGTAGTATCTGGCTTGTTTCTTGAATTGTGTAATAGATCTATTGTCGCGGAGCTGTGAAGGTAGTGTATTCCATAGGTATAAGGCGCATATGTGGAATGAGTTCCTCAGCGTCTCTGTAGCGAAGGTTGGGATGTCCAGAGGTGTCACCTCACCACTGACAGCGCGAAGTGCGACGTGGAAATTTCCTACACGGACGTGGAAATCAAAATAGACAGTGATGTATGATGGTACCGCTGTGTTAAAAAGTTTTCTTACAAAGCAAGCCATGAAGTACTTCCTACGTCTGGCGGTGGTAAGCCACAGCAACTCGCGTCTGTAAGGGGTGATGTGCTCGGCCCTTCTTAAACCATAGATGTAACGGATTCCCGTGTTCACTAATCTCTGTAGTTTAGTGTTCAGTTCTTGCGTTAGGTCACAGTATACTAGCGAGCAATAGTCTATTCTTGGAAAAAGAAGCGCTTGCACGAGATGTTTGCGCAGATTATGAGTGGTGCTCTTTCTGAAGTAGTCTAGTATAGTCCAAGGTGGCATTGGCTGTAGATCTGCAAGTTATCCGCATAGATGAGATGTGATACATGAGAGTCTAGGCAGAAACTCATGTCATTGATGTACAACGCAAACAATAGGGGACCCAAAACAGACCCCTGCGGCACCCCCATATTCAGAGAACGAGGGGTGGAAAGCTCGTTGTTGTCGCCAATGACGACTTGTTCTCTACTAGTGAGGTAAGATGCAAGCCACCGGATGACCTGCTTAGAGAAGCAGAAATAGGACAGCTTTCTAAGGAGCTTGACGTGACACACGGTGTCAAAAGCCTTGCTGAAGTCAAAAAGAATAAGAAGTTGTTACCTTCTTCCTGTTCATGAGTGTCAGTGTAACGCGAACATCATGAAGAAGATCTGCAGACAGCTGTTTCGTATGTAGCTTCCTTATTATAATTTTGGCCGAGATAAGCGAGCGCATCAGCGTCATGGACACAATCACAGCAATAGGGGTAGGACGCATTTCAGTGACAGCAACGGCAGTAGAAGCAGAATCCGCATCATCCTCACGAGCAGCTCTCCTCTTGATGAGCAGAGGTAATATCTCATTATCAGTTGAGCGTCCAGTGGCTTAAGGGCTGCATAAGCCAGAAGTCTAAGAGACGTAGCCTGAGTAGAAGCAAGCCCTGTAATGACCAGCTCTACAGAGAGTGTAGCCTGGGACAATGCTACTCTATCCAGTTGAGCTTGGATCCTAGCATTAGATTCACGGAGTTGCTGAACGATCTCAACGTCAAGTGTCGAGGCTGAAGAAGAATCCGTAGAGGTACCAGCTCCTTTCGCAAGTAACTGCTCAAGCTTTCCTTTGATGTCGACCTGTTCAGCCCTCAGAAACGTCCCATCAGCCCCTACCACCATGACCCGGTTCATTAGCCGTAGAATTTCGTCCAAAGGCTCCAAGGATCTTTTCATCACCGACATTCTCTCCCCTAGAAGGCGACCATTCTCCTCAGCTTCATTCTTCATCGTGTTTTGAAGTTTTTCTATAGAATCAAGTTTGTTGAGCTTTTCTAGGATTTTATTGAGAAAAGCAGTACCAGCCGGCTGTGGACTGGTGGACCGTGTAGTTGATGCTGACGAGTTGCCCACCTGAGGTTGAAGCAGAGGACTTGAGCTGCTTGAAGATGGAGCGGAATTCACAGTACCAGGAGGTAAGAGGTTAGAAACCAACGAGGTTACGGCAGACTTGGATTGTCTTGCCGTTGTCGAAAATCGGCAGCGTCGGCGTGCGCCTAGCGTGATAGTACCATTCGCATTTATCGCATTTGCGAGGATTTCCCTTATCGATGACAATAGTACAGGTCTTACATGATGTAGGACCATGGAGTCGATCTTCAGTACATTGGTCGTTAGATATATCGAGAAAGAGAGTTAGTGTGCAGTGGCCAGAATAGTCTCAGTATAAGAGCCTTCAGGACGCTCTTTTAGGTGCGTGTTTGCGTGTGCCGTGTCGGGACCACGTGGCGGTGGAGCTGCTATACTGCACTGTGGTTCGCTGGCTCGAAGACTGCTGTCCTCTGGTGTCAGAAAAATAAAGTTCCGGCTTAGCAACGACAACGACTGGCAACGTTGTACCGAAGAGAGAGATAGAGATATAGCTATAGATATAGCTACTCTCGTAGTCTATAAACAACGCATTGCACGATTTCACTCCACTCACGACACTGTACTGAATAAAAATACTGAGCTTGTGTCTTGCCGGTACGATGCAGATGACTGAATCGGAGACTGGTGGGGCTCGACGATAGTTGTTCCGGACGTAACCGAGGTCTGCTAGGGATAAGAGCAAGTGCAGCGTATTTATTCTTTATTAATAATGTATTTTACCTATTAGTAAATTTAGTAAACGTTTGTCCCTCATTTGGCTCTCATATGCGCGAATCGACAAGGCGATTCGTGGCTTCAGGCCAATACGGTTAGGAGTGATTTTATAATCATTCCTATACTGCCACGACCCCCTCTACGAGTTTTACTCCGCGGATTTTAAGGGTCACTTTCAGTGCAGAAAAGCTAAAGGGCTAGTCTGTGACTGCCAGGACAGAGAGTTGAGTGGTGGGAGTCAGCTTCGCTGATTGCCTAGGGCCCAGGCAAATTGGCGTGGCCTCTGTGCTAAGTGGGGTAATTTTTTGTTTTGTAAATTATGGGCAGTAAGAAATTTCCGTGATAGTCAATGTGAATTCTATGAGCAATAGACCCGCCGTGCAAGTACGCACAGGGATGAGCTACAGGAGAGTAACTAATATGTGATATTGTCATTAGGGATACAAAATCTGTGTACCGGTGACGTTTTTTACGTGCGAAAAAGATATTGCAGTGCGTGAAATTTGGCAATGCTATTCCACGGTTGTAGCGCCTCTTGGGTTCAGGGCGACCCGCGGTTGTACTGAGACTGTTATAGCACCTTGGCTAAGAGTCGCACTGTGCTAAGGTAGTTCTAATTTCGAGGCCAAAGAGTCTGAGCAGGGGGAGCGTCATTATTTCTGAGTGAGAGATATCTTATGAAGTAAAACTCTAATCTAATAGTCCATACAATGGAGACGTCTAAGTTAACTACCTTGTGTATTAAGAAACCGGATTATAACGACATTTTGAAAACATATTATTATTATTAGGTGACTTTTCACTAATATGGTGTTACCGGATTATACCGAATTTATTATTCCAACCATGCGTGGTTATCAATAAGTGCAAACGCTTATCAGAAGCTTAGTGCACAATGATAAGCGTAGCAATTCATGGCTGCAGGTGAATAAATTCAAGTATAGACAGAAAAAAGTTAATATTAGAATATCAGCGTTCGATCAACTGGATAATAAATAATTCTGATCGTGAATTCTAAATAGTGCAAAATCACATAATAATAACGACTTTTCGACATAACAACTGCGCGGCTTTACAAATACAATTAAGAGTAAAACTTAAATCTTAGAGTCAATATTAAGGAGACATTTAAGTTAACGATCTTATATATAATTAATCCGGAATACAACGACATTTCGAAATCATATTATTGCTTGTGAACTTTTTAATAATATGGTGCTACCGGATTATACCAACTTTGCTATACCAACCTGCAACGAGTGAAAGTGCAATGAAAAAATGACGGACCACAGGCTACAACCGAGGACCTCCGTCTTGCAAGGCAGACGCTCAGTCGTTGCACCACGGTAGCCACCTACATTGCACTTTTCTACTCGCTCTCTTATAGTAATTACACATGACATATTTATTCAATAAAGTAATAAGTTTGGTATAGGACATAAGTATATTATTTTGTCTACATTCATATCAACTAATATTTTCTCGATGCTACTAGTGGATACTACTCTATTTTCTTCGTGAATTCTTTCTATTACTTGACATACTTTGTAAGCCCTTGTAAAACAGTTTTTAGTCTGTACATAATTGCATACTGTCATTATTATAATGTCATTATCTATAAAAGCAATAATGCGTACAAATTTCCCGTCTTTCAGCAATGCAAATGAGTTGTTTGAACGAGTTTTTGATATAAAATGTGATTAGTACAGAAAATGATTCTTAACCATCTTGTAGAAGAATTCACTGGAATATGAAGATAAGTGTAATGAAGTTATTATTTGATCATCAACGTCCGATCGATTGAAATATAATATGTAACTATTAGATAAATGAATACTTTGGACTTGTCTTAAAAGAATATCATTGCAATAGTTACAATGTCATCGTCAGCTTGATGAATAACTTTTTCTTTTACTACAGAACAACTGTGGCAGATGTTTATGAACCTTACAACTTGCTGTGATACACCTTTAGCACACTTAGTAGCGTTTAAGAGGTGTTGATTAGCCGATTCAAAGCTAAACGTAATTTTCTACAATAACGAGTAACTTGCTGAGGAACAGTTATGATGATCATTTTGTTATCAAGTGCTTTAATAACATCGTCGCTCAAAACATCCACATGATAGCAAGTTAATTGTTTTGTAACACCTTCTAATGCCAGGTGCATATAATTAGGAGTAAACCATTCGATGATGTCGAATTGCGGTAAATTAATAAGAGGTGAAGGGTATTTTACTCCAAACACAGGTTTCTCTGGATCCGCTTCTAGCATGGGAGACACAATATCATCGTGATTTCGAAGTTCTATTGGTGCACTCATTAATGGATATTTCATAATTCCATGATATTCTCCGGGACGCAAGCACCAATTACATCCATATTTACCATTGTACTGAACTAATCCTTGAGCAGGAGCTCGGGCAACAGCATCAACACAACAAGTCTGTACATAAAGCTTCAGAGTACGCTGTTCATTTTTTATTTTAATAGGAACTCGACATTTATTAACAAGATCTACAAATTTATCTAAAAATACTGTCATGTTTGGTTTTTTAGTAGTAAACATTAATCCATATACTATTAGTTTACTTGTTCTAATTTCATTTGGTAGTTCGTTGATCATCAGATACAGTGGTTAAATAGAATAGGAAGAGCACTTAAATTTTGGTGCTCCATCAGTATTAAATACTGCAGTAACGTAATTACCTTTCTCTCCATTGGGTAAGGATTTGACAAATTCAGTATATTTTTTACCATCATAAATATCACTAATATACCCTTGCGCATGTATTCTTTCATTCGTCACATAATAAAAATAATCCTCATTATTACTTATAAGATCCGAAATTTGTTGTGCCAGGTCTATTAACGTAAAAAAGGTTGGAGCGGCATTATTCTTTAAATTAATTTTAGCATTGCAGACATTACAAATACTACTGGATGGTATATCTCCAATTTTTCCTAAGTATACTATACATTTCTGACAAACAGCGTGATGTTCCACACCCTCTTTCGGATTTACAAGTTTATCAATTATATGTCGTGAATCTGGTAATATAGGAGTCTCAAACATACTATTAATGAGTTTAAATAAATTTACTAAGCCAGAGAAAGATAATTCATTTGAAATACTAAATTTTAAAATCAATAAAAGAATTTCTCCTCTACTTTTGTTTACTGTTGTCGTGATTTTTCCAAGAAAATCTTTATGCACAAGAAACTTCTTTAAATTTCCGATCTTGCCATATATATTATTCAATTCATTGTCCAGAATTATTTTAGATATTTCGCTTATCCAATTCCTGTCAGTTGGACCATACCTTGTATCTTCTATATCTACATTATAAACTTCTTCGACATTAACATCCTAAACAATATAAGGTGTTAATAATTTATAATAAAGATAATTATAAAGCAAACTGCATTTTCTAAAAATATTCGTTTTCTATTTCGTAAAATTTGCTAACTTAAAAAAAATACTGAAAATTTGGAATAAATTTGTAAATGTTTCTAAAAAGCAGTTTGCTCTTGTTGAGTGAGTGAGTTCTCGGAAGCGCTTGTCTATCTCTGTACTTCCTTTTGTATCGAAATAAAAGATTATTCTAAGAGTTTCTTATTCATTATAACCGAGTGTTAAACTTTATTTCGGAACCATCATCAACAAGTTATGGGCCCAGGAGTTCCGAAATAAAAGTAGAAACCGTTATTGTGTCGCACGAGGAAGACGCACTCGCCAGCCATCTTCCGTGAGTGTTCTGTTGAAAATGAGAACCGTCTCGTACAGGCTATCGGGAGTAATCTGCGTAGTCGAGTCGAAGAAAAATGTCGAACGAAGTTTCAGTACGACATGTTGAGAAACTGGACGGAACGAACTTTATTATGTGGAAGTTTGAAATGTTAGCTCTGTTCCGAGCAGCGCGAGTACACAAGGTAGTGAGCCGCGCAGATGTTCTGGCTGAAAACGCTACTGCGGCGGTGAAAAACGCGTGGGAGGAGAAGGACGCGAGTGTGAAAGTGCTAATCTCCACAACACTTGAAAGATCACAGAAGATCTCGTTAATCACGTAGTCAATATGAACAGAAGTCGTAGTCCAGTAAGCTGCTCTTGCTGAAGAAGTTTCAGGCCTACACGATGGAATCAGAAGATACTGTGGTTCAGTACGTGTCGAAAATTAAAAATCTGGCACTGCAATTAAAGAACGTCGGCAGGGAGATGCCCGATGACATCGTCATGGCGAAGGTTCTCTCCGGATTACCGTCGAGCTATAGCGGATTCCAATCATCGTGGGACAATGTCGACGAAGAGAAACACACGATCGGCAGGCTGATAGAGTGGCTCGTGAACGAGAAAGCAAGACATGCAAAAAGTGACGCACCACCGTTTTTAATCGCCGATAACACCTCCACTGCATCAAAGGAAAAACGCGCGGATCACCGGGCTCTAAGTCGAAACCGAAAAACGACCTAAAAGACATAAAATATTACACATGCGGTGAAAAAGGGCATTTCGCGCGGGTTTATCCAAAGAAGAAGCAGAGTAGGGGTGAAGGAGATGACGGAACTCCGAAGTACGTGTTAATGTCTTCGGTTGACGAGTGTGCAGTGGCATCGCGGGAGAACCGCGTCGTTATCTTGCCAAATCAAGCGAAAAAGCTGCTGGAGGTCAATAAACACGAGGCCTGGCTGATCGACAGCGGAGCGTCGCGACACATTTCTTACCGCCGCGAGTGGTTTCAAACTCTCCGCATAGGCGTCGGTGGCACTGTTGTGTTTGGCAACAACCGTGAGTGTGCGATAAAAGGAGAGGGGACGATCATTCTCGAAGCGTACGTTGATGGTGAATAAATGTTCTTTACGTTTCATGTGGGCGCTCGCGCTCTGCAAGACATGGTGAATAACAGTCTGGTCGATGGAGTGAAGCTGAAAAATACTGACAAATTTTTTTGTGAGTCATATCAGTTTGGAAAGGCTTATCGATTGTCGTTTAGTGAAAATTCGAGTGCACGAGCAACCGAACCCGGCGAATTTGTACACTCGGACGTATGCGGGCCAATTCAAGTAACATCTCAGGGAGGTGCGAATTACTACGTGACGTTTATCGACGATGCTTCCGGTTTTTGTACTGTCTATTTTTTCAAAAACAAGAACGAAGTTTTCGAGAAGTTCAAGGCATACGATCGACTAGTCGAGAACAAATTCGGGAGGAAGGTACGAACGATACGCTCGGACAACGAAGGAGAATATAAAAATAAGAAGGGAGCTAGAGGCTCGAGGCTAGAGGAATTGTGATGGAAAACACGGCGCCTCACACGCCACAGCAAAAGGGACGAGCTGAGAGGGCGAATCGGACAATTTTCGAAAGTGCACGTACGATTCTCAGGGCCAAGGAGTTACCGAAGTGGTTGTGGGCAGAAGCTGTTAACACTGCGGTCTATATGCTCAATCGGACGACGCACTCCAAAAGAGAAGGTGTCAAAACGGTGTTTCAACTCTGGACTGGGCGGAAGCCGAATCTTCGTCACGTTAGAGTGTTCGGGTCGACCGCATACGTGCACGTGCCAAAACAGTTTCGTCGAAAACTTGACGATAAGGCGAGAAAAGCGATACTGGTCGGGTATCAAGATGAATCGTCGAACTATCGGTTGTACGATGCCGAAAAGAAAACGATAGTAGTGTCTCGAGATGTAGTTTTCGACGAGAAATCGACCGATGAGTGCACGAATGAGAGAGAACCCGAGGACGATGCGCCATTTCGATTGAAAATCGAGAGAAAGAACGAGGTCGTCGCAATACCGGACGAGTCTGACGAGGAAGCAGATCAAGAGGCTGAGCGGGAAGTCGTCGACGAGGAAGCACCGGCGTGTCACGGTTCAAGTTACGGTCTACGTCTAAGTCACGTACTAAGTCAAAGTGACGGTCAAAGTCAAGGTCTAGGTCTAAGTCTAAGTCACAGTCTAGGTCTGTGTCACGGTCTAGGTCTGTGTCACGGTCTAGGTCTGTGTCACGGTCTAGGTCTAAGTCCCGGTCTCGGTCTAAGTCACGGTCTAGGTCTAAGTCACGGTCAAAGAGTCAGTCACAGTATAGGTCAAGCTCGCGGTCACAGTCAAGGTCAAGGTCTAAGTCAAGTTTACAGCCTCGGTCAATGTCGCGATCTAGGTCGCGGTCACCAATTTATCCGCAATCCCGTTCTCCCTTTGTTCCCCGTAACCGTCCTGATGCTGACGATAACCCTGAAAGACCGCAGACCCCTGAGAAAAGAAATCGATCTCGATCTCAGTCGCCTTTAAGACAGCCGAATGTACAAGTGCAAGTGGAGGATGAAAATGATAATGGTAATAAAATATTGTCGTTTATATATATATACCTAAATACTGTGACAAAAACTGATTCTATTTATATATTTATATTCTATAAACAAAGAATTAGTGGTTGCCTTTGCATACTAGTATGTGCTTAAAACTTATAGTCTTTTAGAATCTACGACATTGTAAATATTTAGATTTATACCTTGGTAAATAAATTTAAAAATATTAATCATAAATTACCGTAGGTTCAGATTACGATGACGTGGATGATGAAGATCAAAACTTTCCTTTGTTACAACTATACAAACCGAAACTGTACAAACGATACAAGAAGTATGATCTACTCATACCTCCAGGTGCAAATTATTTTATTGCAGTTCTTATAAAGTTTAGTAAAAATAGAGTTTACTGAGCGTTGGAAAAAGGTTAGTAAAAGTACTTTTTTGACACTCTGTGTACGAAATTCGTTTTTCTAGCTATGTAAATGGCTCGAAATGCCTGATTTTCATAGTGCGCGAATTATGAATTTCATGCACAGCGTGGGTAAAATCTGAATTTCGCGCACGTTCATCTGCTAAGAACGCTTTCTTTCTTAAAAATGCGCTTGTGCGAAAATCACTTACTTAAGGATCTCGTATTGTAATATACTATTTTTTTACCCGCACCGAAAGTATGCTATTACGCGAATGTAAATAGAGCGTGATGTAAAAAAAAAAAAAATAAATACATAGATAAAACAATATTTTTTCTATTATGAAATTTTAATTGATTTGTTTGCATATTACAGCGACACCTGACCGTTTCGAACGTTATGCCATAGTTTGTTACATCTATAACGTAACTTTTGATGTTTCATTTTCAATTGTAAGTAGGACACATTGATGTCTCATTGTTTTAAAGAATCAAAATTCAAATTCTTATTACGTTCGCAAAAATGCTGTCGAAACGTGTAAGTGTGTCAATGAGCGCTGACACAGCCAAAATATACACTCAGCGTTTCGTGACGTAACAAGCGAGCGCCACTTTTTATATGTGCAATTTCTATACTTTTAAGATATAATGTTTATAAATCTCTATAAACATATTGTGCCATACTAAGTTTTCAAAAGGTTTTGTGCGCACTTTAGCAGTTAGTTCTAAATTAGAGCTCCGTACCGCACGCCAGTCCGACGATTGGTTACAAGTACAAACTAAAAATTAAAGAGTCTAATACATAATCATAACGACAAGAATACATTCGATTATAAGAATAAAGAACTAAACAGTTTCTGTTATCTAAAGCAAAGAAGTAACATTATTTCATTTATAAATCAACCTGATTAAAGCACATCAAGGTAAGGTTTAAATATTTATTAACTAACACAGTGAGAGTGTTCGGCGCGTACTAACTAGTTTTGAATATTAGAGCCTTGCCACTACACCATTCAGTACGTTTTGATTATTATAAATTATTTAGTAGGCAGGACGTAACAGTTGAAAACAAAGTAATAAATTTGTTTAAATAATTTATATTTTAATTCAACGTTGTTCAGTTAATAATTATACTATTAATATGCAGTTGTACTTAAGACTAGGATGCAAAGCCCGAAAAAGTAGTTAGAAATTAATTAATAAAAAGGGTTGTTGACATTTACCAGAGAGATGGCGAAATATTTGTGGAAACGAAATGTTGAAAATATATGATTAGGCAATACGAAAGTAAAAAATTCCATTCCTGGTCGAAGTCCTGTAAAATTGTGCTCACCAAAAAAATTGGAATTATATTTAAGTGAGTCAAGTTAATTTTTTATTTTTTGCAACAATTTAGTCTATACGGCTAGGATTCTTTTAGCCTCAAATTCTTTTGTGACACACCGTGGTATAAACGTCAATTTAAGTCACGCTCGTGCAAAAATGCACTCGCTAAATCTCGGTGTATGCACATAGTTTCATAAAATATCGTACATAATTTAACCCATGTGGGTTAAATCCCTTTACCCCTCCAGTATCATAATATACTATTTTGTATGATAGACTCAATATGAAAAAGTTTGTTCTCTTTACAGGTTTAGTTAAAGACAGTGTCCAAAGATTGAGTATTAACATTAGAGACAACAGGTCAAAAAGAATTGCTTTGAATGTAGTACGTTAAATTAATAAATTACACAATGCGTTTGAAAATTACACAGTTTAATGAAAAAGTTGTTTAAAATATAAACTAGTAAACTATTAAAAATTAAACTATTTCCTTATTGATGTAATTAAAGGGTAGGAAGGGCAACGCAATAAATGGCAGCAACTTTCTTCTTCCTTAATAAGTAGAGTTTATTCTTCTTGAGATCTGAGAGGGCGAGAGCGAAAAGATACTTGACTCGAGCGCGGCGGAAATCAAAGTGCGTATGAAAAGAGTTTGGTGTACCTGAGCTACTTGTATAGAGATTCGAGAACATTCGAAGATATATATATTACGCTATAGTCTCATTATGGTACAATAGATCCTACAGAAGCGCGCGAACATTTAAATTATTAATTGACTCTAAAATTAACATTAAAACACTTATTATAATCCTTTTATTGTCATCATACATTTGTACACATTTTTTCAACTGTCACTTAGTCAAATTATGCAAATCTATCTCAAAACGAATTTCAAAATCTCTTTTTTGATTTTTAATGTGTTAATATTCTTTATATTTCCGAAAACCTATAAACATACGTGTATATATATATATATACACACACACACACACACATAGTCGCTTGGCGGTAACGCGACTCCAACGGCTGAGACTCAGGATTCTCCGAATCCACGAGCGAGAGCCGATGTCTTCTTGCCGTGCAGTGCGACGCTTTCACCGCATACATTTGGATTTTAATCTCGTAGACGCGAGGACACAGGAAGGTGAGGAGGAAATGACTTACTCTCCGATGACTAAAATTAATACTTTCTGCAGACTTTATTAACTAACTTAAGAACTAATATCACAAGACAGAGCGTCTGCTCTGTTAGGCGGCCAGACCCAGAATGGCGAACGGGAGCGCGCTCCCCATTCGCCACGGCGTGGCGTCTGCTGGAGGCCATCTTGGTGCCGACTTCGGCGGTACCTAGCTAGTCGAAGTCGGCTCTTGGATGAAGCGTCTGCTTGCGCTGGCGGCGACGCTGCTCAGCGCGTAGCGCCACAGCTACTCCCCCGCCAGTGCCGGACGTGTCCTGCGTCCGGAACGATACCGTCTTCCGTGGCCTGTTGAGGGGTGGACTGGTGGGGAACGGCGGCGGCGGTGGTGTTGAAGGCGCTGGGGCAGGTGGCGGTGCAGCTGGTTGCGACCGGGTGGATGGCGTAGGCGCTAGGTGCGCCTGCGTGGATAGCCCCGGGTAGGAAGCTGCTGAAAGGACCGGTGAAGGTCGCCCTGCCTCGGGCGTTGCTGCATGTCGGGCCTGCGCCGATGGCGCGGCTGATGGGGATACCCGCGCTGGTGGCGTCGCTGATGGAGCTGGTGTTGGTGGGGCCCTCGCCGGGTGTGAGGCGCTGCTGCGATGCTGGTCTGCTGCCTCCAGATACGCTGCTTGAGGGAGCTGGACGACAAGGTCTTGGCCTCGCCGTTGATGTCCACCACGTATCTCCGCTCGTCGATGCGACGGATCACCCAGTGTGGGCCCGTATAGGGCGGCTGGAGAGTTGAGAGGACTGAGTCTACCCTTCTGAACACGTGTGTGCAGGTGCGCAGGTCGCCGTGAAAGAATGCAAAGTGGCAGATGTCGGGACCCTGGGACCGCACGCAGCCTGCTGATGAGTGCCCGTAATTCGGCGACGAAGGCCGGTGCGTTGGCGTCCGGGTGGGTGGCTGCAAGTCCTCCTTGAAAGTAGTTCTGAGGCCCAGCAGTACAGCTGGGAGGGCCTGCGGCCACGGCGTCGGTGCGCAGCACATGAGGGCAACCTTGAGGGTGCGATGAAACCTCTCCACCAGCCCATTGGCTTGCGGGTGGTAGGGCGTTGTGTGCACCCGATCTGCGCTGATGATCTTCGCGAGGGTGGTGAAGAGGTGCGCCTCGAATTGCGTACCCTGGTCCGTGGTAATGGTGAGCGGAGTCCCGAACGAGCTGATCCAGTGGTCAAAGAAAGCTCGCGCAACCGTGTCTGCCTGCTGGTCTGGGAGAGTAATGGCGTGCGGCCACCTGGAGAACCTGTCGATAATGGTTAGACAGTACTGTAGGCCCGAGCACGACGGGAGTTTGATGAGGTCCAAGTGCAGATGGACGAAACGCGCATCCGGTGCTGCGAAGTCTCCCAAAGCCGCTCGATTATGCCGATGGACCTTGGCGTGCTGGCACGGGACGCAGGCGCGCGCCCAGCGCGCGATCTCCTTCCGCATGTGAGGCCAGAAGTATTTCTGGGTGATGGACCTCGTGGTCGAGCGGACGCCCGGGTGAGAGAGACCGTGGAGTGCTTCGAAGACGGATTTCCTCAGCTCCTTGGGGATGTACGGCCGTATTATATTTCCATCGACTGCGCAATGCAGGGAGGAATCCTCGATGTTCAGAGGCTGAAGTTTTTCGTCTCCAGTTTCGAGTAGGTGTGTTAACTCCGCGTCTCTTGCTTGTTGTTGAGTGAGGGTGGTAAGCTCCAAGCAGGCAGACATCCTGATGGCCTCGACTCGGGAAAGCGCGTCGGCGACGGTGTTGTCGGGGCCCTTGATGTACGCCAGAGATATCTGGAATTGAAGGAGGTAGTCCAGCTGTCTTGCCTGGCGAGGTGATGCCCTCTCCGGCGGCTGCTGCTCCGCGAAGGATAGCGGCCTGTGGTCGGTGTACAAGGTGAAAGGGCGCCCCTCGAGGATACTGCTAAAGTGCTTCACCGCAGCGAATGCGGCGAGCAGCTCCCTGTCGTAGGTGCTGTAGCGCCTCTCGGTGTCCGAAAGTTTTCTGGAGAAGAAGCCTAGCAGTCTCCAGATGTCATCTTCTTCTTGCTACTCCAGCGCAGCACCGATGGCAACATCAGAGGCGTCGGTGTAGACCCGGAGACGGGCGTCGTGGCTCAGAAAGGTGGTCGTGACTGCGTCCGCGAGCGCTTGCTTCGCATTCTGGAAAGCAACTTGAGTATCGTTCGACCGCAGTTCCGACCGCCTCGGCTTGCAGGGGCGGTAGCGCGTTCAGTTTTCTTGTGCTGTCGAAAAGGTACACGGCCGCTTGCAGCGAGTGGCTCTCTGGCCGAATTCCCGGTGGTACCAGCACCAGTCGAGGTTGGCAGAGGCTGAGGCGTGAGTGGTGGCTGAACGGCCTTTTCACCACTTTAGATTTTAATCTCGTACGCGAGGACACAGGAAGGTGAGGAGGAAATGACTTACTCTCCGATGACTAAAATTAATACTCGCTGCAGACTTTATTAACTAACTTAAGAACTAATATCACAAGACAGAGCGTCTGCTTTTTTAGGCGTTCGCCACGGCGTGGCGTCTGCTGGAGGCCATCTTGGTGCCGACTTCGGCGGTACCTAGCTAGTCGAAGTCGGCTCTTGGCTGAAGCGTCTGCCCAGCGCGTGGCGCCACATACATACATATATACACATATATATACACACACACACACACACATATATATACAGGGTGATACAGGACTAGTGTATTTTCTTTCATAGGTTAATAGAGCGTAAAATTCTAAGCAAAGTAAGTTATTTTATTTTATTGCTTCCTCCTAGAGGAAGCTTTACAATAGTAAAATTTTGAGTTTCGTCAAAACTTCTAGAAAATACATTTTGGTGTCAAATCACGTGTTTTTAGAAAATGCCGGTATGGATGTGTGTGTATGTGTGCGTGTGTATGTGGATCTGTGTTTGTGTATGTATATCGTAATATTTCTGGAACTACTCGGTGAATATCAATTAAATTTGACATGCATGTATATTTTTGATTCTAAATTCGGCAAAAACATTTATTTTTTATTTTTCTAACTATTTTTTATTTCATGGTCAATTTTTGATTTTTGAAAAACACTATTTTGCGTTCTTTTCAATCATCCCATCATTACAAACAATTCAGCTAATATGCATTTGAAAGAGAATAAAATTACCTATTTTTTCCGGTTTGCTCCTTGGGATCGACCGCTTTGTTCGGCAGATCAAATGAAAAAGGTGATTTTTTTTTTTTAAAGTATAATGAAATTTAACCCTTATTGTTTCTCCTTGCGTATAAATTCTACAATTAAACCGTTTAAGTATCCCCTTAAGTATCCCATAACATAACCCTTGAAGTATTCTCATATGGTATCCTAATATGAAGTTTAAAGGTTAAATTTTCGGATACTTAAAGGGATACTTAAAGAGTTTAATTTTAGGATAAACAAAAGAATGCTATAAGGAGTTACTTTACAGCAGTAGGGGCTGTGCTGCTACTGGGCCAAGCGGGTTCTGGGCCACCAAATACCGACACATGGTAACTCATGTTAGTAGATCCCTGTTTTACCGACAGAGTATTGCATACCGACCGTGCTGTCAGCGGTGATGCCCCCATAAACCAGTGTTGTCGACGGTGGCGCCCCCCATTACCACCCCCCCCCCTCAATAGCTCAGAGGTAATTTACTTTATCGACCTGGGATGAATAATTTGGAATAGGATTTGCAGGATTAAAAGTTGAGATAAACTATTGTTGCTGACGGTGGCGCCTCCGTTACCGACTGAACCGGTTTTATCAAACACGATTGGTTGAAATTTCAATATGGCTGATTTGTTCAGGTGTTGACATCTAGACGCTGGCTGAGTCTCTGAGCAATGAGCATCTAGCCATCCTGAGGGCATATGAAACTTCTAATAATATTTAGGCAGGGCATATACAATGACTTCATCAGTTTTTGGTGCTACTGAGGAAGGAATAGGATTTTAGAATTTGGTGATAGTACAAATATAAATCCAGTATTCATGATATATTTTATACTTTATTTATAAAAATCCTTATTTTTAAATGAGTATACATAATGTATTATAGCTAAAACATATATAAAAGCTCTTATAACTAAAACACATCTCAAAATTTTTATTTATTACATATATATTCTTATAACTAAATGTATATATTAAAAAATTTTTAAAATAAATACATGAAAATTCTCGAAGAAATACAATCATGATATTGGCATCTAAACTTCATTCACGCTTGCAACGTGCAACGTCTCTTTTCATGTTTCTTTGAACGACAACATTTATATGCATCTCCCATAGCACCCACTCAGACCTCTACAAGCAGTATTTTCGTTCAAAGAGCGCCGATTTTGTTTATCGTGCGCGGTACAACAGATACAGCTAAATTCTAAGATATTTCGACTACCCCCTCTCTCGTACTTTTAAATGCGTTCCCCACAGTCCCCACTCTAGCGTATT
>QLSS01000170.1:64217-80441 GCA_024372645.1 Trichomalopsis sarcophagae | reverse complement strand
TCTCGTACTTTTAAATGCGTTCCCCACAGTCCCCACTCTAGCGTATTGCATAGATTCTCTACTGCCTGCGCAATGCAGTCGAAACAGCTAGATCTTTAGATTTTCCACTACTCTCTCCCCCGTACTTTTAAATACGTTTCTCATAGTCTCCACGCAGACGCCTGTAGGCTTATGTTTTCGGTACACTGACTCTCTACAGCGAGAGCTGCAACCGAACGTCTGGAGACGAATTTTCGAGCAAAGCGCGCCGATTCTCTACTCGTTTTCTCGTTTTCTCCGCTACCCTCTCCCCAGTACTTTTAAATACACTCCCCATAGTCCCCACTCAGACAAATTTTCGTTCGAAGCGCCTCAATTTTATACTCTCTTTCTCGCTTTCTTCGTTACCCCCCTCCTCCGTACTTTTAAATACGTTTCCTATAGTCCCTACGCGGGCGACTAGAGATGAATTTTCGATGCATTGACTCTCATCGATAGCCCTCATTTTTCACACATGAAAATAATGAAACGCAAATGAAAAATTACCTCCATCCTTGCATCTATTATAGTATTTAAGTCATAGCGCTGATGAAATTTATTTTAGTTGTCTTTCTACAAGGATTAGTTTATTATCACATTGAAAGAAATCTTCTACACAGATTATACCAGCAATATTAAAATAAACTAATAGTGGTATGAATATTACTATTTACATTAAATTAAACAAATTTTTTTAAATATCAGTATTCTGAATGTATAGAATTGAGTCGAAGCATCTAAAACACTTAAAAGCTCAAATTTCTTTGATCGAACCTTTCCCAGTCCCTTAAACAGATACGGCTAGTTTATTTGACAATTATTGCACCCAGATCTGTGAGAGCTAAACGCTTTGGATACACTTGCAAGTCGATAGAACCATTCGAATCGTAGCTCTCGGAGAAGGAACATCGTGCGTACGTGTGTGGGTCCCTGTGTAAACAAATACGAAACAGTTAAAAAAAATTTATTTATACAAGTGATTTAAAAACAAAAAAAAAATTTATCCTCATCATCAACATCAGCATGGAGAATAAAGTAAGTAAATTTTTATACATCTCTCTCTCTCTCTCTCTTTCTCTCTCTCTCCCTCTCTCTCTCTCTCTACTGCATACACACACGTGCGCACTAGCTTTTTCTCTAGCGCTTTGCTCACACATCTGACATTGGTTAAGTAGTAGGCATACGCACACTACTCCCACATTGAGCATTAGACCTCTGTTGTACCATCCAACACTCGTTTAGTCGTATCTGTTGGTTAAGAATAGATCTTTTTTATCTACTTTTATCTTATTTACTTTACAATATCAAACACAAATATCCGCATTAAAATATATAAATTAAACAATATTTTGTTTATTTTATTAATAGATATCAACTGTGCAAATGGAGGATATTATAAATGAATGCCTACAGTAAGTTAAACTCTTGGAAGAGGTTGAAAGATTATTATTTTCTGCTACAAGTACAGTTGATTTATCCACTATAACACGTGGAACCATCAATTTCTTTTAACATTAAAGACATTTCGTAAAGTTTTGAGTAATAAAAAGCTTACCGTTCAAGAACGACAAAGCATTATATGTATAATGGCAAAAATAGAATGTATGAGAGCAAGACTTGAAATTATGACTAGAAGAAAAAGCGGTGCTACAGTACAAGTAAATAAACAAAATACTGTCACTGATCGCGTGCATTGGATTGATATGGATAACGCCTTTGAAAACCGCATGAGGACTGCTGTTATAGCAAATTTGACACACATTGATATAATTAATTTCCTACGAGACTCTGCAATATTATTTTCACGAAGAATAAAAAGTATGATGCACTCAAATGATAAAGCTTTTAAAATTAACACTCTTTTATCATGTAAATTTAGAAAAACATGTGTAGAGAATAATGAAAATGTCGAAGAAAAAGAAAGAGAGTGCATTGAGACTAAATATTTCAACACGAAAAATCATGAAATTTTATCTGCAACATTGTTAAACAAATGTTTCAAGTCTAATGTTATTGCACCTCTACTAGCAGATATTGAAGAATTTCAAGAACGTGATTCTGGTTGGACTTTACATTACCATACCATTACCAGCATTCATAGAGAATAGGAAAGCATGCATAAATGTTAAAAATTATGATAACAAATGCTTTATATGGGCAATTTTATCTGCATTATATCCAGTAAAACATGGAAATCATTCTAATAGGTTGAATAGTTATATTCAGTATGAAAACATTTTAAATATGATAGGTATTGAGTTGTCAGTATCATTAAAAAGTATCCCAAGATTTGAAAAGCAAAATAATGCAATATCAATAAATGTGTTTGGTTTAGATATCAAAGATATTACACCTCTCTATTTAACATAATGTAAAAAGAGTAATCATATCAGTCTTCTTTTACTCACAAATGATAATTTAGATGGTGGTGATGTTGACGAAAGTGATGAGTTTTTATCTCAATCACATTATGTATACATTAAAAGTCTGTCACGTTTAATCAGTAATAATTTGACAAATAGAAAAAAGAAACTCTATGTTTGTGATAGATGTTTAAATTTTTTTTATACAGAAGATGACTTAATAAAGCATGAAGAGCATTGCGAAATATTAAATAAATGTAGAATTAGACTGCCTAATGAAGAAAATAGTTTGATAATGTTTAAAAATCATCTCTACAATGAAAAGTTACCTTTCATAATCTATGCAGACTGTGAATGTTTGTTAAAACCAATAAGTCAAGATGAAAAAACAAACAGGCAACCAATACAAAGTCATGAAATTTATAGTATAGGTTACTATCTGAAATGTAGTTACAACGATTCACTATCAAAATATGCCTTTTATAGAGGACCTGAAGCGTCAAAATGGTTTGCTGAACAGTTAAGAAACATAGAAAAACAAATAAGTGATTTATATGCGAACCCTTTACCTATGCCAGTTCTATCTCAGACTGAATTAATAGGTTATTATGATTCAAAAACGTGTCATATTTGTAAAATATTGTTGAATAATGATGCAAAGGTGCGTGATCACTGTTATCTCACTGGAAAATATCGAGGACCTGCACATGCTACCTGCAATCTAAACTATCAAGATTCAAAAATAGTTCCAGTTGCGTTTCATAATTTAAGTGGTTATGATGCACACTATATTATTGCTGATGTATCCAACCATTTTCCAGGACAGATTGATTTACTACCTCTGACAAAAGAAAAATATATTTCATTTACGAAGCACGTAGAAAACAGCAAAATTAAGATAAGATTTTTAGATTCATTTAGATTTATGCCTACATCACTTGAAAAATTAGAATCATATCTTCAAGACTATTCAATTGTTAATAAAGAATTTAAGGATCTGATTACGATACAAATAAACTTGCTAACAAGAAAAGGTGTTTTACCCTATGAGTATATAAGCTCGTGGAAAAAACTAGAAGAGTGTAAGTTGCCTGAAAAAGACGATTTTTTCAGCATTCTCAATGACTCATCGATATCTGATCAAGATTATGAGAATGCACAAAATGTATGAACCACATTTAATATACAAACACTTGGCAAGTACTCAGATCTTTATATGAAGACTGATGTTTTGCTGTTAGCAGACGTTTACGAAAATTTTTGAGATCAGAGCATAAATGTTTATAATCTAGATCCTGCTCATTATTACACTACTCCAGGCTTTTCCTGGGACGCTATGCTCAAACATACAGGTGTACAATTAAAACTTCTAACAGACATTGACATGGTACTTTTTATAGAACGATGAATTCGAGGTGGTTTGAGTCAGTGCTCTATTCGGTATGCAGCAGCTAATCATCAGTACATGCTCGAAAAGTATGATAAAGATAAAGCAAATGAATACTTGATTTATTTAGGTGCAAATAACTTATACGGATTTGGGCTTTCACAATGTCTTCCGTATGATGAATTTGAGTGGCTTGAAAATTTTGAAAATTTCGATTTATTTTCCATCACATCAGACGCTTCTCATGGTTATATTTTAGAAGTAGATTTAGATTATCCTAGTGAAATACATGATGAGCATAATGACTTACCGTTTTGTTCGGAACATGCAAAACCTCAGGGTTCTAAGCAAGAGAAACTTTTAGCTACACTTCATCCTAAAAGAAATTATGTTATTCACTATATAGCTCTAAAACAGGCTCCCTCAAATGGTCTTCGACTCATTCAAATACATAAAATTCTGAGATTCAAGCAGTCTCCATGGCTCAAATCATACATTGATTTGAACACTAGTATGAGAGCAGTAGCAAAAAATGAATTTGAAAAGAATATTTTCAAGTTGATGAATAATGCAGTATTTGGTAAGACTATGGAAAATGTAAGAAAAAGAGTTTCAGTTAAGCTTATGAGTAAATATGATGGAAGATATGGCGTAGAAGCTCAAATTTCAAAGCCAAACTTTCACAGTAGTTCAATATTTAATGAAAATTTAGTTGCCATACAGTTAAATCAGACTGACATACTTATAAATAAACCAATCTATGTTGGCCTCACAGTTCTAGATCTCTCCAAGACACTCATGTATGATTTTCACTATAATTATATGCGACAAGTATATAAAGATGATTGTAAATTATTGTATACATATACTGATAGCTTGATCTATGCTATTAAATGTGATGATTTTTATGAAGATATGAAAAGAAATATTCACATGTTCGATACTTCAGATTATTCTGCAGATAATATATTTAACATGCAACGTGTTAATAAGAAAATTGTTGGACTCATGAAAGATGAGTGTAATGGTCAGATTCTCACTGAATTTGTTGGATTGAGAAGCAAAATGTACAGTACACGTGTTAACATTCAAGATAGTATGAAAAAAATCAAGGGTATCAAAGCTTCAGTTGTAAAGAAAACCATTGAATTTAATGACTATTTGGACTGTACGAAATTCATGCATTCAGAGTCGAGAGTAATACGCTATAAGATCCAAACTTCACAAGGTGGGGACCATTAGACAGAGAAAGATTGCTCTCAGTCCTTACAATGATAAAAGATTTCTTCAAGATAATACTACTGATACGCTTGCCCGGGGGCACTATAAAATATTACGAAATGGGTAAGTTTGAATTATACACATATGCACATATTTCATGTAAAATTCAATTTAGAAACGTCTGGTTCCAGCAAAGAGAAGCGTGTACGATTCAAGGGAGAACCAACCATACACTTGATGTATAAATGGAAATTTGCGTATCATGAAGCTCGATGTAGCAAGTGGGAGTAGGTTGCACGTGATCGAAAACGTTTTAGGAGAAGAATTTTACAAATAAATGAAATTATATTGCCAGTACTTGTAAAAAAATTGAAGGAAATGTAAATAAATGAACAATAAATTTTACATCAATTATAATTTATTAATATTTTCTTTTTTTACATATCATTCTTATTAATCCAACTGTTGTGAGTATCGTCAAAACCTAACCATTTTACATAAACTCTATCACCACTTTTTCTTAAAACTTTCTCAATCAAATAGACATCTAGATATTTAGTCTTGAGAAGTTCTTCCTCGTAGAATCCTCCAGTTCGTACACTTTATTGCCAATGATAATTTCATCTTTGTCAAAACTTATAGGAGTATTTCCAATCATTAGTTTATTATCATGCATTTTTCGCACTCCATATACTGTATCTAAGGTTCGTCTTTGTCCCTTAAGCAACAATCGAATGTTTTCATCGACATTAGTGCTCATAACTGTTTTTTCATCATCCGAAACATCTGAAACACTTGCAGCGTTATTTTGAATAACAGTTTCTTCGTGATCTGAAATATCGGTATCACCTACAGCTGACTCAAAAGCTGATTCTCCAGGATAATTATTATCATCATCATCAGCATCATCATCATCGTCAGCATAATCATCATAGTCTTTTTTAATATTGTTTTCAATACGCTCTAATTTTAATTTTCTCTGCTTTCGTTTTTCTTTTTTAACTATCACTGAAGATAAACTTTTTTCTTGTTTAATATGCTCACTTACATCGATTAGCTTTTCCAGCGGCTTCACAAGCGGTTTCAACAATTCCTCCAAATTTTTTTCCACCTCCAATTTATGTGACTTTACCAAATCGTACTTTCTTTTCAAAGCTCTACGAGCTTTCTCAATTTCACGTAGAACTACAATTTGTTGATCAAAATCAGACATCATGATAGTTTAGAGTCTCACAATCAAATGCTAAATTTATTCAACATTCTGTATATTTATTACAAACTGATCAAAGCCTTTTCTGTAGCGACCATCGTTGATATCACGGTCTCTTTGTCTATAACGAGAATACTATGATTGCTATTATTCCAACACATTGAACAAATATCTTTGAAGCGTTGATATGTCATATCTGTATTAACATGATCGTTATAAACATGTTTTAAATTTATATCATCTTGCCGAAAAATTACCAACAAGTTGACGTTATCACGCACTAAATGTTTCGGTACTTGGGCATACGACTGACACAAGTAAAAGCAATCCACGCTTTGATGCCTGCCCATGCCGTAAAAAGCTTTGACAATATCCTGCTTCTCACAGGCAATATCATCAAACATAAAAATTGAGTTGGGTTGAGCTTCATCAGGTGATACGACCAGATCGTATTCACCGAACGATAAGTATTTAATACCTTCTAGAGGCTCAACAAGTTGTTCCAAAAATTTATATTTAGGCTGATTCAAAGATTTCGAGTATACGTAAATATTTTCAAATCTCAAACCATTAGGATGAATGATTAGAGATAAGAGTGCGTTCGTTTTACCAAAATACTGCTCTTATACTGTTAGGTAGCAATTTTCCATGACGATTGTGTTGTTTTTTTTTTTGCTGCTGCTGGGTCAAAAGATCGAAATTAACCACTGGCAACTTTGCTGTCTGTTTCTTAAGATCCATCATGCTTCTTAAAATTTCATATCACGACTGACTCGATAAATTATAAATATGAGCATTTATAGTACCCTTAGTCAGTCTCGCATGAGCTTGTTAAGAGCTAGCATCATGCATCAGAAAAAAGGTACAGGTTTAGTGAATACATTGATTAACAAATTACCCATTGAACTTCATATGCCTGGTTATCAATACTGTGGTCCAGGTACTAAACTTGCTAAACGTTTAGCTCGTGGTGATTCAGGAATAAATCCTCTAGACGCTGCTTGTAAGGAACACGATATTGCCTACTCAAAAAATCCTGATAACATTCAAGAGAGAAACGTAGCTGATCAGATTTTAGCAGAGAAGGCGTGGCAGAGAGTGAAATCTAGAGACGCTGATTTGAAAGAAAAAGCGACAGCTTTCGCTATAGCAAATACCATGAAGTTAAAATCAAAGCTTGGTTTGGGTGTTGGAAGAGGAGGTGGCAGGCGTAGATCTAATAAACTTAAGAAAATGATTTCAAAGAAAAAGATTACACTGAAAAAATTGATCAAGTCAATGGGAAAACCTATCGTTCCTGGCAACGATTCTCACTCTATGATAAAGTCAGCACTAAAGATGGCTCGAGAGCATGTGAAAAATGTTAGTGGATAAAGTAAAGTTAATATTTCACGCATATTGCCTGTTCCCAACAAAGTAGGTGGCTTTCTTCCAGCACTTATCCCACTTTTTGCTGGTCTCAGTGCAGTAGGCTCACTTGCAGGAGGAGCTGCAGGAATCGCTAAAGCAATAAATAAAGCAAGTGCTGCTAAGAAACAAATGGAAGAGCAAAAAAGACATAATGAAAAAATTGAAATGTTGGCACTCGGTAAAGGACTGTTTCTAAAATCTCATCGTAAAGGTTTCGGCATCTTTCTGAAAAAGAAGAAGAACAAAAAGTGTAAAGGAAGAAAAAAAAATTTCGATGAAATAAGTTTGCCTAAACGTGCACTTATCGACTACGATCTGCTCAAATATATAAACCTAATGAATATACCAAATTTTCGAGGAGTTTTTATGAGAAATGCTCTGCCTTCAAACGGTTGTCGAGCCAAAGAATCGGCAGTCATTAATCTGGATGATGCAAGTGGACCTGGCACGCATTGGGTAGCTTATCGAAAAATTGGTAATGAGGTTACATACTTTGATAGTTTCGGTGATTTACAACCACCACGAGATCTTATGAATTACTGGAAAGTATCTCAAGTTAAGTACATCATCAGAGGTATCAGGAATTTTCAACTTTCATCTGTGGTCATCTCTGTCTGAAATTTCTCTGCAATCAGCTCAATCGTAAAGATAATCTTTGTCTATAAAAAGAAATGTACATGAATGATTTGAATTAGCCTACTCAAGATGGTTGTTGAATCAATGACTCTCAGCCTTTCCGGCACTTCCTCAATCCTTGAGACTATTTTCCTCCAATGGAACTGGATTTGGATAAGCAATACAGTCTTGGACTTGTATCAACATGTATGGCCTGTAAAAACATCGAATCAGCTGGAAAAACCACGTTTTATCATTCTCGGTTTTCAAACAGGGAGGAAAGGTGTACGAAGACAAAATGCTAGTCATTTTGATCATTGTAATATTAGTAATGTCAAATTTTTCCTCAACTCTCAGAGCTATCCATATGGAAATCTGAATCTTGTTATTTTAAACAATCAGTTTGCTATGCTTTACGATATGTATGCTAATTTTCAGAATGCGTATTATTCTGATAGAATTGTAATAGATCCCCTTTTAAGCAAAGAAGAATTCATTACAAATGCTCCACTCATAGTTATCGACTGCTCAAAACAAAATGAGTCACTCAAACAGGCAACTGTAGACGTACGTCTTGAATTTGAATGTAAGCGTAATATACCCATGGACACTACAGCGTATTGTCTAATTCTACATGATCGCATTGTCAAGTATAATCCTATAAGTGGTGATATTAAGAAACTTGTTTGAAACTATATAAAGCTTGCAGGAACAAACATTCGAATCAGTATTATCTTAAACCATCAGTCAGGATAGATGTAAAAAATGAAATGAAATAGCACTCCGTACATACCTCTCAACGAAGATAAAAGCGCTAGAAGAGTGCAAGATGATAAACAATGTAATACGTATCGTGGAGAACCTTGTTCTACTCCAGTTAATAAATTTGAATGGTTAAAAAATACTTTTGAGAAATATTCCACTAATTCGAAGTCCATGCCAGAAAATCAAGGTTATAAGAAGTTCTGAAAGATTTTATAATATACATGTCTTTACAAATAATGTTTTATGTACCTATCTTTTTTTGAATAAAGTAAAATAAAGATGAATATATTGGTGTATTTATTAATCTTAACCTTTAATCCTACAAATCCTATTCCAAATTATGCATCGCATCCCAGGTTGATAAAGTAAATTAGTGATGCTCACTCTGAGCTATGGAGGGGGTCGGTAACGGGGGCGCCACCGTCGACAACACTGGTTTGAGGCGCCACCGTCGGCAATACTAGTTTATCTTAACTTTTAATCCTGCAAATCCTAGGGGCGGGGGGTAATGGGGGGCGCCACCGTCGACAACACTGGTTTATGGTGGGCATCACCGCTGACAGCACGGTCGATATGCACTGCTCTGTCGGTAAAACAGGGACCTACTAAGTTACCATGTGTCGATATTTGGTGGCCCAGAACCCGCTTGGCCCAGTAGCTGCGCAGCCCCTACTACTCTTTACACACACACGCACACACACACACTTACATACTTACATAGACCATACTATACGGTTTGCGCAAAAACCCGTGCATGTTTATAAAACGTACGTAAACACAAATCGTGAGAACGAAACTTTACTAACCTGGTAGCATATTATAGGGGAAATCGTTCTACTAAACACTTTTGTAATGCCGAACTAACCGAGAGTCAATGAACCTAAGTTCTTCCAAATAAGCATTTTTAATATAGAGAGTTTCAATTTGAAATAAAAAGTTCAATATATTATGCAATAAAACCTCATTAATTGGAATGCTATGGGCCTCAAGGTGTTACGTAGTACGTCTCACAACATAAGTTTATTTAAAGCTGAAACAATGACAGTAGTTAAATCACTTTTTTTTAATATTAACGTTGTGATACAAGCTCTCCAAACTGCATTGCGTGTACTGTACGGCTTTGATACACGGCCGAATGCATGCAAGTGTCGATTTAGCGAAATGTTCAGTTCATAGTCATACGCGGACT
The DNA here is from genome assembly GCA_024372645.1 of Trichomalopsis sarcophagae. Taxonomy (NCBI): domain Eukaryota; kingdom Metazoa; phylum Arthropoda; class Insecta; order Hymenoptera; family Pteromalidae; genus Trichomalopsis; species Trichomalopsis sarcophagae. Next base: position 70,263 of record QLSS01000170.1, on the reverse strand, counting down.
CCGTACGTCGCTGTCCGAAAATTAGCGATTTACAACAGTCTATACAACGCGAATCATTGCAATCTTCCTCTAAAACGAAGATATTTTCAACGCTGCTTAAGATCGACACAGGGTAAGTAAAAATACCTTACTCATTATTTATTTATAAAAATGCGTATTAATTTAAACATAGAGAATTTAAACATAAAAAATTTTAAATTAATACATAATCTTGAAGAAAACTACGTGCTAAAGAATTGGCAGCGGTTTTTTTTAGAAAGGTTCGATACTTATTCAAGTTAAAATGGTGAGGATGATTCGCAGTTGCGTTTATAATCGCTAATAATCGAAAAATTGCCACAAAAAAACGCACATGTGAGACTAAAAATCTTGTTTTTTGAATCAGTAGAAAAAAACAGAAGAATTAAGCTTGGGCTGATTAAAATCTATTCAATACAAGCTAAAATCTAAGCAATACAATGTTTCCTACTAAAAAAAATTGCGCAAAAATTGTGCGATAATCGCGCGAAAATAGCGTAGGGGCGAAAGTACTCACTTTCATCAGTACTCACTTTTTTACGTACTCACTTTCGCCCCTAGGGATAAAACACTTTCGCCTCAGATATTTGCATTTTCGCGTGTGTATGCGTGTGCCCTGGCGAAAAAATCACTTGAGTCGTGATAAATCACTCAATTTCTCACGCGATATATCACGTAATAAATCACTCGGTAAATTTAAATATTTGTTTATATTGAAATAAATTGTTTATTTTCCATCTAAATAATTATAAAATAGTTGATGATATTGATAATTCACATTAATTCGCAATAAAATAGAAAAAAATTTTCCCTGACCAAGACTTGAACCTCTGAACCTCTGTCCTCCACTTGACAATCCAATGTCTTACTACCTGAGCTATTTGTGCTGTTGCAAGTTTCAAACACCTAATCTAATCATACACAAAAATATAATTATATTTATCATTTTATATAGATTTTACGCATGCAGCATATATGAATAATAATAATATAAAAATTTTTGAAATTTCCATTATTTATCTTACAGTATCGTAACGTATCCATAGAAACTATATAAAGTAATAAATATAATTATATTTTATGTTCGATTTGATTAGGTGTTTGAAACTTGCAACAGCACAAATAGCTCAGGTAGTAAGACATTGGATTGTCAAGTGGAGGACAGGGGTTCAAGTCTTGGACTATTTGTGTAATATATTATTGAACCTTAGTATCTTTGAAACAAACTGGTTTCGTTAACAGCAAGCAAGGGTTCATAGTGGTTTATAATGCTAACCAAATCGAAAATTTGAACTTGATTATTGCCTTTTTACTCCAGTTATGGCGTTAAGCAAAAAAAAGACTTTATTCAGTTATTGATGTTTCTCTCAGGATCTGCTTATGAAAGTAATTTTATTATCTTTCAGGTGAATATCAAGCAGTTTACTTTTATCAAGTTTTCCAATAACTTTATTAGAAAAAAATGAAATCTATAACTAAAAAATTACTATAAAAAAAGAACGCGTTCGAAAATTGTAAGAACGGATTGTTTTCTCACTTTTTATTAACAATAACAAGAATTGAGACTTTGTGGATTTAAATCCAGTGAATAGAAACTAAGATACGGATGTATACGAACAAACAAACACACACACACACACACACATCCCTACGGAAATTTTCCAAAAACACTATTTTTTGACTACAAATGCATCAAAACACACTTCCTATAAGTTTTTACACAAACTCGAAAAATTAATATTACAAGGCTTGCTAGAAAGAAAGTAAAACACGCACACACACAATGGAAAAGATATTCTTTTAAATATAAATTTAGATTTTACAAAGTTTAAATTTTTTGCTATTGCAAATCATACTTTAAAATTGATTAATAATTAAACTTCATAGAGATTTTCGTTTACTTACCATCAATTATTGTAGTAGATCGCCCACTTTTTAAGTCTGCATCTATAACCCACATTTCATTGTCTAAGGACGTGAACTCTTTTACTGAATTTCTGAAAGTTTGCAAATTACTACTATTTTCATAATTGTCAGGATTTGTTCGGAAAAACTCTGTTAATTTAAAAGAATCATAAGTAGGCACACTTTTCGCTGATGTTTCATGTAGCTTTGTGCCTATTTTTTTAAGTAATAAAGAATAAGATCGTTGGCTATTATTGCTTCTGTTATCAGATGTTTCTGATAAAGATGTTCCACTATGCGACGGTATAGCTATGTTGATATTCTAAAAAGTTTCAAATAAATATTCAAACATTATTTTCAGTATTTTATAAAAAATAACTATACCGATACTACATGACTATACCGATTGAAAATCCATGTTTAATGAATAATTTGAACGCATTAATGTTGATGATATGGTATCGTGCTCTTGATTAAAGAAAGATCCTACCGAAACTGATTTCTGCGATAACTCAGCTTGATTTTTATAAAAACGACACGTAGGATTTGGACAGTTTTGAACCATTTCAACAATGAATTCCTTTTCCATTCCAAAGTTTTCTTTACCTATAGTGAAATGCTCTATTATTGCTCTAATTGTACCTTCAGCGGTTAAATGTAGTCCATGCGGTCCATCCAGATGTTTCATCATAACTGCATTCCCAAATTGTTCGTAAGGAATTATTAGTTTACCACTTTCACGTAAAATAAGTCTTCCCTGACTATTTAAACCGATTCTTGTAACTAACATTCTGAAACAATTTTTTTTATTCTGTGTTATTTATAAATTATTATTTTTCTGGTTATTATTATTATGATCAAAAAATTAATAAAGATTAGAACCTAAGTCATATTATCATACACACACAAACACTCACATATTGTCCGGGGAAGGCATTTGCCCTCTACGAGAAGTGACGTTACCGAACTACCTATAAACAAGCAACTAGAGATTGGTACATATGCTGCTCTACAGTCATAATAATTTAAAGGTGCCCAAGGTGCCGTGTAACAGGGTGGTCATCTCTCTTGGCTGCTCATGTGCTGATTAGTCTCTTGGGCTGGACTCTAAAGCCTGATAATAGAGGGTAAGACTCTGATGCTCTTAGGCTATCCTATTAATTAGCAAAAATCTCCATAATCGTTGTAGTGGCAGCTGCCGGCGGCAGTGGTCCGGCGGGTTCGGTCTACCTATATTATATAGTTGTTAGGGATATACTCCCCCTGCACCCCCCCCCCCCCACAGTGCCACCCCCCCCCCTACCAAATAACGTAAAAATCATTCATTTTTATGTTATTTTTGAAAATATGAAAAGAAGAAAATTCGGGTTCGGAAGTTAGCGAAAGTGTTTTAAAGCAACAAACATATGATGTTCGAGAAAGTTAAAATCAAGTGAAGCAAATTTAACAACCACAAATCTTCGGGAACAATTATATTTTATCAGATATAATCCAGGGAAAGAAAAGGCTTCTGCCTTCTGGAATGGGTTTGAAGACATAGTCAGAACGTACAATAATTTACCGAATGTTAATCCTATGATGGATGATGAAGTACGAGACTATTCCTTCAACGCAATTTCGAAAGCATTGCCAGAAATAAGACATTTAAATTTTTAAAATAAACATCAGGAAGGTAAACCATTGTCTTACGAAAGTCTTAAAATTTTATAATACAGAACGAAAGCGAAATTAAAATTAAACGTTTTAATTGCGACGAGTTTGGACACTTAGGACGTAATTGCCCAAGACAGGGATGGGACGTCAAGATGTGTTACGAATGTAGAAAATTTGTACCACATAGAGCTGCCCAATATCCACAACGCCTGGCAAAATCTAGAGAACAAAGGTATGAAAGCAAAAATCATAATTATAGTAATCCTGGTGGTCGAGGTAATAATAGAGGCAGGGGAAATAATAATGGAGGAAGATTTAATAATAAAAGAGGAAAAGGTGGTCAAAATAAGAACAATCGGGGAGGCAAACAACTAAACTGCGAAAGTTCGAATAAGCAAGATAAAACCGCTATAGATTATAGATAAAGCAAGATGTAAGAATGGGACATGCTTCTGTCAAATACTTAAAGAAATTACAAATCAAATTTCCTGAAATTAAAGACTTGAAAGAATGTAAATTTAACGAAAATATAAGAAACTGCGAAGTTTGTCTGATATCAGTATAGACTGCCATTTCGAAAGACACGTGAGAGAGCGAAAGAACCTTTACAAATAATTCATTCGGACATCATGGCGAAAAATAAGTCCTTCATCTTATCCGAAAGGATATAAATACATATGGGTATTTATTAACGATTATTCGAGACTTGCTATGGCATACGGTATGAAAACGAAAGATGAAACAGGATATTGTTTTGAATCCTTTGTTAAAAGTGCAAGAAATATTCTAAGAAAAGATGCAAAGGTTTGTTATCCACGTACAGATCAAGGTACCAAATATACTGAAGGTTATAAAGTTGAGGTTTTGAAGAAATTAATCCACAAATCAAAGTTGGCTTGTCTCATCATCAATCAAACGATTTAGATCCCTGGCCTACATGAAAGTACAGCGAAAGGTTGGACCGAAATTTCGGTTTATAGGCTTTAGAACGATTCTAGTGGGATACAAAGAAACCGGTTATTTATTACTAAAACCCAAAGATGGAAAGTTGTACGAAAGTCGGGATATTAAATTCAATGAAAAACTTGTGTTTGGAGACAAATACAACAAAGGAGAAATAAATAACTGGGTTAATGTAGATGTAGAAATAAACACAAACAATTGATATACTGAATTTGAGAATGCAGAAAAATCGAAAGAGACTGAATCGAAGGAATCCACGAACGCTGAAATGGAGGGAGTTACAAAACGAAAGAGAGAACGGCTGAGAAAGACATTAGCTGATGAAAACGAAATACATCCGGCTGACGAACAAATTCAAGCTTTAATTGCAGATGTCAATGGTGATCCTACTTTATATACTGAAGCTATGTTATCAAAAGATAAATAAACAGAAGCAATTAATGATGAATTAAGTTCGATATATAAAAACAGTGTGTGGACTTAAATTGATAGACCGAAAGTAGAAAATAAAAATAGAAAGCCGAATATAATTGATTCACGTTGGGTATTAAAACTAAATAAAATTTAAAGCTCGACTCGTGATTAGAGGTTTTACGGATAAAAATATTTATGATTTGCATGAGACATATGCACCTGTTTCTCGATTGCTTCTAATCCGAGCAGTGCTTGCTATTATATATAAGTATAATTTGGAAGTTTGTCAAATGGACGTGAAAACGGCATTTTTAAATGGCAAACGGCAGACGACATACACATGGAAATTCCAGAAGGAGTTCTATGTCCGAAAGAAACTAAATTAAAGAAAGTATGTAAACTAGAAAGAGCGTTATATGGATTTAAAGTTAGTCCAAAACGATGGAATGAAAGATTGACGAAAGCTGCCTTAAAAATTGGTTTACAATCGCACGAAAATGAACCATGCTTAATTACATGGCGACAAAATAAAAATTTCTAATTCTGGTGTTGTACCCAAAAGAACGCCAATGATTACAAATCAGGTATCGAATCGCGAACAAAATATAAGAGAAGAAAATGAAAAATTATATGAATTCATCAAAAGTAGTCACACCGAAAATATGCCATATCGAGAGGCTGTAGGAACGTTACTATATTTAGCAAATGCTAGTCGTCCTGATATCTGTTATACAGGGTGTTTCATTTAAATCCGACCACGACAAAAAAACATGGAAAAACTAATTTTAACGAAAAATGACCTTAACAAAAGTTGAAGGGGGTAAAGGGGGCCATCGAATGACACAAACATCTATGACCTTGAACTCGATTTTCAAGGTCATTTGAGGGTAATTGTGATTTTTTTAAACAGGAACCTCTATTTTTGACCTTGGAATCGGATAGAGCCGAAAAAATTACGTCGCAAAGGATATTTTAAGTTTGCTTTAGTGACCTTGAGAAGGTCAATTCAAGGTCAAATAACAAAAAATCTGCTACACAGCTGTTTGTCTGGTTTTATTTTACTGATGTCGAAAGATGACCTTGACAAAAGTTG
>QLSS01000170.1:22781-64157 GCA_024372645.1 Trichomalopsis sarcophagae | reverse complement strand
GATGGCCCCCTTTACCCCCTTCAACTTTTGTTAAGGTCATTTTTCGTTAAAATTAGTTTTTCCATGGTTTTTTGTCGTGGTCGGATTTAAATGAAACACCCTGTACAGTAAACGTATTATGCAGACATCAGAACAATCCAACCAAAAATGAATGGGCAATGGTTAAATGGGTTTTTGGATATTTGAAAGGTACTCGAACGTTAGGTCTGACTTGTTTAGGAAAATCAAATGATTTACAAGCCTACTCTGACGCAAGTTTTGCGGACTACAAAGAATCTCGAACGACTGGTGGTTTTGTTATAAAATTATATGGTGATTCAATTGCGTGACGAACGCGAAAACAAAATTACGTGGCATTATGTACTTGTCAGGCTGAGTTTGTTTCAATGAGTGATGCATGTCAGGAAATGATGTCACTAAATAACTCTTTGAAAGAAATATTATTGAATGATTTCTTTCCTATGAAATTATGGTGTGACAATAAAGCAGCTGAATCTAGTTCGAAAGTAAATGGAAGTAATAAATTAAGGCATATGCCAGATCTGAAAGAACATTATGTTAGACAATGCGTAGATAAAGATTTTGTAAAAGTACAGTGGATAAAATCGAAAGAACAAATAGCAGATGTTTTTACTAAACCATTGGCATTTCATTTGAATGAATACCTTACAAGTTTAATAATGAACATCGAACGAAACAATAAATAATTTATTTAAATATTACTATTATATACTTCTAAGGTTACAGGAAATATTGAATAGCAGTCGAAAGTTAAAAGGAAAGAGGACCAGATGATATCATGTATATCTGCGGGAGGGAGTGTTAAAAATGGCGCATCTATACATGAGTGTGGGATGTTCGAGGAGCGCTGATCTCATTAGACCGAAGTGCCATCATCTCGCCTTCGTTTGTCACGCTAGTCGTGTGTGAGAGCGCGAGCGCTCTGTTCATTCCGTGTCCGATCGTCTGAGCAACCAATTATATCTATATGGTGAATTTAGAAAGGCTACTATTGAAAGATTCTTGTATTACTGAATAAATAGAAGATTGTGTTAATAAATATCAGTATTGTGATTTTTTTTATATTCAATCGAATATTCACCAACTTTAAAAAATAGCAATCGTGGCTTTCATGTAATTGATAAAGATTTAAAAATTAACAATGGCTGTTACAAAAATGGTTTCGATAAATTTATAGTAGTATAGTAAATATACAAGGCACGGACTAAGTATAGTATTTAACTGTGAGATTGCTGTGCTGCGAGAAGTAGAGAAGGCTTGTAATGCTATAAAACAAAGACACACTTTAATAAAAAGTCAGATAATAGATTTTGAGAATCCTCGTCGCTCATTTAAAATTAGGGATATCGATTAAACATGGCAAGCAGGTTATGTTAAAATGATACCGTAAGCAAATGAAAATAAAGGCTTTGAGTATATACTAACTATTATAAATATTTTCTCCAAATTTGCATGGACTGTACCAATAAAGCAAAAAAGTAAAGATATGTCATTAAAGCTATGAACTTGATTCTAGTAAAAAGTAGAGTACCACGAAATTTGCACACAGATCGTGGTAAAGAATTTTACAACAAGAAATTTCAACAATTAATGAAAAATTATAAAATAAACTTGTATTCGACTTATAGCAATTTGAGAGATTCAATATGTGAACGCTTTAATAGCACTCTTAAAAGTAAAATATGACAGTGCTTTAGTTTGCATAGTAATTATAAGTGGATAGATATACTGCATGTTAAAGAAATTCTTACTCTATCAGCTTACTGCTCAAAAATTGCGTCAACGTAAGGAAGCTAAATTCAAAGTAAATGATAGAGTTTGGGTTAGTAAAAGTAAGCAAATGTTTTAAAAAAGATATGCGCCTAACTAGTCAACTGTAATCCATTTTGTATATAAGGTATCAAATACTGTTCCATGGACTTATAGATACATAATATCTACATTATATTAATTCGATGATTCTAATATGTTTTTCAACTGTGCCTTCCAATAATGTATAACTTCCTACATTTATATTAAACTATTTTGGATCCCCTTTCTTGACTACATACTCAGTTATATTGTTATAAAAAAATTTGTAAAAAGTAGCTTCTTTGTTTATAAAAAAAAAAAAAAAAATAGAAATAAAAGTCTACCAGTCGTTTCTGAGATTCTCCGATTATCGATGTCGTGACTCAGCACTTTTGATATCAACTTTTCTTTAACACTTGGACATCGTTTACAGGGAAGCACAATTTGTTTTTCGGTAGATTCGATGTACATTTGATGCTCATTCTTGCATAGTAAATATAAATTTATTCATCAACTTGAAGGTCATTACACTTATTGGATACTATATACGAAGAGTTTTGCCTTGTTTCGATGTATTATTGTAATAAAGCTTATATATATATATATATATATATATATATATCACTGTAGAAAATTAAAAAGTTTATAATAATACCTACAAAAAATTAAAAGATTACGCTATTAAAAATTTCAATGAATTTTAAATAACAAAATTGGATGCCATGTTCCATTTCGATTTCGATGAATCAGCAACTATTAAGAATGATTTAGATAGCAAAAGTGTAATATGTGCATTCTATAATGCCGAACATTTCAAACTTGAAATATTATGTGATAAGAAGTTTTCTAATCGTTGCAATAGAGGAAACATATTATCTGACAATATCAATTATCCTTAGCGTTTAAAAGAATTAGTTTCTGGAACACTTTTAAAATAATATTAGACAATATGAAAATGCACATGCCTTCGCAAGTTTTGGAGCTAGATTTGACGCTCTTTTTAAAAAAGGCCTTCAAGTTACTTACATCCAGACGAAAACGAAGCCAGAAGATATCGACAACTATACATCATTGATAATAAAATCGCCTCGCAATCACGATTACAAACTAATGTCGTGTTCTTCAGTGCTATTAAAGGAATTAGATAATTTCTTTTGACAAGTAAACATATACGCTAAATCTTATAAAATGATGCACGAAGTAAAAATAGAAGAACAACAATTGTTATCAGTTTATGTATATAGTAAATGAAATTATAATGCATTTAAGACACAATTCTAATGATGATAAACATATAACGCAATGATGTAGCTGTAGTATATGTAGGTGAAAATTGTCAACCACCAGAAGATTGAGATGTATGTTCGAACACCTAACAATATACCGTGCATTAGTAAACATGTAGATCCTATATTATATTCACTTATGTATCCTAATGGAGGTTTTGGATGGATGCCCAATATGAAAAATAAAAATAATAAAAACAATTAAGTCTGAATCTTTAATCTTGCTTGCTCTGAATGTAACACTATGCCTCATAATTATAAAACATACATATAACGGTTACTGCATCACAGAATTGTCTTCTCAAATCAATATTGAAGAAGATACTTTTACTAAATTGTAATTTATGCATTGTATACATGAATTAAATTGTAACTATGAATTATACATAGCAAATTATAACAATTAAAATAACAATAAGTATTGTATTGAAAAATTGATGATAATAATTTTATTATTTAAAATAATAACAATACTTAAATCATAATTTTAACCGTAAACAAATTATTACACAATTGCTTCCTCCTAGACGGACGTTTTGTAATAGTAAAATTTTGAGTTTCTCAAGAAACCTGCAATAATAAAATAAATTCCAGAAAGTAAATCCTTAATAAAAAGTTTTAAACAATAATTTTTGTTTTTAATTTATAATAAATTACTTATCTAATAATTCGATTAAAGTACTTTATTAAAGGCAGGATACGCATACATGGAACACTTGTGCAATTTAATAAATTATATTCATACACTCATGTAAAAAATGAAGGGTTCACTCACCATGGAAAGGTGGGGAAAGTCAGAAAATACTTTATATATTTGATGAGTTCAATTGAAAATGCGATAGCGTAGATTTATTTGTCATATGTTTACAATCAATATCCGCTGCCTTCTTACACTCTATATAATCATACCATGTCACGCGCACACACATTCATACATACACGACTTTACATAATTAATTCGTACTAGCTTGTACGTTGTCAGTAGATTCTGTCACTGGCCAGTGATATAACGGTACTTTCTGCTCGCAACGCGAGTTTGTCTCATAATCCGTTTGATTCAGAGTTTTCGCAGCACGGTCTCGGCTAATAGTTTACTTAGCTGTTTATTGATGTTGACCTCGTGCGGCTCGCTCGAATTCGGCGTTAGAGCTTCGTTGATGTTTCTACGCCCTCTTTTTGCTCGAGAGGATGATGTGTCGAGCCTGCTGGTACACACTCGTACGATGAGTTTGAAGGCACTATCTGCGAAGCCGACAAAAACCCGCTTCGGGTTTTCTGCTGCTCGGATCGACGTCGATGGAGAACTCGCATCGACGCGTTAGTTTTTCGCTAGCCCAACTCTGCGGCTAGGCTTGTCACAGCGATCGACGACGCCGCACAAATTCGTCTTTCTTCGCGACCTCACACACACACATACACATTCTCTCATACTCTCTCCCACTCATTCTATTTAAAATTCCTATCCTTCGCCGCGTTAGTGGCGCTGAGTTCCACGCGCGAAATTCAAATCCCTTCCTACCATAAAACTGACCGTTACACGCACATATATCACTAATAATTGGAGAAAAATAATAACTATTAAGCAATATTATTATGCACCAACAATGAGGAATGTTAACATGCAAGCTCGGCCCAGAGGGCGTCTTGGTTCCCAGCCCCAAACTCATGTTAAATGTGTGTACATATATATATATATATATATATACGAGTTAACATATAAGATTTATTACATATAAATTTATATATAAACTAAAATCTAAAATATTAACTAAATATGGAGTGTAAACTTCAGTATTAAAATTGGACAAACAATCTGAATAATATAATTTGCTACATAAATATAAATCTCATTTAACCTTAGTAACAGAATTAAGAACCATTTAGATAAGAACACATCTATTTAAGAGAGAGCACACAGTGGCGCTGTCGTCGTTCAACAAGTCCAAAACTATAGGCCGCAAAAACGCGACATAAACCGTCATAAGTGTCATACAAAATGTCGTAGATGGTGGGACTGTCGTACGTTGCAGTGTCGTACTGCCATTCTGGCTCCGGAATAGCCGTGGCTGCTAGATAGATGGAAATATTGCATCTGTCGTGACGGAAGATTAGGCACGTTATACGGAAAAAGAAATAGAAACAAATAAATACTGACCGACCATGTTAAATAAGTATTATCCTGTAGTGCAGCATTTATCAGAAATAGTTTACTCTGTTTCCTTAGCTCGAATAATGCTATTGCGAAAAAAGTCCCGTTGATTATTATTTTCTTATCGTATCATTAACTTGTAAATTTTATATGTTACTATCATTACACAATCCCTAAAATCTTTTATACACAAATAAATTGTTATTAGAATTTAACATGATTTTTTACTGAAGCAGATCAATACAAGTATTCGAATGAGACTGAGTAGTTTTATTTAGATTATGTAATAGACGAATCTGAAAAATTAATCTGCTTTATAAGAATACAAATTTCTTCTATAAATCATGATAAGTATATTAAAAATACTATCCGGTAACAAAACTATTAATTAGAACAGGAAAAAAAGACGATGTTTCCTCTCATCGTCAAGTCTTACCCCATTACAGTTTAATGAATTTATCAGCAATATTTGAATATGTAGCGTTTCGCTTTCAGTGATGTTTTTTAGTACATTCGATGCATATTATGTTTTTTCTTGTAGACGAGTAATCTGTATAATCTGAATTTATCGGTCCTAATATTGTTGTTCTAAACTTAACCATGTTTAAAAAAGTAGTGTTGAGGTCGGTAATAATCAGAATTGGTTGAAATTGGTATTTAACTGACATTTTATGATTATGATGTAAGCAAGCTCGTTGGGGTGGCCTGGAAAGGCTGAACGAAGAGAGAGAAGCGCGTGCGCTTGTTGCGCCACGTAGCCGCTGGTGTCTGCGGAGTTCGCTCTTTGGAGACCGGAGCGGTAAAGGAGCCTGCTAAGAAGCAGGCGGTGAGACGACAGACAAGCAGAAAAGGCCTGCTGAGGCTCCCTATCCTTGGCTTCTTTGTTGCCTAGAGAGCGGACACTGCTCGGACCTTTCTAGGTCGACTCTTCGATCGAGTCTGGACGAGAGAGGGCCGCCCAACCCGGTGTAGGTTGCACCACCCAGTTTGTAAAAGGGAAAAGAGGGAGGAAGACACCGAAGAATCTTTTTTCTTTGAGTTATTACGGGGCCAATCCCAAATAGGGATCGGTACACTCAAAAATGACTAAGAGGCGCGGAGCGCTTTAGTCGGAGGTCGTGAGGTCGACCGCCATCGTGGCCATGGGCTCCGGAGGAGTCTTCTCCTCGACCAAGGGCGCCTTCCCTAGGAGGAGAGGCAACGGGACCTTGAGGATCTCGTTAGAGAATGACCCTCGGCTTGCGACGCTGTCCCGGGAGTCTTGGATAGGTTGGCCTTCGCTTCGTCGGCGACAACTTCCCTGCTGGCGGCTTCTCTAGGACTGGCTGATTATTTGTATACAATTGAGATCCAGCGCGGGCTTATCAGAAAAAAATCGGAGACGGTTGAGAGCGCAAGAAAGGTTCGCAGTGTCTCGCAAAGCAGTTCCAGGAAGTATCGTGTGACCATGAACTCGGGCTTTGTTATCGCCAATGTATTAGTTTTCAAAACATAGAGAACGATTCATCGGATCTCCGCTAGACACTTGAGAGTTAGTGTAAACTGTTTATACAAAAGATTGCAGGTCTCCGGTAAGAGAGAGAGAGAGAGAGAGAGAGAGAGAGAGAGAGACAGAGAGAGAGAGAGAGATTGAAAGAGTCAGCCGCAGAGTCATAAAAATCTGTTCGGTCCGTGTTACCGGATCTAGCGCTGGCAACGGTCCATTCTCTGAGACGTTCGCTATATGCCTTATGACTGCTACGTACCTAAAGCGTAAACACCGACTACGGTATCGGATTCATTTCTTCCGATGAGTGCTTGCGTACCCCTGATTTCTCAGCTATGACTGTAATATGAGCTACACTTTGTTTTAAAACAAAATCCCCCCTCTTTCACGATTTCTCTGCTTTGCGATACTTCTTATTCGTTGAAATCACTCCTAAAAAGGGCGTGATATTTTCCAATCAGTCCTGAGCCGTCTACAAAATTCCTCTGTAAGCCAGCTCAGCCATCAGTCTCTCTCGAAATGCGTGTTATTGAGAGAGGCAGTTTACCACGTGTCGCAGAAATGTCTAGTACTACGTACGAAGTTCGCGATGCGATCCTGCGCGTAGCCAACGCGCTCAAGGGTCGTCACTTATCTGTGCAGAGGAAGTGTACTCGTGAGTGGTATGTGAGCGTTCACCGCATGTCCGAGGAGAGGCTGCCCCGCGAGCTGCGCTGCTTGCTTACACATTGCGCGTACCGTTGGATCGCAGCGTTTTATCAAAAATACTTTCGACATTCGAGTATCGTGATAAAAATCGTCGGCAGTTTCTTGGTGGAGCGCGGTGCACGCGATGTGTACTGCCTGCGGTATATAATCGAGGAACATGGTAAGTGTTTACACTGCTCCCTACAATTAGTTTAAAAAAATAATAATAATACTTATTTTTTTCTTCATAGCCCGAATTACCCTGCAGGAGGACGCTGAAGAGAGCGACAGCGACGCAACACTGTTTGTTGTATCGTCACCTCCTTCTCCACAGCGAGCCACTTCGTCCGAAGATGAGGAGGAGGAGGAGGAGGAGGATGAAGAGGAGGAGGAGGAGGAGGATGAAGAGGAGGAGGAGGAGCAGGAGGTGCAGCAACAGGAGCGAGATGAGATACAAGCTCCTGTGGAGGAGCTCATGGAGGCTGGCGATGAAAGCGAGGTAGAGGACAGCGATCACGGCGATGATCGGCCCGGCGTCTACGAGCAGGCTGTCTACAGAGCGGGCGCTTCAGCACCGCTGAGAGGTAGCGAGCCAACGATGGAAGCTGCGATGGTTCTGCTCTCGTTCCGCTACGAGCCTGCTCCCGAGTTTGGTCCTACGAGGGCCGAGGTTTTCGAGAACTTTGCGACTCGGGAAGAGACAGCTGACGAAGTTGCGGCGATGAATCCCTATCTTCGCTTCGATCAGCACAGCTCGTTCGACCGTCGCATCAACGAAAGTAAGTTACTTTTTATTTAATAACTTTAATTTCGTAAAAAATTATTATTAATAATAATAATTAATAATAATAATAATAATAATTATTAATAATAATAATAATAATAATTAATAATAATAATAATAATTTTTTAAGTTATCAGACGCCGGCTGAATCAAGGCATGGAGCCCTGTACAGAGGCAGTTCCGAAAAATGACGCGGCTGTGAGTTTTCAAACTTCTGCGCTGCGAAGCGTAAATAACGGTCGTGCTCAAGAAATACGTTGGCTAAACAACATGCTTGAAAATTCAGAAGACGTATTATTTTCTATGACTGACTTCGAGATGGCTGACTTATTCAGCGTCATTCGAAGCTACCAGAGTCGTGCAGAAGAATAAAGGCTCTGTTCTTTACAGTCGACGACGATAACATCAGCAGCAGCAGTGAGGAAGAGGGCCCATCATCGCCGGCAGTATCATCGGACTCTTCAACAGTGATGCTGAGTCCAACATTATCGATGCTGCAGGAGGTTGGGTTCTATGATGCGGGTCTCCCGATCTTCGAGGAGAGCACGGCTAGCAGCATATCGCAGGTAGGCGGTGGCGGCGGCGGCGGCGGCGACGATGGCGATACCTCAAGCGAAGAGGCACCGTCGCCGAATAATAGTATAATAAGCGGCGGTTCTGCAGCAGCTTCTGATTCGGATCAGGAGGAGGAGGATGAGGAGGAAGCTCGTGACGATGTGCGTTTTCGTCGCTTCGCAATAATCGCGAATACGGTGCATAGCGTTCGGAAATTCCGTACAGACGCTCGCCGTCTGACGCTACGGATTAAAACACCGCCGCGTGGGACCAACATGCTCAGCTGGGTTGAGTTAGCGATACGCGATATTTACGAGTATTTGCTAACTCTAATCAGAAGCGGGAGCGATCGCGTCGGTGTTTCAATTTCGAGCGAATATTTCGCCAACGGGTCGGCCGGGCTTTCATATCGTCTCGCGAGCGCGCTGACTGGCGACGATTTATGGTCTGTGGTGTCTGGACTCGTCCAGAGTAACGCAAATTTTCGAGTCGACGAGTCATTTACCATTTGTTTGACCGTCGTAGAGATGCCTGTAGGTGCAGGTGGCTCTCGAAGGAAAAACTTGACCGTCGACAGCGTTTCTCAACGCTCTATCATCCAGATCAGCAATCGCGACAATCTCTGTCTGCCGAAAGCGCTCGTCGTAGGCGAGGCGAAAATCGCGCTCCAGGCGAACGATACCCCGGCGATGCGAGCCGAGTGGAACGTCATCCGCGACAGTCGTAGGCAGCTACAACATGAACGAGCTGTAAAATTGTGCCAGGATGCCGGTGGTCTTGTACCTCGCGAAGGTTGCGGTGTACGAGAGCTTCGTCAATTCCAGCATTATTTTACCGCTCGTGGTACAGCTTTAGTTGCTTACGAGAGAGACTCGCTGGGCAGCGGTGAAGCACTATTTTTTGACGGACGTAGCGATACCTGCACAACCATAATATTTTTCTCTACTCGGAGCTTCATTACGACGTGATCGTCAATATTTTTGGAGCTGCGAGGGCAAAATTTTTCTGTACCTTTTGCAATCGCGGCTACAGTAATATCGAGGATCACAAGTGTAGGCAGCTGTGTTCGCGCTGTTTCGTCTCGCCACCCTGTAGCGAGAACGAAGCTTTGCAAAAATGCGCATCGTGTAATCGCAATTTTTTCGACGATGTATGTTTTCGCAACCATTCGGCTGAGGGATCGTACAAAATGAAGAACAAGCGGTTGTGCGACGTGCTGCAGATTTGCGGTACCTGCTGCAAAAGCGTGAACCGGCAGCGCGGTAAGCACGAGTGCGGCAAAAATTGGTGTCGACATTGCAAGTCGACACACGGCTATAATCAGCACTGTATTATACAGCCGATAAAAAATGATGTTTCAGCGAAAAAGTATCTTTATGTTTTCTACGATCTGGAAACGATGCAAGAAGCATCGTATCGAGGCGATGAAAGCATAAAGATGCACGTCCCGAATGTCTGCGTTGCACAGCAAGTCTGCACGGATTGCATAAGTTCTACTGACGACATTTGAGTAGCAGAATGGTGTCCCTCGTGCGGTGTGCGCGAACATATATTTACCGAAGATCCCGTTGGTCAGCTGCTAGAGCTTGTAGTACGCGACAAAACGGACTTTGAAAATATAATATGCATCGCGCACAACGCACGAGGGTACGATGCACATTTCGTTTTACGGCGGCTTGTCGAACGTAAAATAAATTGCGAGCCAAGCATCATACTGAATGGTCAGAAAATACTGTGCATCCGGTATGGTCGCACAAAGTTCATCGATAGTCTCAGCTATTTTCAAATGAAGTTGGCCGCCTTGCCTGCTACATTCGGTTTAGGTGAGACTACGAAAAAAGGCTGTTTTCCACACCTTTTCAACACGTCGTCTAACGCCGAATATCGTGGCGCCATACCAGATGCGCACTATTATTCGCCCGACACTATGTCGACGAGCGAGCGCGAGCAGTTCTTGCGGTGGCACAGTGAGATGCGTGCAGCGAACGCAGTGTTTGATTTCCGCAAGGAAATCGTCGACTACTGTCGCATGGATGTGTCGATTCTGCGTTGCGCGTGTGTGGCTTTCAGAAAAATTTTTCTCGAGGTCGGAGACACTTTCCCGTTTGTAGTGGCTACTACAATCGCGTCCGCGTGCTCTCATCTCTATAGAAAAAAATTCTTAAAGCCACAGAGTATCGGAATAGTCCCCAGGGGCGGGTATAGCCGCGCCGACAAGCACTCGCAAAAAGCCGTCGAGTGGCAGCTACAGTGCGAGCGAGAGATCGGTCGCGAAATCGTGCATGCAGGTAGAGCGCGCGAATATCGGCTTCGCGAGGGATTTTTGGTCGATGGATTCTTACCATCTGCCAATCCAGCCGAAAAACCCATTGTTTTTGAATTTCAGGGCTGCTGTACGCATGGCTGCCCTGAGTGTTTCAAAAACAATCGCAACAAGTCGAATGCCTGGGGTCGTACTTTTGACGCGTTGCTCGAGAGTACACGCGCTAAAATCGCGCAGATAGAACAGCTCGGTTACGAGACGCGCGAAATTTGGGAATGCGAGTTTGACAGAGTCAAGCGTGAAAACCCCGAAATCGCCAAGTACGTATCGGAGCATCCGCTCATCAGCAAAATAACGCTTAATCCTCGTGACGCGTTCTTCGGCGGACGGACCGAAAATTTCGTCGCAGTTTACGATGCTAAGCCAGGCGAGTGTATTCTGTATACAGATATATGCTCGCTGTATCCTTACATTTGTAAACGGGGCAGATTTCCGCTCGGTCATCCGAAGGTTTACGTCGGCGAGGAGTCTGATGAGCTGACGGGTGGCAATCTCAACAATTTTTCGGCCATAGATGGGCTGGTAAAATGTAAGGTTTTACCGCCGAGAAAATTGTATCAGCCTCTTTTGCAGCTAAGAATGCACGGCAAACTTCTCTTCGCACTGTGTCGTACATGCTGCGAAGAGATTGTTGCCACCCGGATGCGAGCCAGCGCGAGTTCAGCGGAATCTGGGTGGCGGATGAGCTTCGAAAAGCCATCGAACTCGGCTACACTATAACTGAAATATTTGTCATATGGCAGTATAGTATGACCGAGT
Source organism: Trichomalopsis sarcophagae (assembly GCA_024372645.1). Lineage (NCBI taxonomy): Eukaryota > Metazoa > Arthropoda > Insecta > Hymenoptera > Pteromalidae > Trichomalopsis > Trichomalopsis sarcophagae. The sequence goes on along the minus strand of QLSS01000170.1, from coordinate 52,316 downwards.
TCGATCCGCTCACAGGTGAAGGTGGACTTTTCGCTGGCTACATCGACACTTTCTTGCGATTAAAGCAGGAAGCATCGGGATTTCCAGCTTGGTGCGTCGACGCGGAATCGAAAGCGCATTACATTCGCGAGTATCGCGAGAATGAGGGGATATCGCTCGAGCTGCAAAAGTCGCGAAAAACCCTGGCCTGCGCACTGTTGCGAAGCTCTGTCTGAACTCTTTCTGGGGCAAGTTCGGACAGCGCGATAATTTAAAACAGACGGTGATCGTGAAGGAGCACGAAGACCTCCTTAAACTTCTAACGGCCGAAGATAAGGAGGTCTTGAGTCTCCTGCTGGTCAACGAGGAGGTGATGTACGCGAGCTGGCAGTACATCGACGATGCTGTGGAGTCTACTCCATATACGAACGTAGTCATAGCAGCCTACACGACAACTCTGGCCCGCTTGAAACTATATTCGTATTTGGAGAAGCTCGGCAAGCGAACGCTGTACTGCGACACTGATTCGTGCATATTTGTGTGCAACGATCAAAACGCACAAGAATACAGGCCCCCGTTAAGCTCGTTGCTCGGCGATATGACCGACGAGCTCGACGAAGGCACGTTTATCACGAGCTTCCTCTCAGGCGGTCCGAAATTTTATGGCTTCAGAACCGTGAATTCGAGAACTGGCGAGGTATCCAAAAAATGTAAAGTCAAGGGTATATCGCTAAATTTCTCGAATTCTTTGAGAATAAATTATCCTAGCATTAAGAGTATGATGGAAAATTATTTTGAGTCTGATGAAGAGAACGAATGCATTAATCTTAAGTATATTTCTATTAAAAGACTGCCAGACTACACTGTTGTCACGCGAGAAGAGGTCAAATCGCGTAGCATAGTTCTAAAAGAAGTACAAAAAATTTAAAAATGGACCAGAACGATTTTTACCTAGTTCTGCCTAGCAACAGCAGTATGACGTACTACAACGAAAACGCCACCAGCTGCTTTACAACGCAGCTCTCGCGCGAGCTCAGACTCAGCGGGAATTGGTCCGTTGCGCTCGTCGAAATTCACGTGCCGAGCACTGTCGTGCACATTCAAGAATCGGACTCCTTTTACACGTTTAAACAGTCGGAAAAGGCAAAGCAGGAAACGCATTTTTTTCCGCACGGTATTTACGACAAGATCGAGCAACTAACAAACGAAATAAATAAATCAGCCGCCTTTCACGATCATCTGCGTCTCGAAGTTGCACCCTTTCAAAAGGGCTACTACATGCTACAGCGCAAGTGTGCCTGCGATGATCAGCATCAGATAACGTTTAACGAAAAAATTTGCCGTATTTTCGGTTTCGAAGATTCCGAGACTCGGCGAAAAAACGGCATCTTCGTCACATCGTCAATGGGCAGTGTAGTCGCGCTAGGAAACTGACCAGCATCGCTTTCCCGTGCTATACTCGATCAGCTCTACGTGTACACGGATGTATGCGAGCCACATACTGTCGGCGACACTCAAGCTGCTCTACTGCGTATAGTTTCCGTAGACAGTGCAAAGTACAAATTTGGCAGTAATATCGTGAGACATTTTGCACCTGCTCATTATATTCCGCTTTTACATCACAGTTTTCGCTCGATCGTCATAGATATAAGGGATCAGCACAGAGCGCGAATACCATTCGAATATGGAACGCTGACGGTTACGCTTCACTTTAAACGTAATCGCTAGAGTGAGAGAGAGAGAGAGAGAGAGAGAGAGAGAGAGAGCAACGCTATGTCACGATGAGTCACTACATATGCTACTACGACGAGCAAGTAGGCGGTGGAGGAGTGAGACACGTCTATTCCGGTTCAACGTATCAGCGCGGACGAGGTGTAGGTGCATGGCTCGGAGGTTTATTTCGCAAAATTCTTCCGTACATCGCTTCTGGTGCCAGAGCTGTGGGCAAAGAGGCTGTGCGCACAGGCATCAATGTGTTGGACGACGTTGCAAACAACGGCTCAAATTTCAAGGAGGCGTTCAAATATCGTACTAAAGAGTCTGGACAAAAATTGAAGAGAAAAACCGGTGAAAATATAGCAGAAATGATGAAAGGCTCTGGTTATAAATCACGCGCAATGCATCGAAGGCGTCAGTTGAGAAAGACGCGTACATCGAGTACAATCAGCTCTAGCAAAAAACGCAAACAACATACGTCAGGACGGAAGAAGAGAGTCACGCGAAAAACGAAGAAGAGGCCTAAAAAGAGAAGTACTCAGCAGCAGAGTTTGAGAAGTGTTACGGATATTTTTGGTCCTAGGCGTATTTAGTTTGGGGTAAAAATGGCATTTTTACATTCTCACTCGACGGAATGCATGTCCAGCGAGCTGGATCTTTTCACGCTACCAGCCACTCAAACGTCAATTGAAAGCAGCAGATTTCTGCATTATAAGCCTGTGTCGTCTCTTAGCGACGATGTCGACGCATCATTGGAATTCGTCATGCCGGCAGGTAGCGAGCATTACTTTGATCTGGCTCACACTATGCTTCATGTTTAAGCTAAAATCGTACCCGCTGACGAGGCTACGGCAACGACCGAAGACCTTAAAGTCGGACCGATCAACAATTTCATGCATTCAATGTTCAATCAGATTGACGTTTTTTTCAATCAGAAAATTGTTTCGCCGCCTAATAACGCCTATCCTTACAGAGCGTACATCGAGACGCTTCTCAACTACGCTCCGGCTGCTAAAGAGTCACATCTTACAGCGAGTCTGTGGTACGACGACACGAGCGGCGGTTTCGATTCACCAGCTAATGCGGTGAGCACTGCCACAGCACCTATTATCGTGAACAAAGGGCTGGAAAATCGCAAATATTTTACACAGAATCGACGATACTTTGACATGATTGGACATTTGCATCACGACCTCTTTAATCAGGATAAAATGTTCATTAATGGCGTAGAAATGCGCGTACGTCTAGTGAGGAGTAAGGATGCTTTTTGTCTGATGGACGCGACAGCCGATGGAAAATTCAAACTCAGCATCAAAGAAGCTACACTCATAGTTCGCAGAGTAAAAATCAGTCCTGGAGTTTTACTGGCTGATGCGCAAGCGTTATCGAAAACCACGGCTAAATATCCCATAACGAGAGTCGAAGTTAAGTCGTTTACTCTTCACTCGGGAATATTGGGCGATTCGATCGACAACGTTATACACGGTCAGCTGCCGAAGAGAATAATCTTGGGCTTTGTGGAGAACAAAGCATTCAACGGAAACCACGTGTTAAACCCTTTTAATTTTCAACACTTCTCTATAAATTATATTTCTCTCTACGTCGACAAATTCCAAGCAAACCTTTGCAGCCACGTTTCACGGGTCTCGACAAACTCTACATTGACGCTTTTCAAACTCTTTGCACGGGCACAGGCGTGCATTTTCTCAACAAAGGTTTTGGCATCAATCGCTACAACTATTACAAAGGCAATTTTTTGACGGCCTTCGATCTCTCTCCTGATTTATCGGCACACTGTGCCACACATTGGAATCTCGTGCGCTCGGGTAGCATACGCATAGAGGTGAGATTTGAAACGGCTCTTCTCACTGCTATCAACTGTATCGTTTACGCAGAGTACGACAACGTTCTGGAAATCGACTCTAACTGCCAAATCATAACGGATTTTAGCGCTTGATGCGCACGCACACTCGATCGCAGCGCCTCAAACAAAATTTTTTTTTTCGATTCGCGCTTCATAAGGCGAGCGCGCTGACGGTATGCAGTTAGTATCCCTCTCGAAACAGCCACCACCTAACGTACACGAGCAGCAACAGCATCATGACGGACTACGTGATCGATATTCAAGGCGTTCAGTACATAAATAAAAAATTTATTCCCAAAGAAGTCGGAGTTTTATCGCTCCAGAGCCGCATAGTTGGTCATTGGATCATTCGCGCGCCGTGCAGATTTACCGAATTACCCGTGGACATGCAGCAGACGAATAATTACTGCACTCTCGATGTACACGGTTTAGAGTGGCACGAAGGAGATATCTCCTTCAAGAGTTTGCGTCGTAATCTGTGCAACTTGGTGAAAGACGCGCGCCGTATATACGTGCGTGGCCAGGCAAAAGCCAAGTTTTTGGAAAAAGTAGTGGCTCGAAGAATCATATATTTAGAATATTTTAGTTCGCCTTCGTTTGACAAACTCTCTGTGCAATTCCCTAACGTCTTGCTGTGCACCAGCCACGGTATCAAGAAATTCGAGAAGAAGAAAAATTTTTGCGCACTGCGTCGAGCCTATCAAATCAGAAGGTGGATACACTCAATCGTTGCCAGTCCTCATCGAAGCGACCCGTACGACATAAATAGCCAAGTAATGTACCAAGCTATATTAGATTACGATCGGCTACAGATGGAGAGATATCACTATCCCGAAAGATTTCGTTCTAGCGACGTTGTGGACGGAATTAAAAAAGAAGCTGACGAAAAAAAAGACGGTGCGGAAGAAGAAGAGTACGTAGATGCACCATCAACATGAATACGCGTCAAATAATCACAGCTATTAGAGGATTAAAAGCCGATTCAATAGGAGTTTACGCTGCTAATCACGTTCCGAAATTGCTATCCACACCGACAGCTATTGTAACGAATCTCGACACGTCCGATCAGCCAGGATCACATTGGGTTGCCATCTTTATAGATAAAAATGGATACGGAATTTACTTTGACAGCTACGGAGTTGCACCCGTATCAAAGCATCATCTTGATCGACTCGGAAAAAACTGCACGCGATTCGACTGGAATAAAAAACGAGTGCAGAGCGTCAACTCTAAAGTATGTGGCGAACACTGCATTATGTTTCTGTATCATATGTGTAGCGGCGTTTCTCTGCGAAAATATCTACGTTTTTTTTTATTAGATTTTGTCAAGAATGACGCATTAGCCGTTAAGTTTTATCGAAGGCTCATGAGAAGAATGCAAAATAAAACAATGCGTCATCGAGTCAACGCATTCCCACGTACGAGTTCTACAGGACGGGGTTACTGTAATCAGATCTGCACAGCCAAGACCGGATGCTTGTTATCTGAGTAGTTTATACAATCGTACTAGCTGTAACGGTTGCGTTAAACAAAACAACTTTTAACGATATCAAACTTGTCTCGTGTTTCACTATGGAATGTAAATACTGTAACGGTCGTTTCTAGAAAGATCTGCGACTCGTTGACGCTCGCTCTTTGTCATCCCATTCTTTATAAAGGTGTCGTGGCTCAGTCGCCAGCCACCAGTCGTAAGAACACTCTCGTCAAGTAGACCTCGTGTGTAAAAAATCTTTGCAATGGATTCAGCAGCAGCATCAGCAGCACCAAGTGCCGAGTCGTGGAAAAATAAGCCGATCACCTGCAACTTGTTGTACTCGACGACGTACGCGCTCAACAAATCAAACTGCAAGCGTGCAACCATAGGCCTCGAGTATTACAGCGGTTACTACAGAGCAGTGTTAAAAATTTGTGCCAATGGATCGCCAGTCAAGTATGTGACACTCGACTCACACAGCTGGGAAGTGATCAAAGATCAGATGGAGGTTATGGATGCCTATCTGAATCACTCCTTCACGTTCTACCAGGATTTTGGAAATCCTAGCAAGATCCTCCTTCCAAATCACGATGTTACATTCACAAACAGCTTCGGAGCAAGAGCGATCGGAATCGACGAGAGGCCAACACCAACATCAGCACCTACAGCAGAAATGACAACCCACAACGCTCAGCAGTTCATCAACAGTGTCGGCGGCCATGACGAGGAAACACAACAGCATCCACCTGCACAGCCTGCGTGCAAGAAGCAGAAAAAGTACGAGAGTCCGCCTAGTGTAATTATGCATCAACAAACGTTCGCTGGCTTAAGACAGGTAAAAGAGTGCATCGATTTGCGTTTTAAACAGCTCGACGAGCTTTCGGGATTAATTAATCGCGGCGTGGACTCAATTTTAGATTATATAAAAGACGCTTTGAAAAGAGAAGAGGCTGAACTATGTCGTGAAATTCTGAAAAATGTAAAGTCGTTCAAACAATATTACGCCCTTCATAAATATAAAATCGACGAAATTGTTAAGACAAACTTGAATTTCGCCACTGTAAGCGTCAACGTTTTAGATGTAGTTTTACCGGAAATCTATGCGTTTGGCTTAGCCAGAATCGCAAAAGATGTGTACGACGTTATGTTTCCGATATAACTTTTCTAAGCTGTAAATATTCTATATTGTTCTAAGCGCGCATACACACACACACACGAGCGCATAAATATATCATGTATTCAATTTTTGCTGTTTTATTAAATAAATATAAGATTGTATCAAACAAATTTTCTCTATTTTAATGTGTACAAATCCTATCAATAAACCCCAAAGCTGAAATTTAGAGTAGGCTTTGCGGCACCGTGTAGTAGGAAATCATACAGGTTACATATTCTTCGAAAGGATCAGAGCTGATGCAAGGGCAATACAAGCCAAATAGCAGATATACGACAGGTAGACGGCTGCGGACGCGCGCGACTATGGAGGGGAGGAGAGAGAAGCGGGTCCGGTACAGCAGCAGCTGGAGCTACCGCGCCAGAGCTCAGAGGCTACTATAGTGTAAAAGGAGAGGGGACGGGTTTGTATAGCGAGAGTCGAACACGCGCGTTCTCGAGCTCGGGGCCGGTATGGAGTAGACAGCGAAAGAGAGAGAGAGAGAGAGAGAGAGAGAGAGAGAGAGAGAGAGAGACGTCGCGTCAGAGCTCAGGAGTTACTATAGTGTAAAAGGTGAGGGGACGGGCTGGCATAGCGAGAGTCGCGCACGTGCGTTCTCGAGCTCGGGGCCGGTATGAAGTAGATAACGAAAGAGGGAGAGAGTCGCGCTCGGGTCTGCTTGGGTAAAAGGTTGGTATCGTATGCGTGATATAGCTTTTGTTTAAAAATTATTTATAATTATTTATAAATAAACAAAAGTTACCCATCGATGACAGACTGTTTATGATAGAGTAGCGGTCGTAAATCATGTTAACCTTATGGCATCGTATGCGTGATATAGCTTTTGTTAACTAATTATTTATAATTATTTATAAATAAACAAAGTAGTTCACCCATCGATGAAACACTCTTACAGTAGCGGTCGTAAATCATGTTTATTGACCTTATCAGCTACTATTGATATAAACATGGGCTTCCGTTTACAAATTATTTATAATTATTTATAAATAAACAAAGTATTGCACCCATCGATGACGCACTCATACAGTAGCGGTCGTAAATCATGTTTATTGACCTTATCAGCTACTGTTTATATAAACATGGTGTTTGTTTACATAAACACCTGGCGCCAGCCACGGGAGCGGTGACGTCAGTTAGGCCACGCTCCTGTCTCTCCATAGTGGCCCATATACTACTATCACACGTCAATGTTTTCGGATCGACTTTGCAAATATTTGCTTTGTGTCCGCTTTTACCGCATCTGTAGCACTTTGGTTTACCGGACGTATTCCCGAGCGGATTTCCTTGTTTTGAAGTCGAGGTTTTACTGCTTTTATTCTTATTTTTCTGGTAGTTGGTCACATTTTTCCTGTCGGTGTGTAAGGCATGTACTGTAGCGTTTTTATTCTGCGTGATTGTGCTGGCCTCCTTATTCGTTAACTCCATAGCAATTGCTGCTTGAACGGCTTTTTCGTACGTAAGGTCAACCGTTTCAAGGAATCATCTTTGTAAACGTGTGTCACGAACTTCCACCACGAATTGATTTAGCAATGCTTTTGTTTCGAATTAACTGAAATTACACTGTAGGCTTAAACTGTTCAGAGCGTTTATAAACGCAGTAATATCTTCGTTTGGTAGTTGCTTACGATTGTAGAATTTAAAATTTTCTGCGATTTCCATAGCTTTTGGAGCAAACAGATTTGATTGTAATATAAGAAACCGATTTCCAGTCTTTGAATCCACCGGTCCCATTTCGTTTCACCTTATGTAAAATTCTCAATACTTAACTCTAGATTTGTATGCGCAATTGTCGCTACGGTGCCGGTCGTGCTTGTTGAAGTATCTGTCTCTGTAGGCATCTTCTTGGCGTAAGTTGTGCGCTTGCTAAATGCGCAGATATACTTTTCTTCTCACTGTATTTCATCGTATCTCACTTAATGAATTTTGTATGGGCTGCCGCACTGTGGTTTGGCTAGCCAAGTGACTTTCGTCGTAGTTTTGTAATCAAAGAAAAATCATGTACTTCCAACCATCCTTGTCGCCAACTTATTATGTATTTACGTAGGAAAAGGTTCGTAGGATTGGAAGCAGAATGAAAGAGAGCCGTGTTCGTAAAGATGCTTTCGATTTATTTAGATTCACTGACGAGTATCTCCGTAGTTGTACATGCGCCATGCGGCTACCGCGTTTCTACTTTCACCTGCGTCTCGCTCCGTTCGTTCTGCGCACCCCTTTTTCTGTTCCTCCGTCACACATACTCATACATAACAGAACAACTCTCAAGATAATTACTATTTAACTTGCCGTGCACGTTTCATTTTGTTTATTGGTGAACAACTAAAATGTTCCTTCTATGTATTTGAACGTCATACAAACACCATAAGTACAATGAAACGGGCATGGCAAGTGAAATAGTAATTGTCTTGAGAGTTGTTCCTCGCTTCATTACGATAAAATATAATAAACTTAACTTTGTTTGATTGATCTCAGTTCTTTTCTATCTGAAATTTCGTTGCGGAATATATCAAACTCGCCTAACCTTTAACTTTTTTCAAAGTTAATTTTTTTTAGAGTAATATGTACTAGCAAATAATGCTCGCTCCGCTGGCGGATCATATATGTTGTTTATTATTTTTCATTTTGGAGCAAGTTTTACAAGAATAAAATATGTGAAAATTACTTTTTTTGTATAAACTATGTCAACATAATATTTTATCATTTTAATATAGTTTGTGATGTAAGAAGATAAGATACAGAAATGCTTTTTTCAATATGTACTATTATCAAATATTTAAATTAATTTGTATAATGGTTCAGTAAATCTGTATATGATTCTGTTTGATTATTATTATAAATAACAATTTAAAACGATATAACAGATGATTAAAGTGTAGAAATAGCAACAAAATTTTATATTATTACTGTTACGAGTGAAGTATACAACGAAAAAGTGACGGACCCTGGGCTTGAACCGAGATCCTCTGGCTTGCAAGGAGACACTCTGTCGTCGCGCCACGGCCGCCACCGTATTGCAATCTTCTGCTCGTCTTCTTATAGTAATTCGAAACCCGTGACGTGTGTACACACATGACATTACGACAAAATAATAATTAAACATTACATACTACAATGATATATTCAAATTATACTTGTGTATATATATGTACTCATATGAAAATATATAAGTATATGGACATTTACTGTCTTAATAAAATTAATAACATACTTTGATTAAAAGAAATTGACGTGAAAGAAAATTGTTAAGAACAACTATTAAAAGTTAACAGACAAAGAAAACTAAGATTTACATCAGCTTGGATTGCGTAGTTATAGTTAGTAGTTATAGTTGCATGGGTTGTGAGATGTTATTAACCCTGGCGAAAATAGTCCCGTGATTTATCACACGATCCATCACTTTCAAAATCACATCAGAAATCACTCATAAAACTAAAGTATTTGTTTTAATTGAAATAAATTAAATTATTTTATTTTTACTAAAAAATTATGAAAAATTTGACTTGTTGCTAATTCGAATAAATTAACTATAAAAAAATGAAAAAAAACTTTGTCCTTGTAAAGACCGTATTTGATAAAGATACGGGCTGCGCGAGTTTTACAAATAATTATTTATTCGCGAGAACTAGCATAAGCTCGAGAGCTTTATTGTTACTAGAGATACTTAAGTTGAATGGACGAACTAGATATATAAGTATACAATGTATATTTAATTGCACAAGTGGACGCGAGACTGTCGCGTTAGTGGGACATGCGCGGACACTCTCGTGCGCGGACTGTAGGCTGTCCGCTTTTGGTGGACGATGCTGAGTCCGCTTGTCCTGAGGTTTTTACTTTTGTTACTATTGGTTTTATAGGCACTTGATGATCTTTCTGTTTACTTCTTTAGGATGTAGGTTATTATATGGATCACTCTTAATTAATAGAATAATAATTGTAGAAATTGATTAAATTGTTATCTTTGTTTTATTGGGGGGGGGGGCAACTCAGACATCAGCAGACAATACAGTTTCTTACAGGATGTTATTACTTGTGTGTTGATATCTTATAGTTACTTTGATGTTGATACAATAAACTTAACTTACAGTATATTCGTTCTGATATGTGACCTGAACTTTATAGTCCTTCGTGGCACGACAGATGCTAATTGATCTTACTCTACACGATTACTCGTGGCAGGTTTATGTACGCTAAATCTAATTTGCTCTATGGTTTCCCACTAACGCCGGTCTGCTATCGACGGGCCCTTCGCTTGTTGCACGATGCAGACTCTCAAACCAGAAAACAAGGAGTTCTACTATAACTTCTACACAGAGTTTGAGTGTTTTCTAGGCACTCAATAGGCGATGCGTACAAAGGTATAGCACTCGTACTCGCTAACCGGGTACAGCTACACAACGACAAGTTACTTGTACAAAAGGCGCTCCGTGGATCGTTTCCTGGCTTTTTAAAGCGTCGGTGACGATTCAAGAAGTTGTGAAATTACGTGAAACGCGGCAACGATCGACCAATCAACACCTGACGTGCAACGACGATGTACAAAAGTAAGTCAGTAGTACGCGCGTATAAGAAACGCTGACAAGTAGTGAAAGTTATGCTCGACGAATTATCCTTCACCTGCGTCTTTCGTTATTCCATCATTTTGCGTTGTTGTTAAGCATATTTATACGTGAAAATTAATGTGAATATTTACTTGATAGACCCGTCGTTTCACAGTTTATCAGTGAAGCTATTTTTACAATTGAAATAATTATTAATTAAATAAAATAATCAGGAATAAATAAAATGTTCAGACTATGCCTCGTCATGCGAAAAGTCGCGTAAAGCTATCGTCCGTCGAAAGTCAACGATATTTTACAATAAATAATCAATGCACCGCCAGAGAAGTTCTTTTGGAGATGCAGCTTAAAAGTTCTTGTGCTCTACTGATTTTCACACTATCCGAAATCGGCGCACAGTCGCGTAGAGATACGCCCGTCGAAAATCAACGATATTTTACAAGAAAAAAGCGAAGGACCTCAAGACAAGAGCATTCAGAGCAGCAGCTTAAAAGCAGCAGCTCGTACTTGTCTGATTTTCAGACCACTGAAAATCGGCGTAGAGTCTTGTACAGCTGCGCTTGTCGAAAGTCAATTTTATTTTACAAGCAATAAGCTAAGCACCGACAAATAAGAGTACTCGGAGCTACACGTACAAAGTTCTTGTGCTTAACTGACTTTCAGACTGTCACAAATCGGCTTTTAAGGCACACTGTGATACAGTAATCAATACTTTTTGCGAGACTTTATAGGATACTTTTTGCCAATCAACGGCGAGTCTTTCTTCGAGATTTTCTGGGCGATTTTTTGCAAAACTTAATGCGATAATTTTTTCCAGACTTTCTGCTTTTAAGAAAAGTTGGAAAACTGTGAGAGCTATGCTTTTCAAGCAACGGATGCAGAATTCTCGTTTTTTTTCTGGCATTGTCGCCCTTGTCGCCCTGGCAAACTGCTCGAGGGGCTTGATTTACGTCGTAGCTTTTTTGAGAAAACGCGAGAAATCTGTGGCTGTTACTCGGAAAGCGCATCTCTCGCAGTTATCCGAGTTATCTTAAAAGCAGAAAGTCTTGCAACAATTGTCGCATTACGTCTCGCGAAAGATTCGGAAAAATTTCTGCATAAAGTCCCGCAGAAAGAATCGCAGAGAGTCTTTCAGAAAGTTTCTTAAAAGTATCGCATACTGTCTCGCAAAATGCCTTGAGCGCCGATTTTCGACAGTTTCAAAGTCAGTCGAGCACCTGAACTTTTAAGCTGCTTCTCCAAATGAACTTCTCTGGCAATGAATCGTTTATTTATTGTAAAATATCGTTGACATTCGACAGGCGATAGCTTTACGCGACGTTTGGCCGATTAGGCATAGTCAGAAAATCTCGCAGAAATTCTGGCAGAAAGTCTGGCGAAAAGTCTGGCAGTGTAATGGAATTCACAATTCCATTACGCACATAAACGCGATGTAATGAAACATAGAAAAGTACAGGCGTAAGGAAATCCTAAATTCCACTACACGCACAAAAACAGAATAAAAAAATTAATAATGGCACACGTACACACTGAAACAGACACATACACTCATGACGCGTCGCCATCGCAGCAACCACACGCTGAGAAAAGAGATCATGCCTTACCAAAATAAAACTAAAGAGCCAGCAGCCAATACGCATTTAAGCCGACTACCGTAAAAATGGCAGAGTAAAATAGACATAGACCAGAATACGAAACAAACAAGCTAATAGAGGAACCTCATAAATATCGCGACATTCCGCAACGATGTCACACATAAAAATGAAAAATATCGCGATACAAAGAAATCCAGGCAGACGATTTTAGATTCACGAGAACAGGCGGCAAGAAGAAAACAGCGAGTTACGACCTTTCTAATTTAAAACAATCGAGAAAGTCTCACGCGCGCACTCTCAAGGAGCGCGCAGGCAACGGAAAGCAGCGGGAGAGCTAGTTACAAGCTCGATTCCCCAAAATTAGAAGTAATAAAACTAAGATTTTATGAATTGACCTGTCACATTTCCATTAGAGCAAGTGTCACAAGGAAATCTTATGTTAGCATCTCCAAAAATGGAATGACGAAAAATACGAAAATCTAGTATATAAAGACCGGGAGCAAAAGGGTGCTCGTAGTCAGTTTCCCTGAAGTTGCTTTACAAGCCGAATCGCTACCAGTCGCCAGACCAACAACAATTATAAATACGAGTTAACAGTGCGCAAGTTAAAGGGACTTAGCCCAAATCGACAGTCCATATAGTGAACGGAGATACACGTGTTGGCGTTCGTCAAAGCGCATCACCCTCTCGTCTCCAAAAAGAAGCCGACGCATCGAGGCGCCCATCTGTCTACACTTGTTTACCATAAAGGAGAGAAGCTGGGAGCCGACGGCCCATCAACAGCCTGACCGTACTGAACCACCGACGCAGGAACCAGGCGCCGAGGATCCACAGCTGCAACCTCCTGCTGGCGTGCATCTTCAGACAAACACACACAAACATACACACACATTGTAAAAGGTACTTTTCTCTCTCTTCTAATACGAGTGAAATACATTATAGTAATTGTTTTAAAACTTAACCCCGTCTAAGTGATTTCGTTATCCGGCTCCCTTTCCCGGAAGGCAGTGACCGCGTCTGCGGTAGCCAAAAGGGATTTCCTTTATTACAATACAAATCAAATAATATTACGATAGGAACTCGGCACACGTAAGTATATTGGTGAGTTGCGCTCATTCGGACGTAACAGCAGATAGTCCCGCAGAAAGTCCCGCAGAAAGTATGGCAAAATCTGTCTGTTTTATTTATTGTAAAATCAAGTTGCTTTGCGACGGGCGGCGCTTTATGCGACTTTTCGCCGATTTCCGCTAGTCTGGAAATCAGTAGAGCATGAAAATTTTGAAGCTGATGCTTTCTACGGGCGCAGCTGTACGCGACTGTACGCCGATTTGAGACAGTCTGGAAATCAGCTGAGCACAAGAACATTTTTCTGAAAGATCTGAGACATTAACTGTGCTATTTTACCGAAGAAATGCTTGTGTTACATAGTTCGATATTATCATTATTAGCAGAAAATAATTAACGATATTCAAATATCAGCTATTAAATCATTGGCCTACTGATAACCTGCAAATTATTAGCATGCATCTTGAATGGTACTGTGTTACATGCACGTTCGATATTTACAATTGTTGCTGCGGCATCCGCCGCGCTCACTTTCCCTCACGCGCTTCTCCGCCAGGCGCGGTGATGGGGGGATTTTTATTTCCTTGCTGGTAAAGTGAAAAGTGAAGGAAAATTTTCCGGGCCAATTCCATTAGACGCAGTTTTTCACGCTGATTACAATGGTATACAAATGTTGTATTGTTTCTGAATCACCCTGTATATACATAAATAAAAAAATGCTATTGGATAGATCTGAATTTTCTTTATTCCACCCACGTTATTATTTTAATTTGCCCCGCCTTAGTTTTTATAGGAAGAATCAAAATAAAAAATTGAAATATTTACAACTTTGGAATCCTTGTTTTATACGTGGATAAAAGAACCCATTGATTTACTTTGTATATGTTACAATACTAATGATACTAAAACTTCGAGCATATATGCCCCGATCATATATTAAGAAAATGATAGCACTGTTACGCCCTGACTATCCTAAATTGAATAGATAGGAACGTAATGATATGTGTAGTGGCTAGGTTGTAAGAAATTGTTAATTCGCGCCCAACACTCTCACTCTTAGTAAACCTACCTTACCTTACCTTTACGTTGATCCTTGTACTAGTTGAGTAGATTACCGCTATAGACTAGTATTGAGTAGTTTGGATTTTCTCGTAAATGAATATTGGCGGCGCCAGAGCGGCTACGGCGCCACCGAATACCGACAGTCGGTAACGGGTAAATCTGTCATACCGACGTCCGACGCGGGCAGCCGGAATTTAAATTCGATGCATGTATGGAATTTAAAAATTTATGTGTATATGTTTTTACCGGCGCGGCAGCCTGCATTCGAATTTCTTACCGATTTGATCCTAGTATTATAATTTATTACTTTATGGATCATTCATTAATTGTTAAAGTATACGTATAGAAAGAGTTTAAATAAATACATGAATTTTTTCTTACTTCTTCTATATCAATGTAGAATTAAGACTTATCCAACTTTAAGAATTCGGAAGAGATAACGGAAAGGAATAATAAATATAAATGTATACAGAATATAAGATTACGTTTTGTTTATTAAAAAATTATAACTCAATACAAAAATTATTCTTAACAATATGTATTATATCATCTCATAACCTCTTGTAACCTTGCTGTTCTGGCATAGAATTCGTGTTGCTGGAATACTTGTTGAAATAATTTTTCCATTCTTTGCTTTTATCAGGAGGCTTAGAGCAAGGCTCGCCTCGATATGTATTACATTGTTTGCCATCTTGTACTCTTCTAGCATTCTTATCTTCAACCAGGGGTGTATATGATACTTTATTTCGACTCATTTTGGAGAAAGTTGTAACCATACTAAGATCTTATGGGTATTTGTATAGCTTTATATAGAAAAAAGTGGTGGGTAAAAATCATTTAATTAAATAATTTTTTTAACATCTCCACTTATAGGATTATACTTGACAATGCGATCATGTATAGTTAAACAAAATACTGTTGTATCAGCGGGTATATTTTCTTTCGTTTCAAACTCGAGACGTATATCCACAGCTGCTTGTTTCAATGATTCATTCTGCTTGGAACAGTCAATAACAATAAGTGGTGCATATGTGATGAATTCTTCCTTGCTTAAAAGAGGATTCATATTTTCATGATAATAAGCACTTTGAAATTGTGCATACATATCATACAACATTGCAAATTGATTATTATCAATATCAAGATTAAGATTATTGTATGGATAATTCTGCGAGTTGAGAAAGAGTTTTGCATTGCTAATCTTACAATGATCAAAATGACTACAATTTTTGCTATTATGTCCTTTTCTAGCAGTTTGAAATGCTAGGATAATAAAGCGTGGTTTTTCTAACTGGTTTGATGTTTTAACGGTCCATACATGCTGAGTAGTACGTGGAAGTACTGGATATTCATACAATTCCCAAGACCGAAAACTCATAGCAATGGGTATATCTTTTTGAATGTAGTTATAAAGTTGTATTTTTCTTTTGTCTGATAAAACTATATAAGGCATAAGCCACTCTATGCGAGATATGGTTAATTTAAATTCATCATACGTAGCTCTATTATCAACCATTATTGCCTCCTGTATAATAGCATTCACATCACTCCTTGATCTTGTGACAATAAGTTCATGTTTAGCATTTACAATAATTTTTCGATAGTCTTCAGCAAAACCAAAAATCATTGATAGAGGTATAGTGATATCAAAATTCCCATTGTTATCAGTTATTACCCCCTCTTCTGAAACATCAGTCCATCCAGAATTCTCATTATATTTACTCTGACTTGGTGCGAAGGAAACATAACCTTTCATTGTACTAGTTAGACCGACATTTTTGCATCGATCAATTTCAATCGCATTCATTTCATATCGCATTTCCTCGAACAGATGACATATGGCATTGTTCACAAACTTGGTATGTTGCAGCGCAGTACCATCTGTTTTAGTTAATTTACCGCAAATATGAAGTAAACTTTTGGAGGGTAGCAAGCATAAATCTTGATGTTGAATAGAAATACGAATTTCATCACTATTATTGAACGATGATGATGTATATGGTTGATGTGCATGAATCTCATAATGAGCAACAGACTCATCAAAAATGATTGGTGATTGTATATCAAGGACTCCCTCCATTTTTTTCAGGTATACAGCAGCAAACCAAAACACAATTTATTTTTTGCTCCTTTTTACTCTTCTGAAACCGTTTCCTCTTTTTAACTTTAGACCTAGACTCCGTAGAAACTGAATGTTCTGACGTGTTAACTGTTTGACGACTCGTTGTCGACTGACTATTCGCGGACATAGTGGATTATTAATATAATTTTTTTCAGGCTTAGTATTAAAAACAATTCCCATTTTTAGACCTTCTTCAAATGTAGACGAATTGTTATAACTTCTCCACGTAGATTTACCAAATCACCATCTTGATCTACGATCCGTAATTGTAAGTGATCAATAATTTTAACTGTTATCGGTAAATATATAATTTGTTTTGGAACTTCAATTATTTTGTAACCTGGTGGAACTGCAGGGAAAAACTCATGAATGGTATGAACTTGATTTTGATTAATGTATGCTCCAGATGTGATACTACACTCTACTCGTAGGGCATTCACTTTGAGAATGGCTACAGGCAAGTCAGAGTTTTGAGTTATATAGGGTTTCAACAGTCGTGGTGTGAAACCTAGTAGTCGAGCTATCGAGTCTTTGGGACGAAAGTCTACTTCATGGCTACATGTAATGACACTTCTCAGTGTATTATTATTAGGTTTAATACTTAGGGTAATATTTTTTTGGCTGAGAATTTCCTGAAGAGTACGTTCAATATCTTCTATTTCATAGCTACCAGTTGGTAATTCAATGATTTCTTGTCCAACATAAAATTTATTGCTTTTAAAGTCCACATTAGGTATAGAGTTGAAAGTTAGTAATTCAACCAATCCGAGAACGTACATTTTATCCGAATTGAGTTCAATTGGTGGAAAGTATTGAGTTTCCAGAACAGACGAAGTGCCTGACAGGCTCAAAGTTAGCGATTCAATCATTTTGAATGTAAGTAAGATACTGATAGTTTATCGATCTAATCACTTCTTATATAGACGAAAATTGTCTGTGTCACCGAGTTGATTGCATAAAAATTTTAGGCAGAGGTGACCACAAACAAAAGTATCAAATTCTTGATATCTTTTATAATTATATTTAACTTTATCAATTTTCAAGTATTTCATAAGATCTTCAGGTGGTTGCAAGTCACCAAAACTGTCGAAGTAGAAAACATTACCATTTTTACGATAAGCTACCCAGTGAGTACCAGACCCTTTTTTATCATCTAAATTTATAATTGCAGTTTCTCGATAATGACTTTTATTTGCAGGTAAATCATTTCTCATGTAGACTCCTCGAAAATTTGAAATTTTCAATAAGCGCGCGTATTTCAGTAAATCATAGTCAGTCAATGGACGATTTGGTAAACGTATTATGTCAACAACGTTTTTTTTTCTTTGCGAACGTTTTCGTTGCATACGTTTCTGCTTTTATGTCGTTTTTGTTCTTCAATTTGCTGCTCAGCAGCATTTGCCCTATTAATAGCTTGAGTGATACCTGCAGCTCCTCCAGCAAGTGAGCCTATAGCACTCAAACCAGCAAAAATAGGAATTAGAGCTGGAAGAAAACCACCTACCTTAGGCACAGGTAGTACACGTGGAATCTTGATATTTGTTTTTCCACCTACATTTTTTATATGTTTACGAGCTACTATTAAAGCTGATTTGATTGAACTATGTGAATCATTGCTAGGAATGAATGATTTCGCCGTAGACTTGATCACATTTTTCAATACTAACAATTTTCTTTTCTTTTGCATCTTTCTTCTCTTTCCACTGAGTCCCATACCTAACTTTGATTTTACTTTCATGATGTTTGAAACAGCAAAAGCAGCTGCTTTTTCACGTAAATTAGCGTCAGTAGAGGTCACTCGTTGCCACGCTTTTCCGCTAAAACTCTATCAGCAACGTTTCTTGCCTGAATATTGTTAGGATTCCCTGAGTAAGCTATATCATGTTCTTTACATGCAGCGTCTAGAGGATTTATTCCAAGGTCTCCACGTGCTAGCCTCTTAGACAGTTTCGTGCCTGGACCACAGTACTGATAACCAGGCAAATGTAATTCTATAGGTAGCTTATTTATTAACTTATTTACAAGACCCGATCCGTTATGGGTGATCATCACTCTCAGGAAGTTTTCTATAAACTGACGTAAAAACTATAAATGTATGCTTTTATAATTATATCCAGTCAGTTGGAATTGATCTTTAAAACAAGATGAATCTGCAAGAACAATCACTGAAATTACCGGTGATCAATTTTGATACACTCACTGAATCAAATCCTAAACGTTATAAACGACATGGAAACTTACTTCCGGATAGCATTCGAGCTGTTTTTTGTGGACCATCTAATTGTGGAAAAACTAATGCTTTATTATCTCTCATAATACATCCGAATGGTCTGAAATTTGAAAATATATACGTATATTCAAAGTCTCTAAATCAGTCAAAATATAAATTTCTCGAAAAGCTTATTGAACCGCTAGAAGGTATACAATACTTACCTTTTGGCGAGCACGACCTTGTTGTATCACCTGATGAAGCTCGAGCTAATTCTATATTTGTCTTTGATGATATTGCATTTGAAAAACAAGATAATGTCAAAGCGTTCTACTGCATGGGCAGACATAAAAATGTTGACTGTTTCTACTTATGTCAATCGTATGCACAAGTACCAAAACATTTAGTTCGTGATAACGTTAATTTAATAATACTTTTTCGACACGATGATATGAATTTAAAACATATATATAATGATCATGTGAATACAGACATGTCATATCAAAGATTTAAAGATTTGTGTTCATCATGTTGGAATAGTAATCATGGCTTTCTTGTAATTGACAAAGATTCAAAAATTAATGATGGCCGTTACAGAAAAGGTTTCGATAAATTTATAATAAATATACAAAGCACGGAATAAGTTTAGTATTCGACTGTGAGACTTGAAAGTGACAAGATGACCGATTTTAATCAACAGATTGCTGTGCTGCGAGAAGTAGAGAAGGCTCGTAATGCTATAAAACGAAAACATACTTTATTGAAAAGTCAGAAAATAGATTTTGAGAAAGCAGTAAATGATTCTGTTAAGCCTATTGTTGATCCACTGGAAAAGTTGATACATGTGACTGAGACAACAAATCACATGAAAGTGAAAAGTGAACCTAAAGTAGAAACTGGGAGGAAGAAAAAAATAAAAATAGAAAAAGTGGAGAAAAAAGATGATATTGTAGAAGATAGTGAAGATGATATTGAACTTGAAACTGAAGATGATACTAAGTTTGAGTCTGCTTTAAGTGAGTCTGAAGAAGAAGATTTTGAAGAGACTATTAGAAAGAAAAAAAATGATATAGAAGACGAGTACATAGACTTATTGTTAAATGGTCAAATGCAAACTTTAGATACAGTATATGGTGTACGAAGAATGCGTAACGATAAACTCAAAGTCGGTGATAGTTTTATAGATTTTGATGATAATTTCATTACGATTGGTCAGAAAAAGTATAAAAAGAGGCCTGGTCTCATTCAATTGTTATTCATGAAAAATCCAGATAAATGTTTAATTACGGCTGAGGATATGAAAGATTATGATGAAATTTTAAATGATACCAACGCACATAGAAAATATTATCTTCCACATGAAGCTATCCGTGTGCAAGACAGTAAAAAGTATACTAATTACATTGGCAAGTCTATCAAGGAAGTCAAGCTTAAAAGAGGTAAAGGCTTATCGTATAAAGTCGCTCGTAAAAACGTATATATGGACTACATTTATTGGGATGATCCAAATGAGCTTGTTGATCGTTTAAGATTGCTTACTGCTGAAACAGCAGCTGGAAATCAGAGTCATATAAATGAAATACAATCCATTATCGAAGAACTCCGTGAAGCTGAATATATTTATTAATGTGTAGAGTAGAGCTATCACTCAGTATCAAAATGAGTATCGATGTATTCGGACGACAACTGATCCGTACTGACACAGTTCGCGGTCCATCAGGTCATGGTTTCAAGCTTACTGCAGACGGACAATTTGATTTGGAAAGTCATAAATTGTGTAACGTAGCTGATGCTACGGAAGCAAACGATGTGATAACGTTAAAAGTCATGAAAGAAAATGTTAAACTAGAATCTGAAAAAATTATTCATGATTTTAATAAAATTTTAAACGATAAAAAGTTGGATACAATTGGAAATGATATATCTGAAATAAAAAAATCACTCATCGAGTTATGTGATAAAATGAAAGTGATTGAATTTTTTATCAATGAAAACTCATCTACCACTACCACTACTACTACTCATGCACATTTTATGTAAATAAAAATGAAAGAATCGTTAGTGGAAGAAATCCATAAGCCTGCAAGGCGTAACTATCCTCGTCAGTCATTTAAAATAAGAGATATCGATGAAACATGGCAAGCAGATCTCGTTGAAATGATACCGTACGCAAATCAAAATAAAGGCTTCAAGTATATGCTCACTGTCATAGATATTTTTTCCAAATTTGCATGGACTGTGCCAATAAAGCAAAAAAGTGGAAAATATGTAACTAAAGCTATGAAGTCGATTCTAGTAAAAAATAGAGTACCACGAAATTTGCAGACAGATCGTGGTAAAGAATTTTACAACAAGGAATTTCAACAATTAATGAAAAATTTTAAAATAAACTTGTATTCGACTTATAGCAATATGAAAGCTTCGATATATGAACGCTTTAAACGTACTCTTAAAAGTAAAATGTGGAAGCGTTTTAGTTTACGAGGTAATTATAAGTGGATAGATATACTGCAAGATATAACCTTAGAGTACAATAAATCTAAGCATCGGACAATTGGTATGAAACCTATAGATGTAAAATCCATACATGTTAAAGAAATTCTTACTCGATTAGCTGTTCAAAAAAAATTACGTCAACATAAGGAAGCTAAATTCAAAGTAAATGATAAAGTTCGAGTTAGTAAGAGTAAGCAACTGTTTGAAAAAGGATATACACCTAACTGGTCAACTGAAATCTTTACTGTATATAAAGTATCAAATACTATTCCACGGACTTACCATTTGAAGGATTATCAAGATAAACCAATAGCAGGTGGATTTTATGAAGAAGAACTTCTCAAGACTAGATATCCTGATATTTATTTAGTTGAAAAAGTTTTAAAGAAACGTGGAAATAAGTTATATGTTAAATGGCTTGGTTTTGATAACTCTCATAATAGTTGGATAAACAAAAATGACGTGTAACTATGGATATAAGTAAAATAAAAAAATTAATAAAAAATTTTTTGCTTATTCATTTATTTTTATACCAATTTCTTTACATTTTCTTAAGAGTACTGGCATAAGAATTGTATGTGTTTTCTCAATCCTCATTTTGAAACGTTCTCGATCACGGGTAGCTTGCTCCCACTCTCCGCAACGAGCCTTATGATAGGCAAATTTCCATGCATACATCGGATGAACTGTGACATCGTCCGAAAAATGTACACGTTTTTCCCCCTCTTTGCTTCTCACGCTTCTGCAATAAAATGTTATGCATGTTTTAAAAAACTATGAAATAAAAATAATTAAATTGATCTGTTAAATAATTATACTTACGTACCTTTGATCGTATAATGACCCCATGCTAAAGTCTGTATATTGTCGTCTTGAATGCGTCTTTTATCGTCGTATGGACTTAGAGCGATTTTGTTCTGTCTTATGGTTTCCACATTATGCAGTCGTGAACGTATAACGTGCTGTTTTCGATGTTTGATGCATGTGTTTCGAAGACAATCTACATAATCATCGAATTTAATGCTCTTATTTACAACGGAACCTTTAATTCCCTTGATTTTCTTCACACAATCTTGACCATTGATCCGAGTGGCATACATTTTGCTTCTCAAGCCGACAAACTCAGTAAGGATCTTGCCATTGCACTCATCCTTCATAAGACCAACAATTTTTTTATTGACACGAGGCATGTTAAATATATTGTCAGCTGGATAATCTGATGTATCAAACCTATGTATGTTTGATTTCATGTCTTCGTAAAAATCATAGCACTTTATAGCGTATATAAAACTGTCGGTGTCAGTGTACAGAAGTTTACAATTATCTTTATACATTTTTCGCATGTAATTGTAATGAAAATCATACATGAGTCTGTTAGAGAGATCTAAGACTACAAGTCCCACGTAAATAGGTTTATTAATTATAACTTCAGTCTTGCGAAGCTGAACAGAAACCAAATTTTCATTAAATATAGAACTACTATGAAAATTTGGGTATGATATATATGCCTGGACTCCATATCTTCCATCCCATTTTGTTAGAAGCTTTACGTTCACTCTTTTTCGCACATTTCCATTGTCTTTCCATATACTGCATTATTCATTAATTTGAAAAAAATTTTTTCAAATTCATTTTTAGCTTGTGCTCTCATTGAGCTATTCAAGTCTATGTAAGACTTTAACCATGGAGATTGTTTGAATTTTAAAACTCGATGTATTTTACTCAAACGAAGGCCATGAGCAATGACTTGTTTCAAAGCTCTATAATCGATGACATAATTTTTCTTATGCTGAAGTGTAGCCAATAGTTTTTTTTGCTTAGATCCAGGAGGTGTTAGATGCTCTGGGCAGAAGGGTAAATCATTGTGATCATCATGCAATTCATAAGGGTACTCTAAATCAACTTCTAAAATATAACCGTTTGGAGCATTATCTGCTACTGAGAAAAATTTGAAATTCTCGCAATCAGTTATCCACTCAAAGTCATTGTATGGAAGATACTGCGATTCTCCATAACCGTAAAGATTGTTGGCATCTAAGTAAATTAAAAAACTGGTTTCTTCATCAGTCTTATAATCCTGTAGCATGTACTTATTGTTAGCAGTCGCATATCGATGTGAGCATTGACTTAAACCTCCTCGAATACCTCGCTCTATGAATAAAACCATGTCAATATCTGTCAATAGTTTTAATCTAATACCTGAATGTTTAAGCATAGCATCCCAAGAAAATCCTGGTGTAGTATAATAATGTGCAGGATCTAAGCCATACGCCTTTATACTATGTTCTTGAAAATTTTCAAAAACATCTGCGAGTAATAATATATCAGTTTTCATGTATAAATCAGAATATTCACCCAATGTCTGTATGTTAAACGAACGCCATACATTTTGCGCATGTTCATAGTCTTCCATGCTTATTCCAGAATCAATGAGCGTACTGAAAAATTTGTCTAGATCAGGTAAAGTCGTTTCATCCAATTTATCCCACGAAGTAATGTACTCATATGGGAGTACACCTTTTCTCGTCAGCAGATTAATTTTTTCTTTCTCTAAGCTTGAAAATTCTCTATCGACGATCTTATATTCTTCGAGATATGAGGATAATTTTTCGAGCGATGTAGGCATGAAACGAAAAGAATCAATGAATTTGAATTTAATATCACTATTCTCCACACTCTTCGTAAATGAAATGTACTTCTCTTTTGTTATAGGAAGTAAATCGACCTGTCCAGGAAAATGATTTGATACATCTGAGATTATAAAATGAGCATCATATCCGCTTAAGTTGTGAAATATTACAAGTATAATTCTAGAATCTTGATAATTGAGATTGCAACCAGCATGTGCAGCTCCACGATATTTTCCTGAAAGGTGACAATGATCTTGAACTTTTACATTACTGTCCGAAAATGATTTTTCACAAATATGACAGACAGTAGCAGTATTAAAACTGATTATTTCGTCCGACGTTAGAGGAGTCATAGGCATCACATTTTTATGTAAATCGGTGACACTCATTTCAATAATTCGCAGTTCTTCAGCAAACCAGTGAGCGGCTTCAACACCCCCGTAAGATCTGTATACAGATAGAGTATCACCGTAAGCACACTTAAAATAATAGCCAATGCTATAAATTTCATGCTTTTGCATAGGCGTTGTATTACTCTCACTGTCGTCTTTACTTTCAAGTGGTTTTAATAGACATTCACAATCAGCATACATTGTAAATGGCACTTTTTCTTTAAAACCATAGTTTTTAAACTCTACGTAGTCTCGGACCTCTGTAGGGAGTTTAACTTTACAATCGTTTAGGAGTTTACAGTGTTCTTCATGCATTGCTAATTTTTTTTCATTAAAGAAAAAATTTAAGCATCGGTCGCATATAAACCTTTTTTTCTTTCTACGTGCAAGATTATCACTTACTAAGCGTGATAGATTTTTTATATACACAAAGTGAGATATGTTCTCTTCCAAAGAGTCAGTTTCCACTTCAGTGAGTAAAAGAAGATTAACATGGTTTTCTTTTTTCTCTGATGTCAGATAGAGAGGTACAATACTCTTCTCATCAAGTCCAAAAACATTTACTGAAATTCCATTGTTTTGCTTCTCAAACTTTGGAATTTTTTTCAGTGAAACTGGAAATTCAATTCCACTCATATTAAGTTCCTCTTCATATGGAAAATAATTTGTCACTCGATTCGGATGTTTTTTTGATGGAACAGGGTGTAAGGCAGATAGAATTGTCCATTTGAAGCATTGATTATCAGAATTTTTAACATTTATGCATGCTTCTTTTTTAATCAAAAATTCTGGCAGAGGTATATACGAGCTACCAGTACGTATTGGATTAAATACATTCATGTTAATTTGTATATTGACAATTGAATGCAAAGTCCAACCAGAATCTTGCTCCTCAAACTCCTTTATGTTAGTGAGAAGAGGTTCCATGATGTGATCAATAAACCACTATTTAACTGTGGATGCTGGAAACATTTCTGTATTTTTTGTATTGAAATGGTTTGTTTCAATACATTCTCCCTCTTCATCACCATCAGCATTTTTTACAATTTTTTTAAATTTACACGATAAGACTGAATTAATTTTCAGTGGCTTATCATTCTTCTTAAAAAAACTTTTTATTCGCCTAATGAATAAAACTGAAGCATCTTGTAAAAAGTTCTTTACATCAATATGCTAAATATTAGCTACTATACTGGTACGCATCCTATTATTAAATGCACTATCTACATCAATCCATCTTACACGTGCATTTATCTTATTTTGTACAAGTCCACCACCGGATTTTGTCAATCTCTCATGTAATTTTATCTTAAAACATTCAATTTTACTAATCATATGTATAATTGATTGTTTTTCAGAGACAGAGAGTAGTTTGTCTTTCAAGACATAACGTAACTGTTTGAGACATAAATCACACTGACTTTTCCAACGATTTATCACAATCGTATCAGCAGTAGGTCTAGAAAATAAGAGCTCTTCAGCTTGCTCCAGATGATTCACTAATGATCGAAAATTATCTAAAAGAGTAGCCATGTCTCTTGCTTGTTAACAACTAAAAAATTAAGTCAGCTTCTGAAAATATATAATCTGGAAAAAGATAAAACCATCATAAATATTCAAGAGAGGGTAAAAATTATAAAGTTAGAGATTAGTTGATAAAGTAAGTTATTAATAAATTGAAATGAAATTTCTCCGTATTAATTAATGTTTTCATATATTTGATTTTGCCTAAACTTTATAAAAGAAATAAAACCTATTATAATTTCATGTATAAATTCAAATATCTAATTTGAATTTTTGAAAATTCCCGCCAGCGCTGAGCGCTAGGATCGACGGGCATGCGCTCTAAGAAAGAGTGGACATATACTTATTGAATTCTGATTTATTGTTCAAAAAATCAATATATACTATAAATAACGCTAACTATACCAATTTGATATTTGATTGTTTTTAATTCAGTTTTCTAATCTGATATTAATGCATTTAAACCAATATGATTGAGTAAATCCTATTAAGACTGGTTATAAAATTTGATTGATACTAATGTGGGGTGGGATGTGATAAATTATATTTTTATTAAAAGAACATTATTTCATATGAAAAATAGCTAAAAAAATGTAATTAAAACCGATTAAACTTTATAATAAATATATAAAATTGATTTCAAAATGACATTTTTAGTAGGGATGATTAAAATATTAATACATTAAATTAAAATAACATTTTTTTATATAATTTTTACTTTTATTAATAATCTTAAATTAATACAAATATATAAAGATATATTTAAAAAAAACTTAATATCCTAATCAGTATTATAACTACTTACAATAAAACATCTTATTAAAACTATAAAATATAAAAATATAATTGAATAAACTTAATATTTAATCAGTCTTACAATGAAATATATAATTAAATAAAACTATAAAAATATAAAATTATAATCTAAATAATTTTATATTTTTCCTTAATGACTATTATCTGAATCTAAAATAAAAGGTACGCTTTTGATCTTCTTCCTCCGGCTTTTTTTTATGGTTCAGTGGTGATGGTGGTGGTGGATGAATCATAGGTAAAGGGATCGAAATCTGGCATAGGTGTTGTTGGAGTTGATGGTGTTAAGGATCGAGTGGGTGATATTAGGGGAGGAGATGATAAACTTCAAGGGCTTAATAGTAATGGGGAGAGGGGTGCGGGAATATTTTTAATAAAATCTATAATAGGTTGAACGTTCGACCTATATCTTTCTATAACTATTGTTGGTGCTGGAATAGGGGGAGGAGGGAGGGTGCTTAAATTAGGAGGATTATCTATGACATGGATTATGAGAGGTGAATCTCTACGGACGGGGATTATTTTAGGAAGTTGTCGCACGTTGTCTTTCACTGGCGATGGCAATGGAGCAGTTATTGTTTCCTGAAAAAAATATTAATAATGAATATTTTAAATTAACGTTTGAGTTAAAAAGAGAGCGGGAGAGCGAGAAGGAGATAGAGAAAGAGAGAATGCGTGCAAGAGAGAGAGAGAGAGAGAGAGAAAGAGCGTGCACGTAAGAGAGCACTCGCGTGCGAGAGAAAGAGAGCGCGCGTGCGAGAGAGAGAGAGAGAGAGAGAGAGAGAGCGCGTGCGGGAGAGAGAGAGCGCGCGCGTGCGAGAGAGAGAGAGAGAGAGAGAGAGAGAGAGAGAGACAGACTGACAAAACTGCGCGCACGTCTATTAAATAAAATTTTTTTAAATTAAAACGACAAATAATACTTACATTTGTCGGCGTCTGTGGAGCTAACGTTGGCGATGAAGGAGTATCATACTATAAAAAAATAATTAATATTTAATATGCTTTAATATATTTGTTTAAATAAAATACAAAAATGATATTTTTACTTACAAAAGTTTCTGCTGTAGCCTCACTCGAAGATGATGTCAGTGCGCTGCTTTTTTGCTATAGAAAAAATTTTAATTTAATAATATTTTTTTTTTTCAAATAAAAGGGAAAGGAAATATTTTTTGGATACTTACTGATACCGATGACTGTGATTGCTCATATCGCAATCGTTCCATCATCGTCACACATCGCGGATCCTTCTGATGAATATCAAACATTTTACACTGTTCACTCTCACTACATGTAGGGCTTCGCGAAGTTGAAACCCTAACATACTTTTTTCTAAAATTAAAGTATCGATGCGGATAATCGAACTCATTTTAAACTCTATGCTGTGTTACTCGGTGAAAGAAGTATCCAAGACTGACTGAAAATCTGTCGGGTGGACCGAGGAATTTTCACGTCATACAAAAAAAAAACGTAAATACCCTTAAGTGTGCAATAGGACTCTGTTCTCGCGCACTTTGTTTCACTGCAACACATGTTCGAAATTTCCTACGGAAATTTCACTACAGTATAAAACTTATATACTATTCCTTTAAATCGACTAAAAGTATGAATAATAATACAGATTATCGAACCATATTTTTAAATTTAAATGATAAATTAACTAATATTTATCACTAAACTTTTGCTCATATTTATTAATGTGTTAAGAAGGGGACGTTTTACTTTTTAATAAAATAGCTCAAGCACTGGAAGTATACAAAATACAATATGAATATACTTTATAAATATATCATATAATAATGTAAAATTTGTAGAATAGAAAAGATAAACTATTACCATAAGAACTATATCGTTATGGTTTCTGAACTCCTCAAGAGAGGGAGCTACTTAGTTTTAGCCTAATATTTTATTGTTTGATGATTATAAACATTTGAATGTAAGTATATACGTATTAATAAAAAATATTAAAATTATTTAAACATTGTAATTTAAGGTAAGTGTGTGTTTATTAATGAAATCATTATGAAAAAATACTGTCAATTGGAAGTTTAAATTTCAGAAATTCTCATCAGTATGTGTTTTATTAAATTTTATAATCACATGAATACGATGAATTCTATAAGTATGATCACATAAAAACTTATAAGTATATGAGTATAAAGATAACTTTCAAAGTTCATACATGCTTACTGATTTATAAGTATGAAAGAATAATAGAATCTAATAAGTACAAGCGTATCAGAATAGATATGTTATAATATATAAGTATAAAAGAAGTCCATATTAGAATTATTAATGAAATTGAGAAATAATTACAAGTCTGACAATGTGTTGCTCGAGGTGCGGCTATTATAAAATTTTTACACGAGATGTAGCGTATAGTGCACATTGAAATACTGAAAGTCTACGCCCCATCGCGAGCCCCTATTTATATACGTGAGGGATAGAATACGCGAAAGTAGGAGGTGATGACGATTTCGCACAGAGCGGTGCGAATACATGTACGAGCAGGGTAAGAGAGTGCGGAACAGGAGAAAGAGAGAGAGCGTGATGTGGAGATAGAGAGAGAGAGCGAGAGAGAAAGAGAAAGAGAGAGAAAGAGCGAAAGAGAAAGAGAAAGAGAGAGATAGTGAGAGAGAGTGGGAGAGAGTGGGAGTAGGAGGCGGCGGTGGCGGCGCGGGCGGCGGCGGCGATGATCGCGGAGAGATGTAGCCGTAGGGAGTGGGGAAGATCTAGAAATCGATAATTCAGTCTTTAAAAGGAACGTGGGACGAAGGGCCGGTCATTCACTGCTCATTTGTTCGAATACTCATTTCAATACTCTTATAATATACTCATATAGTATGTATTATTTTAAAGTAACACTTATA
>QLSS01000170.1:0-22380 GCA_024372645.1 Trichomalopsis sarcophagae | reverse complement strand
TATGAGATTTTAGCAATACATTGAGACTTATATATTTTTATAATATACTTATATAGCATGCATAATTTTAAAGTTACTTTTATACTTCTATACTTATAAAATTTTTTCACATTGAGACTTATAGATTTTCATAATATACTCATATAATATGCATTATTTTAAGGTATCCTTTATACTTCTACACTTATGAAATTTTTTCACTTTCATGCACTTAGATATTGTACATTCATTTTCTATTATATTCATTATTCTTTATAGAAATGGAACTTGTGATTGATGTACAGGGTTTCAAAGGCGTTGAGGGAGATTTCATCTTGAAAGAACTGGCCTACATCAATCCTTATGAAGAGTCTCCTGTTCCAAAAGTAGCTCTTTTCAAGCCTCCTTATGATTGGAGTTTGTTACCTTCTAAATCTAAATCTGAAAACTTGTACCTACAGCATTATTTTCATGGCCTAAATTGGTCAGACGGTATTATATCCTATGATAAAATTGATGCTGTAGTACAAAAAATAAAGGAATTAGCTGAGGGTAACTCACTAATCATTTTGGTAAAGGGTGAACAGAAGGTAAAGTGGCTACAGCCCTACTTCGAGGAGATCAAGAATCTTGAGGACCTTGGCTGCCCATTCTTAAGATCAGATCGTTTTAGACGACCGATTGTCTGCAAATATCATCCAGAGGGTTAGCAAAATAATTGTGCTGTACAAAACGTACTGGCGATTCAATGTTGGATAGCTAGACTGGTCCAGATTACACATCTGGTTACTGACACTCTACCACCTTCATCATCATCATCAGATTCTTCAACTGACGAAAATTAGGCAAGTATTTTCATAGTATTTTATACTCATCAGTTTTTTTAATACAGATTTTAATTATTTTTTAATGTTTTCAGGCACTATGGACCTAATTAATCTTGCCGCCAAAACTCCATCCTTCCTACCAACGAGGCGAATTCGGGATTTGGAGCACAACAAAATGTATAAGGTTACCAAAATGAAGAAACTTCCAACCCGCTACGGGATGAAAATCGTGTTGGAGTTAGATGAAAATTTCAATGTATTTCTCCCGACAAAAGTTAATACTCTACTAACAGAAAATGATGAGGCGTATGCTAACTTCCAAGATGAGTTAGCAAAGAGAGAGGTTTATTTAAAATCTTTGGGAGGTTGTTTGATTGAATTTGTATGAATTCATCTGCTACAATATTTTTTTTTTTTCAATTTCAATTTTCTTTTCGTATTATATGTTTAATCATTTTTAATACTAATATGTAAGTTGATTTTATTTGAATAACTACGATTTTTTTCAAGAATTTTCATGTCTACTGTTTTGACTAGAGTATATATAGTACATGTACACATCCATTTTTATAAGCTAATCATTTTTAATACTAATATGTAAGTTGATTTTATTGATAACTGCGTTTTTTTTCAAGAATTTGCATGTCTACTGTTTGACTAGACTATATATAGTACATGAGTACGTCCATTTTTATAAGCTCAATAATTTTTAAGATTCTATCTATGTATTTGCTTTATATTTATCATTTTTTATTACTTTTTGTAAGAGACTTCTTACCACTTTAGTATTTTAAATATAAGTTTATAGTTTGAATGAAGGCGCAATGAGTCATTAGATAAGGGGAAAACATTACTCATTACTACATTTACTTTTTTTGTATTGCTTTTATGATGCGCATCTAGTAAAAATATCAAAAAAATGTATTATTAGATATAAGTAACTTTGAATAAATATAAGTTTTTTTGAAATATGATTTTTCTTATTCAACCCATTCCATCTTCACATCCTTTCTCCTTCATCAATTTTGAAAGAATAGATAATAATAGAATAGAAAAGTATTTATTTCGCAACTGTCAAAGATAAAAATATTAAAAAAATCTTACACACACATAAGAACAAATTTTTAAATTCCATGCATGCATCGAATTTAAATTACGGCTGCCCGCGTCGGACGTCGGATGTCGGTATGACAGATTTACCCGTTACCGACTGTCGGTATTCGGTGGCGCCGTAGTCGCGCTGGCGCCGTAGCCGCGCTGGCGCCGTAGCCGCGCAGCCCCTACTACTAAAGTAATTGTCACCGATTGTCGGACCGGCGCGATACGGAGTTCGTAACTGACGACGAAAAACTGTTCGTTTGCGTATGAGGCTTTTTAAAACTTTCGTTCGTAGTGTAATTTTTGCAATATTTACAAACTTAAAATTTCGGAAAATGTATACATTAAAAAGTAGCACTCGCTTACAACGTCATGAATTGCTGATTTATTATTTCGCTGATTCGACACTGACATGCATTCAGCTGTGTGTCGAAACCTTTCAGCGCACGCAATGCATTCTTCTTTAGAGAGTTTGAATTCCAATATTCTAATGATTATTATGTTTTAGTTTTTTTTTTCTAATAAATTTATGCGATGAGTCACACGACGTGACAGCACATACTTATTTGGAACGGATTAATGTAATTTTTATTCCCGTTATTTTACAAAATAAATCGGTGAAAAATCTCTATGAAGACTATGTGCTATTAGTGTCTTAATATATGATGACGGGGCATATATACTCTAAATTTTAGTATCATTAGTATTGTAACATATACAAAGTAAATGGATGGGTTCTTTTATCCACGTATAAAAAAAAAAAGATTCTCACCGATTACTTCATAAAATAACGGGGATATAAGAATTATGTTGATCGCTTAATGTAACCGTATGTTGTTGGGTTACATAACATATGAGTGGGACACGCTCGGTTTAGTAATATCAGTATAGGTAAATGTACACCCAGATAACAGCGAATGCTGGCTTCTACAGAGCAACACTGTGCTGCACGTTATGCCAGCGCCATGCCCTAACGATGCTGTCCATGTGTGCGAATTCTGGACAAATTTTTTTTACAGCATGGCATGCTGTCTTTATGCTGTCGTAATGCTTTCAAGTATTTCGGCCGCCAGATGTTACAACGTGCTGGACAAATGCAGTCCGGCTTATAGAGCTCGTAGGATAAATTCTTTAAACAAAACTGTAGTATAATCTTTGGACGTAAATCAGGTTGTTAGTGTACCTCAGGATATCGTTGAGTCATCAATAAGCTTTTCTGGAGAATGTGCTAATAATGATAGGTATTCTGCGAGTGATAATGATGTGCAAATGTGTAATAATGTAGTTTGTGATAATGATGAGTATAGTGTGCATGCAATGGACACTGCTGATGAGGTTTTGGATTCAGCGTCATCATCCTCTGATGAATCCAATGATTTGTATCAGGAAAATTTAGAAGATTTTAAGAGTAGACTTGCAGAAGCATTCACCAGCACAAACATGACGCATGTTCAAGCGAAAGCTGTTCTGCAAGTCATCAGGTCTCATGAATGTTTTTCAACCATTCATGTAGATCCTAGAACTGTATTAAAAACTCCAGTTGTATCAACTCCTATAACATCCATTGCAGGAGGTGAATATTTACATCTAGAAGTTGAAACAGCATTATTGCGAATTCACCAAGCTACTGATTTGCATCTGATTCCTGATATTCTTCAAGTTGACCTAAACACTGATGGAGCATCTCTTGATAAAAACAGTAAAATTGTGATGTGGCCAATACAAATTCGAATTCGCAACAACCCAGAAGGTGCTGCTGAAGTGGTGGGCATATATAGATGTTCAGGCAAACTATCAAGTGCCAAAAAATTTTTCAAGCCAAGTGTAGATGAGTTACTTGTTCTTTTTGAGGATGGATTAGAATTTTGTGATTCAGTTAAAGTTGTTGATTTTAGATGTCTAATCGCAGATGGACCTGCTCGTGCTTTTGCATTAGATCATCGTGGACACAATTCCACTGCTCCTTACTCTATGATTCTGCTAGAAAGCCAGTCAATGTTTCAAAACATGGCAAGTTCAAAGTTACCGAACATAGACAGATTCTCTTGTATAGTGGTCCTGTCATATTTTATGGTCTTCTGAATTCTGATGCTCTTTACAAACACTTTTTTCTGCTTCATGTAGCCATCAAAATTCTTGTAAATCCTCTTTTGACAATCAAATCAATTGACTATGCTGAAAATTGCATTAAATTGTTTGTCGAGTCATTTTCTAAGATTTACGGAATCGAATTTTTATTTTACAATATTCATGCTCTTCTATATCTAGCAGACAACGTTAGATCTTTTGGCTCCTTGGATTGTTATTCTGCTTTTCCACATGAGAACAATATGTCGTATTTCAGGAAGTTATGCAGAAAGCCTAACCAACCTCTCCAACAAATTGCCAATAGACGAGCAGAAAATTGTCAGGTAAATGTTCATAAACACCGTGACAAAAATTTCTGT
This sequence comes from Trichomalopsis sarcophagae, assembly GCA_024372645.1. Lineage (NCBI taxonomy): Eukaryota > Metazoa > Arthropoda > Insecta > Hymenoptera > Pteromalidae > Trichomalopsis > Trichomalopsis sarcophagae. The sequence continues at coordinate 18,029 of QLSS01000170.1, read as the reverse complement.
TAAATTTATTGGTGCGCATTCACTAGGCCCAGAACCTCTATTTGAAAATTAAAATTATTCACAATATAGGAAAGTTGTTCAGCTACTCTTTATCTATTTCCAAATCAGATACTACTATCATTCTTGAAGCGGTTTTTGACAATTGAAAAATTTTTTTTATCTTCCTTGTTCCTCTTCAACAGTTGATATATTTCTTTGTTCTCGTTTGTCTTTAGATGATATATTAGTTAGCTTAGAAGAAGTCGATAATAAATGTTTTAGAATGTCATATTGGCAGAATCGGCCTACATTAGATATGCAATCAGGATACTTTGTTGTTGCCAGACTATTATCCTCGTTTAAAGTTTAAAATATTTAATTACGTATAAATAGTAATTTAAGTTAGTTAATATATTTATACTTTTGTTATTACTATTTTTAATATTTCAAATTGAAAATAGAAAAATACACAAATTTTTATTTATAAATTATAGATGTCAAAGGAGCAGTTTAAAGAAGCCGGTGTGGTTCCTGCCAATGTGGATAATGCACAGATGATGCAGAAAATGGTGTCACTCCAGAATGCAGCTAATACACTGCATTACTCCGAGGCCTCCAAGAACCTCTACAAATCAATAAGCGAGCTTACTTTGTCATCAGCAGTAGCCACAAAGCAGACATTCAGCAACAAAGCAATGTTCACACCTAAAATGCCAGGAAAGATCATTCGCACAAAAACTATTGAGAAATTACGCACTAAACCAGGTATTTGGAGACATTCACGAATACCAAAACCACTCACACACCAACAGCCACTCACAAAACAAAAACCACTTGCACTACCCACAAATCAATCAAGATCAATACTACATAAAACATTCACACCAAAATTCCTACGAACAAAACCACACATACAAGAAAAAATATTCACACCAGAACAGCTCCAACGAACAAAACCACAGACACAAGAAAAAATACTTACGCCTAGACAACTACTCACACCAAAACGCCCACGAACACAACTACACACTCAAGAAAAATCACTCACACCACAACAACTCCCACGAACACAACCATACACACCAGAAAAAACCCTCACACCTGGTCAGCGCCCACAATTATTCTTCCAATGTTGTCGTTGTTGTATCCGAATCAGATGAGGAATAATAATCCTTAAAGAAATGCTGGTGTCTTTAAGGATGGACAGCCAAGATCTTCTATATTACGGACGTCCGGGAAATATAGCTGCAACCACTCCTTTTTCTGTGCACTTTTCACCCAAATAATAACGTTCCTTGTCGGCGATAAATTGAGGAGGCTGGAGTAAACTTCGACTAGCTTGTCGTATGGCAGTTCACCATTGCTGAAAAGAATATTTGAACCACAGATTGGCACACTGTACAATCGTACCAAGAGTGCGGTGGTTGAAATGTAGCTAGTTCAGCCACTGCTGCTGGCTCGTTGGGATCAATGTAGGCCAACTCCTTGACTATGAATTCACCGTTTTGCCCCTTGAAGCCCTGGGTATCAACAATCAAATCCATGTTTTCTATGAAAATATTACTCATTAAGAATAAATTTATAAATAAAATAATAAAATATTTAAAATATACTTACAAATTCTACAGCTTTCTCAACTATTGTAGAGAACAGTATACTGCTTGAGTACACAAACATGGAGCAGAAGACTGCTTAAATATACCAGAAATTTGTACCACTTCCACTAAAAAAGCTTCTCAAGCTCAATTCATTCACGCTTGCGATGTGCAACGTCTCTTTTCATGTTTCTTTGAACGACATCAGCTACCCCCTCTCTGATACGTTTATATGCATCTCCCATAGTCCCCACTCAGACCTCTACAAACAGTATTTTCGTTCAAAGTACACCGATTTTGTATATCGCGATCGGTACAGCAGATACAGCTAGATCCTGAGATTTTTCGACTACCCTTTCCCCCGTACTTTTAAATACGTTTCCCATAGTCTCCACGCAGACGCCTGTAGGCTTATGTTTTCGGTACCCTGACTCTCTACAGCGAGAGCTGCAACCGAACGTCTGGAGACCAATTTTCGAGCAAAGTGCGCCGATTCTCTACTCTTCTTCTCGTTTTCTCCTCTACCCTCTCCCCAGTACTTTTAAATACGCTCCCTATAGTCCCCACGTAGGCGCCTGCAGGCGTATGTTTTCTCTGTACTGACTCTCTACAGCAAGCGAGAGCTGCAACCGATACAGCTTGACAGTACACAGATGCTCTGCAGGGTGCATCTTCGCTGTGTTTTTTTCGGACGAGGTCAGCTCCTCTCTCCATCGTACTTTTAAATACGTTTCCCATTGTCCCCACTCACATAAATTTTCGTTCGAAGCGCCTCCATTTTCTACTCCCTTTCTCGCGTTCTTCGTTACCCCCCTCCTCCGTACTTTTAAATACGTTTCCTATAGTCTCCACGCGGGCGACTAGAGATGAATTTTCGATGCACTGACTTTCATCAATAGCTCTCATTTTTTACACATGAAAATAATGAAACGCAAATGAAAAATTATCCCCACCCTTGCATCTATTATAGTATTTAAGTCATAGCGCTGATGAAATTTATTTTAGTTGTCTTTCTACAGGGATTAGTTTATTATCACATTGAAAGAAATCGTCAACACAGATTATATCAGCAATATTAAAATAAACTAATAGTGGTATAAATATTACTATTTACATTAAATTAAACAAATTTTTTAAAATATCAGTATTCTGAATGTATAGAATTGAGTCGAAGCATCTAAAACACTTAAAAGCTCAAATTTCAAGCAAGTAAGAAATAATTTAAAGCATGTTTTTTGTTTCTAAGTTTATTCATTATAAAAATAATTAATTTTTAAATTTATTTTATAGGATGGTTTAAATTATTCAATGGAGTTAAACTATCTCTTGCTTGATACTAATAGTTAAGAAGCTGATAAAAATATTATGAAGCAGCATCCACAACTTCAAGAAAATCAGTCAAAAAGCGACAAAAATGAAATTTGTGAAACAGGACAGTTACAGCAGCATGAAAATACGTCAAATGCGAACATAAGTATATTGGAAGAATTTGATATCGATATTGATAACATTATTAATGCTGAAATGATAAATATGTCAGACGAGAGAGTGCTTCAAATATATAAAAGTTTAACCGAATCTTTATAAAATGAGTATAGAGAAGATACACTACAAGAACAACAGCAGCAGCAACAACAACAGTTACAACAACAGCAGCAATAACTACAACTACAACATAAACAAATTGATTTAATTGATTTAACAGAGACGCAAGAAGAGAATAAAGGTGATCTTAGTTATATAAATAGTTCATCAGTTATTGAAAAATTAATTGAAAAGATAGAAGAGCCGAAAAATAGACTGCAGCAGCAAAATAATAATATATTGAGTGAACTTATAAAAATGAACAAACATTTAGAATCATTCTTGCAATTATCAATCACACAGAAACCTCAGAAGCAGCAGAAAGGAAATAAACGGAAATCAGCTGAAAGTAAACCAAAAAATTGTAAAAAAACTAAAAAAGATGAAGGTAATAATGAACAAATTTTAAAAGAAAGTCAAAAATTAGCCTCAAATGTTCCTTACACCTTAAACCAAAATAAAGAAAAAACGAGTAAGAATCAAAAATACGATAAGATTTGTAATAAGTTGTATTTTTTGTTGAATTTATTTAGTATTAATTATAAGTATAAAATCAAATTTTTTTATACTAAAATAAAACAAAGTTTTAATAAGATTTATATTATTTAATTTATTAATCCTCGTCCTCTTCCACTTTTACTTGCACACAAAATCACACATACACACACACACGCACACACACATACACACACAAATACACACACCATTATTAACGACCTCTCTTATAAAAAGATCAGTCGAATTTGTTTTACCTTAGTCAGATTCATGCAGTCGCATCCGCAGGTATCCAGTAGACCACTTGGACTAATCGGTTCTCTCTTACGCTAGTGACACAGCAGCTCTCTCTCTCTCTCTCTCTCTCTCTCTCTCTCTCTCTCTCTCTCTCTCTCTCTCTCTCTCTCTCTCCTGCACACACACACGTGCGCACTAGCTTTTTCTCTAGCGCTTTGCTCACACATCTCTCTCTCTCTCTCTCTCTCTCTCTCTTCAGTTGGCCAATTGGGTGTATAGCCCTTATCGAAAACCTCCTTGATACGGCTTACACGTACTTTATTTACAATTTTAAATTTAGCTCGTTTAAACAAATTTAGGCTGTTTGACTTTTTCCTATTAATTCGATTAATAATACGATTAACTTTGCTTTTGTCTACTTCTGCAGGCTTCATTTCTATTGTCCGATGTCGACTATTATTATACTGCAATGTTAAATCTTGTAAGATATCCAACCATTTGTAGCTACCTCGCAGACTAAATAACTTCCACATGCGAGTGCGATTAAAACGTTCACAAATTGATGCCTTTAGATACTACTGTAGGTAGAGTATTGATGAATTTTATATCTTTTGATTAGTTTGTCAAAATTTTAATTGTAAAATTCTTTTCCACGATCTGTTTGCAAATTCTTGGGTACTCTTTTTTACAATAGTATTGATTTCATAGCTTGAGTTACAATTTCCCAGTTTTTTGTTTCACTGGCACAGTCTAAGCATACTTTGAGAATACATCAATAACTGTGAGCAGGTACTTAAACCCTTTATTTTGCTTGGCATATGGAATCATTTCAACAAGATCTGCTTGCCAAGTTTCATCGATATTTTTGCCGAGAAAAGAACGACGTGGATAATTACGTCGAGCAGGTTTATGAAGTTCCTCCACTAGTCCTGCTTTCATTATGATTTACAGGTTTATTTATTCCAGAATCCAAGATTTGTAATTTCTCTTGCAAATCTCTAAGCGTTTTATTTATTCTAGAAAATTCTGTCTCAGTATTTATAATTTTATCATTTACTAATCTCTCCACTTCCTGTAAATCTTTCTCAAACTTATCAGCTCTTTGTTCAATCAACTTTTTTACAGACTTTCAATTTACAGCATCATCTTGATCCACAGCATCACCAACATAACACAGTTTTCGATTCCTTAAATCAATTTCCATTACTAGTCAGCTTGAATCCTAGTCCAGGCGGTCCTCGAGATGTGCCTGCAAGGACGAGTTGACGTCCAAACACATCAATACTCATTTCGATACTGAGTTGTTACAAAATAATTTCAGCTTCACGAAGCTCCTCAATGATTGATTGTATTTCATTGACATGGTTATTATTGCCAGCAGATGTTTCAGCTATAAGTAATCTTAAACGATCTACAAGTTCATTTGGACCACCCTAATAACGGTATTCAGTATGGATATTTTTATGAGCGATCTTATATGACATAAGCCCCTTACCACTTTTACCAACCTTGAGAATTTTACTCACAAAATCAGTATATTTCTTACTTGCATTTTCACGAATATCTTCCTTCGATTTATAGTATTTTTTATGTGCATTTGTGTCTTTTAAAATCTTACCATAATTCTTCTTATCATTGTCAGTGATTAAAGTGTCATCAGGATATTTCTTAAACAACAATTCCACAAGACCGAGATCTTTTTCATACACTTTATTGCCAATGATAATTTCATCTTTGTCAAAACTTATAGGAGCATTTCCAATCATTAGTTTATTATCATGCATTTTTCGCACTCCATATACTGTATCTAAGGTTCGTCTTTGTCACTTAAGCAACAATCGAATGTTTTCATCGACATTAGCGTTCATAACTGCTTTTTGGTTTTTTCACCATCCGAAACATCTGAAACACTTGCAGCGTTATTTTGAATAACAATTTCTTCGTGATCTGAAATATCGGTATCACCCACAGCTGACTCAAAAGCTGATTTTTTATTATTATTTTCAATACGCTCTAATATTAATTTTCTCTTCTTTTTTCTTTTTTAACTACCACTGGCGATAAACTTTTTTCTTGTTTAATGTGCTCACTTACATCGATTAGCTTTTCCAGTGGTTTCACAAGCTGTTTGAACGAGTCCTCCAAATTTTTTCCACCTCCAATTAATGTGAATTTACCAAATCATACTTTCTTTTCAAAGCTGTACGAGCTTTCTCAACTTCTCGTAGAACTACAGTTTGTTAATCAAAATCAGATATCTTGATAGTTTAGAGTCTCACAATCAAATGCTAAATTTATTCAGTATTCTGTATATTTATTACAACTGATCAAAGCCTTCTCTGTAGCGACCATCATTGATATCACGGTATTTGTCTATAACGAGAAAACTATGATTGTTATTATTCCAACACATTGAACAAATATCTTTGAAGCGTTGATATGTCATATCTGTATTAACATGATCGTTATAAACATGTTTTAAGTTCATATCATCATGTCAAAAAATTACCAACAAGTTGACGTTGTCACGCACTAAATGTTTCGGTACTTGCACATACGACTGACACAAGTAAAAGCAATCCACGCTTTTATGCCTGCCCATGCAGTAAAAAGCTTTGACTTTATCCTGCTTCTCACAGGCAATATCATCAAAGATAAAAATTTAGTTGGGTTGAGCTTCATCAGGTGATACGACGAGATCGTGTTCACCGAACGATAAGTATTTAATACCTTCTAGAGGCTTAACAAGTTGTTCCAAAAATTTATATTTAGGCTGATCCAAAGATTTCGAGTATACGTAAATATATTCAAAGCTCAAACTATTAGGATGAATGATTAGAGATAACAGTGCGTTCGTTTTACCACAATTAGACGGACCACAAAATACTGCTCATATACTGTTAGGCAGCAAGTTCCATGACGATTGTGTTGTTTTTTTTGCTGCTGCTGGGTCAAAAGATCGAAATTAACCACTGGCAACTTTGCTTCCTGCTTCTTAAGATCCATCATGCTTCTTAAAATTTCATATCACGACTGACTCGATATATTATAAATATGAGCATTTATAGTACCCTCAGTCAGTCTCGCATGAGCTTGTTAAGAGCTAACATCATGCATCAGAAAAAAAGGTACAGGTTTAGTGAATACATTGATTAACAAATTACCCATTGAACTGCATGTGCCTGGAATCAGTACTGTGGTCCAGGTACTAAACTTGCTAAACGTTTAGCTCGTGGTGATTCAGGAATAAATCCTCTAAACGCTGCTTGTAAGGAACACGATATTGCCTACTCAAAAAATCCTGATAACATTCAAGAGAGAAACGTAGCTGATCAGATTTTAGCAGAGAAGGCGTGGCAGAGAGTGAAATCTAGAGACGCTGGTTTGAAAGAAAAAGCGACAGCTTTCGCTATAGCAAATACCGTGAAGTTAAAATCAAAGCTTGGTTTGGGTGTTGGAAGAGGAGGAGTAAGAGGAGGTGGCAGGCGTAGATCTAATAAACTTAAGAAAACGATTTCAAAGAAAAAGATTACACTGAAAAAATTGATCAAGTTTATGGGAAAACCCATCATTCCTGGCAACGATTCTCGCTCTATGATAAAGTCAGCACTAAATATGGCTCGAGAGCATGTGAAAAATGTTGGTGGAAAAAGTAAAGTTACTGTTTCACGCATATCGCCTGTTCGCAGCAAAGTAGGTGGCTTTCTTTCAGCAGTTATCCCACTTTTTGCTGGTCTCAGTGCAGTAGGCTCACATGCAGGAGGAGCTGCAGGAATCGCTAAAGCAATAAATAAAGCAAGTGCTGCTAAAAAACGAATGGAAGAGCAAAAAAGACATAATCAAAAAATTGAAATGTTGGCACTAGTTAAAGGACTGTTTTTAAAACCTCATCGTAAAGGTTTCGGCTTCTTTCAAAAGAAGAACAAAAAGTGTAAAGGAAGAAAAGAAAAACTTCGATGAAATAAGATTGCCTAAACGTGCACTTACCGACTACTCTGCTCAAATATGTAAACCTAATGAATATACCAAATTTTCGAGGAGTTGTCATGAGAAATGCTCTGCCTTCAAACGGTTGTCGAGCCAAAGAATTGGCAGTCATTAATCTGGATGATGCAAGTGGACCTGGCACGCATTGGGTAGCTTCTCGAAAAATTGGTAATGAGGTTACATACTTTGATAGTTTCGGTGATTTACAACCACCGCAAGATCTTATGAATTAGTGGAGAGTATCTCAAGTTAAGTACAATTATCAGAGGTATCAGGAATTTTCAACTTTCATCTGTGGTCATCTCTGTCTGAAACTCCTCTGCAATCAGCTCAATCGTAAAGATAATTTTTGTCTATATAAAAAGAAATATACATGAATGAGTTGAATTAGTCTACTCAAGATGGTTGTTGAATCAATGACTCTCAGCCTTTCTGGCACCTCCTCAATCCTTGAGACGCACTATTTTCCTCCAATAGAACTGGATTCGGATAAGCAATACAGTCTTGGACTTGTTGAGCTGCTAACTTTTAATTCTATACCGAACGTCGATGAAAACTGTAATAAATTTTATGTTGGTCAAGAATTAATTGAACTACCTACTGGCAGTTATGAGATTGAGGATATTGATCGAACTCTACAAGGTATCCTCGATACTCGAGGTATAAAAGTTAGTATCAAACCAAATAATAATACGTTACGAAGTGGACGCGTGACTGTCGCGTTGGTGGGACATGCGCGGACACTCTTGTGCGCGGACTGTAGTCTGTCCCCTTTTGGTGGACGATGCTGAGTCCGCTTTTATACTTACGCGCGGACGTTGTGCTTGTCCTGAGGTTATTACCTTTGTCACTATTGACGTTGTAGGCACTTGATTATTTTTCTATTTACTTCTTTAGGATGTAGGTTATTTATGGATCACTCTTAATTAATACAATAATAATTGTAGAAACTGATTAAATTGTTATCTTTGTTTTATTGGGGGCAACCCAGAACTCAGCAGACAATACAGTTTCTTACAGGATGTTATTGCTTGTGCGTTGGTATCTTATAGTTACTTTGACGTTGGTACAATAAAACTTAACTTACAGTTTATTCGTTCTGATATGTGACCTGAACTGAATAGTCCTTCATGGCACGACAGATGCTAATTGATCTTATTCTACACGATTACTTGTGGCTAATTTATGTACGGTAAATCTAATTTGCTCTATGGTTTCCCACTAACGCCGGTCTGCTATCGACGGGCCCTTCGCTTGTTGCACGATGCAGACTCTCAAACCAGAAAACAAGGAGTTCGACTATAACTTGTACACAGAGTTTGAGTGTTTTCTAGGCACTCTATAGGCGATGCGTACAGAGGTATAGCACTCGTACTCGCTAACCGGGTACAGCTACACGACGACAAGCTACTTATACAAAAGGCGCTCCGTGGATCGCTTCCTGGCTTTTTAAAGCCTCGGTAACAAATCGAGGAGTTGTGAAATTACGTGAAACGCGACAACGTTCGACCAATGAACACCTGACGTGCAACGACGATGTACAAAAGTAAGTTAGTAATACGCGCGTATAAGAAATGTTGACTCGAAGGTCAAAGCACTCGCTCCGATGTTCGGCGATCGGTTTTGTGCTGTCGCAATCGGTTTAGTATACGTCGATATATGTTGAGATAGGTCCACTTGGGACTCTCCCCTCTTGCGCATGCGCGAGCTTGTCGAGCTGCGTTGCCCGGCTCGCCGCGGCAGTTCGTCGCCGGCACTCCACGAGAGCGCACGTGCTTACCCGCAGTGGTGTATTGTTACCAAAACTAGAATAAAGCTTTTCCTGGAGATCTTCTTTGTGTCATTTTATTATCAGACTCACCCAACCTGATACCAACAGGTTATGGGCCGGGTGAGCCACGCTTCAACTGAGCAAAAGAAAAACCGGGAGGCACGCGCCTAGAGACGCGGGAGAATTGTTAGCTCACGAGAGCAAGTGTAGTGTAGTGACAAAAGGCAGCAGATAGAACTCAAGGGTGGTGTGTGTTAAATCATCATCCGCACCTTTGTATCACGAGGCCAGGAGCCAACGCATCTCCTTCGAGAAGCTTCAACAAGGGGGTCATCATGTGGCGGCTCGAAACGGCAAGCTCGTCGTTCAGTAAGTAAAACAAAAGTAATACTAATAAAAGTGTAAAGTCGTGAAAAATTCGGGTACTTAAAGTCTAGATTAACGTACAAAGAACATAAAGTCACGAAAAGTGCTACGAAGAAAAGCATGACAAAAGTGTAGAGTAAATTCAAAAGTGCTGGATCCTGTAAAAAGTCGTGAACAAAATGAGAAAATTAGAAGCATTTCGTGAAAATACGGAAAGTTTACAAGAAAAACTGAGAACAAAAGCCCGAAAAGCTAGGCGCGATAAGCCGTGTGTTTCTGAGAATTCAAAACAAAACGCAGCAAGTCCCGCATTTCCGAGAAGTCGAGCATGGGCTTGTGAGAGGGGGGAGAGTGGAGACACGAGGCAAAGATGGCGGCCGCCGGCGCTACATCAGGATTGTCTGTCTCTCTCCACAAGACCACCAGTTGCTAGCCGCATGGCCTGAAAGAGGGGAGGGAGCCAGCTAGCGTCTTCTACCGCGGAGAGAGCGGTAGCGTCGGCAAGTGCGCGCGTATAGAGAAAACAGTGCGGGCAACATTATGCGGCGAAACGTCGCCACACTGCATGGGCTGAGAATCTCTGGCGGCTCGCGCGGCAGTGTTGAGAGCGGTGTCTCCCTCTCTACCTTTCTCTCCTGTGCGCGGTACGCATGCGGCGAGCGGAGTGTGCACGGGCGCGCTCTCGCTCTCTATGTCTCTCTCTCTCTCTCTCTCACGCGGACTGCCTGAGCGGTGCGCTGTCTATACGCTCTTTACAATGATTTTCTGAAATAGAAATTATTTCAAATAAAGAAATTTCTCTTAAAAATTCTTCGAATCAGTAACCGTTGAGTAGCATGTTTAATAGTGTTTTTCTTTAAAAATCCTGTGTTGCAAAATAAATACGGACTGCAGTTCACTAAAAATCGCATTTTGTGAGGGCCCCACATTATGCGTAACCGGCTTTCGCTTAAAATTCAAGCAAGCCGTAACTAATCAATTCAAAAGTCAACACAGTAGCTAGAACTAGAAAGATAGACAAGAGTCACATGACAGTAAGATTCAGAATAGAACATCGACCATAGAAACAGGTTAATCTTACAATATGCCAAGACCGCGCGATTAGAATCGCCCCACTTGATTGGGAGAGCAAGAGCAAGCGACAAGAGTTGCTCCTCAAGAGAGGAAAGATAAGAGATATTTGATAACAGTGACTCCGAGTCAAAGTTACAATCGAATAATTATTGTTGCCGTTTCAACAATCTTTTACTTGGATATTTGGACTAATATTCTGCATATTCATATAATCAAAACACTTACATGCTAATTAACTCAACAGGTGCTGATCGAGAGGAGTTCCGTCGCATCATCCTCAGAGAATGGGAGAGGTCGGAAGCCAACGAGGCGCCCGGTGAAGGTTATCACCGTGACACCATCACTCTGTTGAGGAGGAGCGACGGCTCGTTGTATTTTAAAAGGAATGAACTCCAGCTGCGCAGGTTCGACGATACCCTGTCGGAAATCGAGAGAGCGGTCATTGACTATGTCTGGCCTGTCACCGAGAAGCAGCATATCTTCCAGTTAAGATATCCAGCAGACTCTATCACCAGAAGTGAGGTCATGCTAATGATGCAGGAGCAAAACAAAATGTTTCTCACTGGAATTGAGATGCTGGTGAAGGGTCTTACAATGCCAGGTGTTGGACAGCAGCAGCCCTTCCTCCTGGGCTCGCCTGGGAAACCACTGGCAGTCAAGCAGAGTCAGCAGCAGTCTAACATAGTGGAGACTGCCGAGGCAGGGAGGTCTACGGAAGAGGTCGGCAGAAGATAGGAGGCAGCCCTCAGAGGTGGGAGAACTCCCCTGCAACTCGGAGGACGAGGCTCAGGAGTCTGGGGAACCGGGGGACACACCGGTGAATATCCCCTTATTCAACCCATATAGTAAACCCAGGTCACAGCTGAGGCAGCCATCACCTGATCGAGAACACAGGTCAAACTTTCTCCGTGAATCGGTAAGACAAAATGATCACTTTCAGTTTGTAGAACAACCAAATCACATTCCTTTAAATATTGTTAACGAACTAGTAGAAAACAAGATAAAGGTCTTATTTCTTGAAAGAGATAAAGAAACTGAGAAATCACTGATTGATAGAAGCTTTAACTTGTCAGAACAATTGAAAAATGAATTTGTAAGCAGAGAAAATTTAGGCTCTAGAAATTATAAACTCACGCTAAAAACTAATTTTGAAATGTTCGAAGACTACTTGAAGTCTGAAATAAGAAGCAAGAAATTGCACTATATCCTCGATGAAAATGTAAGCATGAACTCTACGGTAAATGAGTCAAAAAGATCGGATGATGAGTTCAAAGTTAGAGAAATTATAATCAATAGAATAGACGCGACCTATTACAACAAGATTGTCAATTTGACTGATCCGAAACTAATTATTGAGAAGTTGAAAAACGTAAAAAGATACGAAACTGGAACAACTAGAATCACAGCCAGAAAAGATCTGCTGACTATTAAATATTTACCCTCAAAGGAAACTGCATCTGATTTCTACGATAGATTCCAAGAGAAAGTCAGAATATTTGAAAATACCCCAGACGCGGGAAAACTTCCAGAAAAAGAGTTAAGAGATTATTTTCTTCAAGCAGTTGCTGAGGCAGTCCCGGAAATTACCACTGCAGACCAACTGTTTAAAGAAACTACGTCTACGGAAATGACATGCGAGAAATTAAAAAACTATCTGTTACAGGTTGAATCTACCAAGAGCCGGAAGATACCTTCGCAACCGTCAGCACGAGCTTTTCTGCATACGGGTCAGGGTACTGGTCGGCTGATTTGCAGAGGTTGTGGGATGGAGGGGCACACGAAGGCCAACTGTCCCAATGAAGGATTGAGGCAGTGTTATTACTGCCACAAACTCGGCTCTCACCTCGCACATGAGTGCAATAAAAGAAAGGCAGATCTGGAGAAGGGGCTAGCAACTGCAACCAGCTACGGCCCACCCTCAAAGAGAGGGAGGTGGACAGGCAGAGGGAGCCGGTCTACTGTGACCAGAGGCCGGACACATGAGACAGCTGTGTTTGGCAACCAATCAGCTGCTCCAGCCAACCGTGGAGCGAGAGGCAACAGGGGAGCTTCGACCCGAGGCAGAGGCCGTGGACGAGGCGGACCACAGAGGGGTGCAGGCCATCCTAGGCCTCAGCAAGGGACATCGCTCCAAGCCATTACCGAGGAATACCAAGGTAACAAAGTGAACTGTTGTAACAAAGAATTGTTAGAATTCATAGCGGACTCAGGTGCAACCGAGCACCTGAGCAGATCTACATTGTACTTTGACAAATCATCATATTCAAGATGGAGTCATCGAGTGCGGGCTCGGTGACTCCGCAGTCAACAATTTTCTATAAATGTCATCCAAAAATGGAAGTAAAAACAGTAATATGTATAGTTTGTGAAGAGGCTTATCATGTAAGTGATTTTGCGAAATTAAATGGAGCTGTGAAAATTAGTGGTGTTCTGGGATTATGTCCGGAACATAACCTAGGAGACATAACCTCAAAAGTTGATCCAAATCTGCTGACTAATGGAGCTAAGACAATCATTGCTCAAATTAAATTAGCCTACGTACTTAGATCAAGTGAACAATTGAGTATTGCTGAAGACCGTATTAATGACGACGAGAACAGTTTAACAATAGATGATAACTTGAGAAGTGAGAATGCCCTATTAAAAAAACTTAATAAAGAACTGATGGAAAAAAATAAGTTATTAAGAGAGTTACTAGATAAGCAAAAAAGTGAAACTAAGATCTCAAAAAATAAGACTTATCAAAGACAAGAGCATACAAGCAAGAAAAGTAATAAAGAAGAAGAACGAAATAATAGTAGATTTACTAACAGAAGACAGTGCAAGTAAAGCATATAGTGTGTTGAAGAAAAAACTTGAGTCTAGCTGTGATATCACAAAAGAAAAAATTGAGAATCCAAAAATAAAGGTAGTTGGAATCGATAATGTTGAAAACCTGGACAACAAAAAAATTGAAGAAGACATAAATGAAAGGAATTTCAGTAAAACTGGTAAGAAGTGTACATTATTGCACTCATACTTTAATTCTAAAACTAATCTACAGTCAGTAATATTAGAAATTCCAGCCGAATTATACCAACAAGTACGAGAAAATAAAAATAGGATGTTTGTGGGTTACCAGAACTGTAAAGTCTATGATTATTGTAATATAAAACCATGTTACAATTGTGGAAGGTATGAGCACAATGGTTCTAAGTGTACAAACAATCAAATATGCTTAAAATGCGCAGGTGATCATAAGACAAAAGATTGTAAGAGTAATAAACCAAATTGTCCAAATTGTATCTTTAGCAATAATAAGTATAAAACGCATTTCAATACGGAACATATAGCAACTGATAGCCACGAATGCTCTATACTGCAGAACAAAATAAGGAAGTTCATTGACCTGACTGATTACACGATACAACCTGTATTACCGAGGTATGCCGGTATGGCAGAGATTACATCAAGCAAGGCTATGGGACTGCGAGCGTCTGGAGTGTCGTCGGATTCACTAAACTCAATTAACATGCGTATAACGACTAGACAAAAAACTAATGAATAACTCATGGACCAAGACTTTAACCTTGAAGATATATATATAGTCTAGAACGTGAAGCAGATGACCTCAGATCACTAAACAAAAGTATATTGAAGAAGCAGAACCTAATTTTGTGCGTAAATATAAGAAGTTTAAATGCGAACTACGAAAAATTAGAGTGCTTTATTAATAGTCTAGTGTTGAAGCCAATTATAGTAGTATGTACGGAAACGTGGAATTTGCAGCATCCTCAATACTATCAAATACAAGGATACAACAGTTATTATAATGATAGCAAAATCAATAAGGCTGATGGAGTCATGATATATATTAAAAATAATATTCAAGAAACAACTAAAATAGAGGTATTTGATAGGTTGAGTGTTGTGAGTTCCGATACTTTCCTAGCGTCTGGTGAGGCAATCAGAATCTCTGCTATGTACAGGTGCCATGATGTACCGAAGTCCGAATT
The DNA here is from genome assembly GCA_024372645.1 of Trichomalopsis sarcophagae. NCBI lineage: Eukaryota > Metazoa > Arthropoda > Insecta > Hymenoptera > Pteromalidae > Trichomalopsis > Trichomalopsis sarcophagae. The sequence continues at coordinate 2,946 of QLSS01000170.1, read as the reverse complement.
TATTCACTCCGTAAAAAAATTTTTATCGCAACAAGTTAATGTAAAAAATCACTGTATTTTCGGTGATTTTAATATTGATATAAGTGAGGTAAATTATGATAAAACCAGTTTGGCTGAAAAGACACTAACTCAAGAATTTCTAAATAATCTTTTTAATATGAGTATATGCCTTTTTTTAGAGGAATCACAAGACCTTCTCAGAACAATGAGAAAGGTACATGTATAGATAATTGTTTCGCCAAAATAAGAAATACTGAGATACAGTCTTTTAAGTTAAATATACCGTTCAATGACCATTATCCACTCTTTATAAGTATTGATAAACTGAAAATAGTAAAAGATAGCAATGATTCAACGTGCATCAACTATGGCAAGCTAGCAAGGATAGCAAAAAGAGTTGAGTGGAACTCAGTATTACAAATAAATGATCCTAATAAAGCTATAGATGAATTGATAAACATGATCCAAAGCTGTCTTGAAAAAGCAACTAATAGAAGATATACTAATGAAGATAAAAAAAACTTAGTTCCCAAGAAAAAATGGATTACCAATGCAATATTAATATCATGTAGGACCAAAGAGATGTTATATAACATATGGAAAAAGAACCCTACAAATTGGAAACTGAAATTGGATTATAAAAATTATGATAAAATTTTGAGAAAGGTCATTAAAGATGCTAAGTATAAATATGAAAATAATGCTCTTAGACAAGCATGTGGCAATTCAAAGCAGCTTTGGAACATAATAAATAATAAATTAGAGAAAAAAAAGAAACAAGGAGTTCAGCTGGATAGTATGATGGTTGGTGAACGGAAAGTAAATGATAAGACTATTATTGCGAAAGCGATGACTGAATACTATTGTAATGTAGGAATAAATCTAAGCAAACAAATTCAAAATATGGACTCTGAACATTTGAAACTGCCAGATAGAAATAACTTCTCGATCTTTATTAATCCGACAAATATGTTTGAGATTCAGAACATAATTATTGCAATGAAAAAGAAATCTGGTGGAGTCGATAATATCAATGCAGTAACTATCAAAACTTTATCTAAATATTTATTAAAACCTCTAGAGTATATATATAACTTAAGTATACAACAATCAATATGGCCAAATGTACTAAAGCAAGCGGACATAGTACCTGTATATAAGTCAGGAGATAAGAATTATATGAGTAATTATAGACCAATATCACTTATTTCAAACTTTGCAAAAATTTTTGAAAAAATAATATACTATAGACTATATAGTTTTATCAGCAAGCACAAAATAATTTCAAATAAGCAATTTGGTTTTATGAAAATGAGAGGAACAAAAGATGCTCTTAACTGCCTAACAAATATTATATATAGAAATCTAGATAAAAGTAAACCGATTATGACAGCATTCCTAGACCTAGCAAAAGCCTTTGATACGGTAGATCATAATATACTGTTAGACAAATTAGAGAGATATGGTGTGAGAGGAAACGCTTTTAAATTGCTGACCAGCTATCTATCTAATAGGAAACAATGTGTTAAAATAAACAACTACAGAAGTGAGTACAAAGAAATTACTATAGGAGTGCCACAAGGAACCATCCTTGGACCCCTATTTTTTATATTATATGTGAATGACCTACTGATAGATATGCAAAAAGACACTATATTATCTTATGCGGATGACACTGTCATCATTTCATGGGATGACACGTGGTCTGCCGCTCAGGATAGACTAAACGAATATCTTCGTAAGGTAGCAATATGGCTGAACCTAAATAAACTGTCACTTAATGTAAGCAAAACTGTATACATTGCATACGGCAATTACTGTGATAGCGTACCTAGAACTCTAAATGTAAAAATTGGCGATAATATTATACAGAGGGTTGATAGTCATAAATATCTAGGCTTAATAATAGACTATAACATGAAATGGGATAAGCACATTAACCACATGGTGAAGACTACGAGATACTTGATTTTTATTTTTGCTAAACTAAAGAAACTTATGGAGAGTAAAACGCTAATGATGTTATACTATGCTCTATTTCACAGTATTGTTGGCTATGGTATAATTGCCTGGGGTGGTGCCTACAATAATTGCTTAAACCAAATCCAAAATATACAAAAGAAAATACTTCGAATTATTAATAAAAACTGCTGTTTAATTGAGAAACAACCACTACCGATAAGGCAAATGTTTGAACTAGAGTGTATACTATATCATTATAGCGACCTAAGAGATAAATATACAAGTAGTGAAAATAAAACACGCAATAAGAATATATCGTTACCAAAAATCTCTAAAACAATAAGCAAAAAAAACAGCTATTATGTGGCAATAGGGGTTTTTAACTCAATGCCAAATGATCTTAAAAACCTCCAATTAAGCAAAGTCTCTATTAAGAGTAAATTAAAAATGTTCATTGGAAAGAGTTATTTTGGATGTATAAATATTTACGAAATTTTAAGGGAAAAAGGTATGAGGACATGAGAGCAATGAATGCAACATCATGACCCTCTATGGTTATTTTTTTATATTAGTTCGTAAGTTAGTTTCTAATTATAGTGAGTAAGTTTTTCTGTATGCCATCCCTATTTACAGGCAACTTGTTTGCCTCTATAGGATGCCGATCAAAGGTATGTATGTGGTATTAATAAATAAAAAATAAATAAATTTGACTCTCGAGCGATCACAAAGGTAGATTGCGCAAACAAAGATAGCACATTTAGGACTGACGGTAGTGGGTCTACTGAAGCAGTTACAAAGGATAATGATACATTTACCTTAAACAATATTCTGTATTCGAAAGATCTGTCATACAATTTGTTATCATTGAGACGTTTCGTAGATCAGGGACTTGAGATTTACTTGAATAATAAAATCATTGATATTTATAATCCAGAACTCGATAAAAGCATTTTGACAGGAGAATACAAGAAACCATTCTGGACT
>QLSS01000169.1:186665-261857 GCA_024372645.1 Trichomalopsis sarcophagae | reverse complement strand
AATCTGCACGGCGCGCGAATGATCCAATGACCAACTATGCGGCTCTGGAGCGATAAAGCTCCGACTTCTTTGGGAATAAATTTTTTATTTATGTCCCGAAGGCCTTGAATATCGATCACGTAGTCCGTCATGATGCTGTTGCTGCTCGAGTACGTTAGGTGGTGGCTGTTTCGAGAGGGATACTAAGTGCATACCGTCAGCGCGCTCGCCTTATGAAGCGCGAATCGAAAAAAAAAATTTTTGTTTGAGGCGCTGCGATCGAGTGTGCGTGCGCATCAAGCGCTAAAATCCGTTATGATTTGGCGGTTAGAGTCGATTTCCAGAACGTTGTCGTACTCTGCGTAAACGATACAGTTGATATCAGTGAGAAGAGCCGTCTCAAATCTCACCTCTATGCGTATGCTACCCGAGCGCACGAGATTCCAATGTGTGGCACAGTGTGCCGATAAATCAGGAGTGAGATCGAAGGCCGTCAAAAAATTGCCTTTGTAATAGTTGTAGCGATTGATGCCAAAACCTTCGTTGAGAAAATGCACGCCTGTGCCCGTGTAAAGAGTTTGAAAAGCGTCAATGTAGAGTTTGTCGAGACCCGTGAAACGTGGCTGCAAAGGTTTGCTTGGAATTTGTACACCGTCGACGTAGAGAGAAATATAATTTATAGAGAAGTGTTGAAAATTAAAAGGGTTTAACGAGCGGTTTCCGTTGAATGCTTTGTTCTCCACAAAGCCCAAGATTATTATCTTCGGCAGCTGACCGTGTATAACGTTGTCGATCGAATCGCCCAATATTCCCGAGTGAAGAGTAAACGACTTAACTTCGACTCTCATTATGGGATATTTAGCCGTGGTTTTCGATAACGCTTGCGCATGAGCCAATAAAACTCCAGGACTGATTTTTACTCTGCGAACTATGAGTGTAGCTTCTTTGATGCTGAGTTTGAATTTTCCATCGGCTGTCGCGTCCATTAGACAAAAAGCATCCTTACTCCTCACTAGACGTAAGCGCATTTCTACGCCATTAATCAGCATTTTATCCTGATTAAAGAGGTCGTGATGCAAATGTCCAATCATGTCAAAGTATCGTCGATTCTGTGTAAAATATTTGCGATTTTCCAGCCTTTTGTTCACGATAATAGGTGCTGTGGCAGTGCTCACCGCATTAGCTGGTGAATCGAAACCGCCGCTCGTGTCGTCGTACCACAGACTCGCTGTAAGATGTGACTCTTTAGCAGCCGGAGCGTAGTTGAGAAGCTTCTCGATGTACGCTCTGTAAGGATAGGCGTTATTAGGCGGCGAAACAATTTTCTGATTGAAAAAAACGTCAATCTGATTGAACTGAAAATTGAATGCATGAAATTGTTGATCGGTCCGACTTTAAGGTCTTCGGTCTTTGCCGTAGCCTCGTCAGCGGGTACGATTTTAGCTTGAACATGAAGCATAGTGTGAGCCAAATCAAAGTAATGCTCGCTACCTGCCGGCACGACGAATTCCAATGGTGCGTCGACATCGTCGCTAAGAGACGACACAGGATTATAATGCAGAAAGCTGCTGCTTTCAATTGACGTTTGAGTGGCTGGTAGCGTGAAAAGATCCAGCTCGCTGGACATACATTCCGTCGAGTGAGAATGTAAAAATGCCATTTTTACCCCAAACTAAATACGCCTAGGACCAAAAATATCCGTAACACTTCTCAAACTCTGCTGCTGAGTACTTCTCTTTTTAGTCCTCTTCTTCGTTTTTCGCGTGACTCTCTTCTTCCGTCCTGACGTATGTTGTTTGCGTTTTTTGCTAGAGCCGATTGTACTCGATGTACGCGTCTTTCTCAACTGACGCCTTCGATGCAGTGCGCGTGATTTATAACCAGAACCTTTCATCATTTCTGCTATCTTTTCACCGGCTTTTCTCTTCAATTTTTGTCCAGACTCTTTAGTACGATATTTGAACGCCTCCTTGAAATTCGAGTCGTTGTTTGCAACGTCGTCCAACACGTTGATGCCTGTGCGCACAGCCTCTTTGCCCACAGCTCTGGCACCGGAAGCGATGTACGGAAGAATTTTGCGAAATAAACCTCCGAGCCATGCACCTACACCTCGTCCGCGCTGATACGTTGAACCGGAATAGACGTGTCTCACTCCTCCACCGCCTACTTGCTCGTCGTAGTAGCGTATGTAGTGACTCATCGTGACATAGCGTTGATATGTCTCTCTCTGTCTCTCTCTCTCTCTCTCTCTCTCTCTCTCTCTCTAGCGATTACGTTTAAAGTGAAGCGTAACCGTCAGCGTTCCATATTCGAATGGTATTCGCACTCCGTGCTGATCCCTTATATCTATGACGATCGAGCGAAAACTGTGATGTAAAAGTGGAATATAATGAGCAGGTGCAAAATGTCTCACGATATTACTGCCAAATTTGTACTTTGCACTGTCCACGGAAACTATACGCAGTAGAGCAGCTTGAGTGTCGCCGACAATGTGTGGCTCGCATACATCCGTGTACACGTAGAGCTGATCGGGTATAGCTCGGGAAAGCGATGCTGGTCTGTTTCCTAGCGCGACTACACTGCCCATTGACGATGTGATAAAGGTGCCGATTTTTCGCCGAGTCTCGGAATCTTCGAAACCGAAAATACGGCAAATTTTTTCGTTAAACGTTATCTGATGCTGATCATCGCAGGCACACTTGCGCTGTAGCATATAGTAGCCCTTTTGAAAGGGTGCAACTTCGAGACGCAGATGATCGTGAAAGGCGGCTGATTTATTTATTTCGTTGGTTAGTTGCTCGATCTTGTCGTAAATACCGTGCGGAAAAAATGCGTTTCCTGCTTTGCCTTTACCGACTGTTTAAACGTGTAAAACGCGTCCGATTCTTGAATGTGCACGACAGTGCTCGGCATGTGAATTTCGACGAGCGCAACGGACCAATTCCCGCTGAGTCTGAGCTCGCGCGAGAGCTGCGTTGAAAAGCAGCTGGTGGCGTTTTCGTTGTAGTACGTCATACTGCTGTTGCTAGGCAGAACTAGGTAAAAATCGTTCTGGTCCATTTTTAAATTTTTTGTAATTCAGAGGCTTTGATCCACGAGTTGAATTTGTCCGGATAGCCAGCCCACTTGACGAGTAGCTGATTCTTCGAGCCACGACTCTTTGTACGAATTACGCGTTCTATTTTGAATTGCTTAGCAGAGTCCGACATACGTTTCGTGTCAACGTGAACGAGCTCTTCGAGATAGAAAAAGCCGTCAATCTCCTCGCCGTTCAGATCTTCCAGGATAAACGTTGGTAACTGCTGTCTGTAGGATATGCGTTTAATCTTGAAAACTTCCTCGCTAAAAGTTTTTTCGTATCCCTTCTCGAAAGTATTTTTCGTGCGACTAATGCGTACGTAAGATCCGGGATTGTATTTATTGATTACATCTGACGCCATCTTTTCGCGATTTTTGTAAATCGATTGCAGACAAGCTCTTTTTGCTAAATTTTCGCGCGTTTTCGCCTCTGTGTTGCGTATGATTGTAAGCCTCGATGATTTTCTGCACCACGTCGATGTTACGTTGCGTGTTATTGCGTGAAAAGTATCGCCACATTCGTTCGCGTATAGTACGGTTTAGTCTTTCCACTACAGCCGCTTTGATATCGGGGTTTCGAACTGTACGGGATTTAATGTCACGTTTTTTCAAAAATTCCTGAAACGTCGAGCCTACAAACTCCTTACCCTTGTCGGATTGCAAGAGTCGCGGGACGCGACCGTTGCTGCGTTCGAGTATTCGTCCGAAGGCTGCGGTGACGTTGGCTGTAGTTTTATCGCGTAGAGGCTTCAGCCACGCGTGTTTACTCAATACATCCACCACTACGAGTAGGTAACAGTATCCGTCGTTGTGCTCTTTGATCGTGGTTAATTGAAGCAAATCGCACTCCCATACGTCGTCAATGTTGCTCACGTTGTAACTTAATAGCGGAAATTTACGCTTAACGGGTCTGTGAAGAGTATAGGCGTCTTGATTACTAAGCCACTCGTATATGCGTTCTTTCTCCCGCTTGTCAGCCGTGCTAAATAATTTGCCTTTTCGATTTACACGCACGAGATTGCGCGCACCCGCATAACCAGCCTCGTGCGAGACATCGTAGTATTGCTGCTCGTACGATGCCATGCTTAAAAGTTTGCGAGACGTAGCCACTTGTTCTTTGCTCGATTTCTCGTCAAAGCAGGCGATGCCGGTGATTCGCTGCTGCTGTTGCTAGCGTTGTGTATTTCCATCAACGCGTCGATGCTCTCTTTACTAGGTAGTCGTCGTTTCGCTGTATTATTCGGCTCTGTCAAATTTTTACCAATTTGCACTATTTCCGGGTTTCCAATCAGCTTTATCGGTGTGTCGACTGTCTTGATGAATTTGGCGAAAGGTAAACGACCGATGGGCACTTCCGACTGATCCAGTGTTTTTTCCTGCGTGCGACAACGTCGCTAATCAGTTCTATAATGTTGGAATCTTGTATGGGCCGGCCGTCTGTACTGACTCTGCCAGTGCTATCCCACTTGAGACGATCGCCGGCAACGGTTTTCCAGTGTTTCAGCAGAAGGCGCGTTTTTTGAGCGTAACTCTTGGGCATGCTGTCGAGTATAATTTCTTCAGTTATTGGTGCCGAGGTGGCCTCTATTTCGTCGACGTCGCGCTCGTAATCGTGTTCAGCGTGACGTTCGGAATCTTTGAAAAACAGATATCGCCGCAGTACTTGTAAATAGATTAGACATTTTTCACGCTCATCTGTAAATTTATTCGAATGTAGAATCGTGTGCATCTCGGAATCGAGTCTCGAGAGATTGTCGCCGCACGTTTGAACAGAGTTTTCACACGACTCGTTTGGCGGTTGTGCTGCTGCTGCTGGCTGAACGTTTTGCATGCGCAAAAACATATCTTCGGGCACGATAATCATTTTTCTCGCACGATCCATTTTAGTCTTCCGTTGCTGCTGCTGCTGACTTTGAATTGAATAACTTTGAGACAAGAGCCCCGATAATAGGTGCGAGTAGAAGCGGCAAAAAAGCACCACCGTGCTGTACGAGAACACGTTTCTTCTTCTGACAATCGCTGACAGATTTCTTATTATTGCAAATAGTCAATTTCCTCACCACGTTTTTGTGCCTTTTGAGTCGTCGTTTATGCGAGTCTTTGATTTTGATCACACCTTGCAAGATATTCAACGTACGAGTCTCTTGTCGGCTGTGCGTAAAAGAGCCGTGCGTTGTTGGCCGTCCGTGTGACAAAGAGCGTTCAGTACAGCTACTCGTTTTCTGTTGAAATGCTTGGTGTCGAGCGTAGCCACGACGGGTATACAACAGCCAGCTTGTTTCTTCTTCCTCAATGTTGTTGGCGCCATAGCTTCTCGCCTACTGTCTATGCCGAGAGCTCTGCACGCCTATTTTGTATTTTCACTTTTTACCGAATTTCGGCACATAGGCGTACTGAATATCGTCGCTTGGGAATATACACGTGTGAACCCTATACTCGTACACGGCCGCTTGAGTTAGATCGAGAAACAGATACGAGTGAGGTCCGCGCGTAGCGTCTATGTAAGCCTCCTGCAGAAACCTCGGATCTTCCGGATAAATTTGTCGCGCGAGATGCCGAATCTGAGCTCTGTCGCGAGGATTTTTAAATATAACAAGATACTTTGAATTTAAACTTATGTCTCGCTGAGACTTTCCCTGGTGAAAAATATTCTGCGTCACCAGAAAGACCGACAAATTCAAATGATGAAACGAACGCGAGAACAAATCCAAGTCGTCGAGAATCAGTAATTTTTTCTTTCCCGTATCCACGGAGTAATCGCTTCGCTGCGGAAGTCCCTCTAGAAATTCGATAGGTACAGCAGCACTCCCGCCAACTTTGAATTCACTGCGGTACGTTCTTGCCACTCGGTATAGTAGAGCAGAACCCTGTCGAAGCGAGCATCGCACATCTCCGGCAGAAGCTCGAGACATTTTTTCAGAAACCAGCTTTTTCCAGCTCCTGTCGGTCCTGCTATGCACGTCGTAAAAGGATGCTTCCAACGCGTATCCATCTTATAGACTAAAGCGCTCTCTTCCCGAAAAGCGCATTTATTAATATTATTTCTCGACCCCCGGGCGGCGGCGGCGGCGGGCGCGGGCGGGCGCACGGGCTGCGTATACGCGTATATTCTCGCGGGCCTCGTATACGCGTATACTCACGCGCTTGCCGCTTATACGCGTATACTCACGCGCGGGCCGCTTATACGCGTATACTCACGCGGGCCGCGTATCCGCGTATACTCACGCGCTGGCCGCTTATACGCGTATATTAGCGGCCGCATCCGCGGACGATCCGTCTTTACGCGTGCATGTATGGCTCGTCTGTAAGCGTGTGATGATGAATGCGTAAAGGAGAGAGAGAGAGAGAGAGAGAGAGAGAGAGAGAGAGAGAGAGAGAAGGATGTTATAATTACAAGAAACATTTTAAGATTTTTTTTTGTTTTTTTTTATTACAAATATATTAAACATAACGCAGAACAATATTTATTACTTAAAAACTAGTACAAAAACGAAATTTTTAAATTTACATTTTTTATTTACATACTATACTTAACTTTTGTAACCGTACGAGAGCGATAACCCGGGAGTAACATACCTACGCTTTTTTAGAACTATGCTACACGATTTGACCGCTTCTCGCGTGACAACAGTGTGGTCTGGCAGTCTTTTAATAGAATTAAACTTAAGATTAATGCATTCGTTCTCTTCATCAGACTCAAAATAATTTTCAATCATACTCTTAATGATAGGATAATTTATTCTCAAAGAATTCGAGAAATTTAGCGATATACCCTTGACTTTACATTTTTCGGATCCTCGACAGTTCTCGAATTCACGGTTCTGAGGCCATAAAATTTCGGACCGCCTGAGAGGAAGCTCGTGATAAACGTGCCTTCGTCGAGCTCGTCGGTCATATCGCCGAGCAACGAGCCTAACGGGGGCCTGTATTCTTGTGCGTTTTGATCGTTGCACACAAATATGCACGAATCAGTGTCGCAGTACAGCTATCGCTTGCCGAGCTTCTCCAAATACGAATATAGTTTCAAGCGGGCCAGAGTTGTCGTGTAGGCTGCTATGACTACGTTCGTACATCGAGTAGACTCCACAGCATCGTCGATGTACTGCCAGCTCGCGTACATCACCTCCTCGTTGACCAGCAGGAGACTCAAGACCTCCTTATCTTCGGCCGTTAGAAGTTTAAGGAGGTCTTCGCGCTCCTTCACGATCACCGTCTGTTTTAAATTATCGCGCTGTCCGAACTTGCCCCAGAAAGAGTTCAGACAGAGCTTCCCAACAGTGCGCAGGCCAGGGTTTTTCGCGATTTTTTTCAGCTCGAGCGATATCCCCTCATTCTCGCGATACTCGCGAATGTAACGCGCTTTCGATTCCGCGTCGACGCACCAAGCTGGAAATCCCGATGCTTCCTGCTTTAATCGCAAGAAAGTGTCGATGTAGCCAGCGAAAAGTCCACCTTCACCTGTGAGCGGATCGAACTCGGTCATACTATACTGCCATATGACAAATATTTCAGTTATAGTGTAGCCGAGTTCGATGGCTTTTCGCAGCTCATCCGCCACCCAGGTTCCGCTGAACTCGCGCTGGCTCGCATCCGGGTGGCAACAATCGCTCTGCCGCATCTCTTCGCAGCATGTACGACACAGTGCGAAGAGAAGTTTGCCGTGCATTCTTAGCGGCAAAAGAGGCTGATACAATTTTCTCGGCGGTAAAACCTTACATTTTACCAGCCCATCTATGGCCGAAAAATTGTTGAGATTGCCACCCGTCAGCTCATCAGACTCCTCGCCGACATAAACCTTCGGATGACCGTGCGTAAATCTGCCTCGTTTACAAATGTAAGGATACAGCGAGCATATATCTGTATACAGAATACGCTCGCCTGGCTTAGCATCGTAAACTGCGACGAAATTTTCGGTCCGTCCGCCGAAGAACGCGTCACGAGGATTAAGCGTTATTTTGCTGATGAGCTGATGCTCCGATACGTACTTGGCGATTTCGGGGTTTTCACGCTTGACTCTGTCAAACTCGCATTCCCAAATTTCGCGCGTCTCGTAACCGAGCTGTTGGATCTGCGCGATTTTAGCGCGTGTACTCTCGAGCAACGCGTCGAAAGTACGACCCCAGGCATTCGACTTGTTGCGATTGTTTTTGAAACACTCAGGGCAGCCATGCGTATAGCAGCCCCGAAATTCAAAAACAATGGGTTTTTCGGCTGGATTGGCAGATGGTAAGAATCCATCGACCAAAAATCCCTCGCGAAGCCGATATTCGCGCGCTCTGCCTGCATGCACGATTTCGCGACCGATCTCTCGCTCGCACTGTAGCAGCCACTCGACGGCTTTTTGCGAGTGCTTGTCGGCGCGGCTATACCCGCCCCTGGGGACTATTCCGATACTCTGTGGCTTTAAGAATTTTTTTCTATAGAGATGAGAGCACGCGGACGCGATTGTAGTAGCCACTACAAACGGGCCCGTGTCTCCGACCTCGAGAAAAATTTTTCTGAAAGCCACACACGGGCGATGCAGAATCGACACATCCATGCGACAGTAGTCGACGATTTCCTTGCGGAAATCAAACACTGCGTTCGCTGCACGCATCTCACTGTGCCACCGCAAGAACTGCTCGCGCTCGCTCGTCGACATAGTGTCGGGCGAATAATAGTGCGCATCTGGTATGGCGCCACGATATTCGGCGTTAGCCGACGTGTTGAAAAGGTGTGGAAAACAGCCTTTTTTCGTAGTCTCACCTAAACAGAATGTAGCAGGCAAGGCGGCCAACTTCATTTGAAAATTGCTGAGACTATGGATGAACTTTGTGCGACCATACCGGATGCACAGTATTTTCTGACCATTCAGTATGATGCTTGGCACGCAATTTATTTTACGTTCGACAAGCCGCCGTAAAACGAATTGTGCATCGTACCCTCGTACGTTGTGCGCGATGCATATTATATTTTCAAAGTCCGTTTTGTCGCGTACTACAAGCTCTAGCAGCTGACCAACGGGATCTTCGGTAAATATATGTTCGTGCACACCGCACGAGGGACACCATTCTGCTACTGAAATGTCGTCAATAGAACTTATGCAATCCGTGCAGACTTGATGTGCAACGCAGACATTCGGGACGTGCATCTTTATGCTTTCATCGCCTCGATACGATGCTTCTTGCATCGTTTCCAGATCGTAGAAAACATAAAGATACTTTTTCGCTAAAGCATCATTTTTTATCGGCTGTATAAAACAGTGCTGATTATAGCCGTGTGTCGACTTGCAATGTCGACACCAATTTTTGCCGCACTCGTTCTTACCGCGCTGCCGGTTCACGCTTTTGCAGCAGGTACCGCAAATCTGCAGCACATCGCACAACCGCTTGTTCTTCGTTTTGTACAATCCCTCAGCCGAATGGTTGCGAAAACATACATCGCCGAAAAAATTGCGATTACACGATGCGCATTTTTGTAAAGCTTCGTTCTCGTTACAGGGTGGCGAGACGAAACAAAGCGAACACAGCTGCCTATACTTGTGATCCTCGATATTACTGTAGCCGCGATGGCAAAAAGTACAGAAAAATTTTGCCCTCGCAGCTCCAAAAATATTGACGATCACGTCGTAATGAAGCTCGGAGTAGAGCAAAAATATTATGGTTGTGCAGGTATCGCTACGTCCGTCAAAAAATGGTGCTTCACCGCTGCCCAGCGAGTCTCTCTCGTAAGCAACTAAAGCTGTACCACGAGCGGTAAAATAATGCTGGAATTGACGAAGCTCTCGTACACCGCAACCTTCGCGAGGTATAAGAACACCGGCATCCTGGCACAATTTTACAGCTCGTTCATGTTGTAGCTGCCTACGACTGTCGCGGATGACGTTCCACTCGGCTCGCATCGCCGGGGTATCGTTCGCCTGGAGCGCGATTTTCGCCTCGCCTACGACGAGCGCTCTCGGCAGACAGAGATTGTCGCGATTGCTGATCTGGATGATAGAGCGTTGAGAAACGCTGTCGACGGTCAAGTTTTTGCCACCTGCACTTACAGGCATCTCTACGACGGTCAAACAAATGGTAAATGACTCGTCGACTCGAAAATTTGCGTTACTCTGGCCGACCCGTTGGCGAAATATTCGCTCGAAATTGAAACACCGACGCGATCGCTCCCGCTTCTGATTAGAGTTAGCAAATACTCGTAAATATCGCGTATCGCTAACTCAACCCAGCTGACCATGTTGGTCCCACGCGGGGGTGTTTTAATCCGTAGCGTCAGACGGCGAGCGTCTGTACGGAATTTCCGTACGCGATGCACCGTATTCGCGATTATTGCGAAGCGACTAAAACGCACATCGTCACGAGCTTCCTCCTCATCCTCCTCCTCCTGATTCGAATCAGAAGCTGCTGCAGAACCGCCGCTTATTATACTATTATTCGGCGACGGTGCCTCTTCGCTTGAGGTATCGCCATCGTCGCCGCCGCCGCCGCCACCGCCTACCTGCGAAGTGCCGCTAGCCGTGCTCTCCTCGAAGAATGTTGGACTCAGCATCACTGTTGAAGAGTCCGATGATACTGCCTGCGATGATGGGCCCTCTTCCTCACTGCTGCTGATGTTATCGTCGTCGACTGTAAAGAACAAAGCCTTCATTCTTCTGCACGACTCTGGTAGCTTCGAATGACGTCGCGAAGGCAGTCATAGAAAATAATACGTATTGTGAATTTTCAAGTATGTTGTTTAGCCAACGTATTTCCTGAGCACGAGCGTTATTTATGATTCGCAGCGCAGAAGTTTGAAAAATCAAAGCCGCGTCATTTTTCGGAACTGCCTCCGTACAGGGCTCCATGTGTTTGATAACTTAAAAAATTATTATTGTTATTAATAATATTTTTTTAAGAAAATTAAAGTTATTAAATAAAATGTAACTTACTTTCGTTGATGCGACGGTCGAACGAGCTGTGCTGATCGAAGCGAAGATAGGGATTCATCGCCGCAACTTCGTCAGCTGTCTCTTCCCGAGTCGCAAAGTTCTCGAAAACCTCGGCCCTCGTAGGACCAAACTCGGGAGCAGGCTCGTAGCGGAACGAGAGCAGAACCATCGCAGCTTCCATCGTTGGCTCGCTACCTCTCAACGGTGCTGGAGCGCCCGCTCTGTAGACAGCCTGCTCGTAGACGCCGGGCCGATCATCGCCGTGATCGCTGTCCTCTACCTCGCTTTCATCGCCAGCCTCCATGAGCTCCTCCACAGGAGCTTGTATCTCATCTCGCTCCTGCTGCTGCACCTCCTGCTCCTCCTCCTCCTCCTCATCTTCGGACTAAGTGGCTCGCTGTGGAGAAGGAGGTGACGATACAACAAACAGTGTTGCTTCGCTGTCGCTCTCCTCAGCGTCCTCCTGCAGGGTAATTCGGGCTATGAAGAAAAAAAATAAGTATTATTATTTTTTTTTAAACTAATTGTAGGGAGCAGTGTAAACACTTACCATGTTCCTCGATTATATGCCGCAGGCAGTACACATCGCGTGCACCGCGCTCCACCAAGAAACTGCCGACGATTTTTATCACGATACTCGAATGTCGAAAGTATTTTTGATAAAACGCTGCGATCCTACGGTACGCGCAATGTGTAAGCAAGCAGCGCAGCTCGCGGCGCAGCCTTTCCTCGAACATGCGGTGAACGCGCACATACCACTCACGAGTACACTTCCTCTGCACAGATAAGTGACGACCTTTGAGCGCGTTGGCTACGCGCAGGATCGCATCGCGAACTTCGTACGTAGCACTAGACATTTCTGCGACACGTGGTAAGCTGCCTCTATCAATGACACGCATTTCGAGAGAGACTGATGGTTACGCTGGCTTACAGAGGAGTTTTGTAGACGGCTCAGGGCTGATTGGAAAATATCACGCCCTTTTTAGGAGTGATTTTAACGAATAAGAAGTATCGCAAAGCAGAGAAATCGTGAAAGAGGGGGATTTTGTTTTGAAACAAAGTGTAACTCATATTACAGTCATAGCTGAGAAATCAGGGCTACGCAAGCACTGATCGGAAGAAATGAATCCGATACCGTAGTCGGTGTTTACACTTTAGGTACGTAGCAGTCATAAGGCATATAGCGAACGTCTCAGAGAACGGACCGTTGCCAGCGCTAGATCCGGTGACACGGACCGATCAGATTTTTATGACTCTGCGGCTGACCCTTTAAATCTCTCTTACCGGAGACCTGCAATCTTTATACAAACAGTTTACACTTACTCTCAAGTGTCTACAGGAGATCCGATGAATCGTTCTCTGTGTTTTGAAAACTAATACATTGGCGATAACAAAGCCCGAGTTCATGGTCACACGATACTTCCTGGAGCTGCTTCGCGAGACACTGCGAACCTTTCTTGCGCTCTCAACCGTCTCCGATTTTTTTCTGATAAGCCCGCGCTGGATCTCAATTGCATACAAATAATCAGCCAGTCCTAGTGTAGCGTTACCGCAACGGTCTCGCATTCTTAAGACAACGAAAAAGTTGAAGAGGCGACATATCCCTCTGCTTTGCCAACGGTTTACGCTTGTGACATGGCTCGCACCGATCACTTCGCTCTGAGTTCCTACAGAGAGCACACACGTGGCCACCATCATGGCAGAATTGAAAAAATTAGCAGCCCAGCGCGATGCGCTTCTCGCAAGTATCGAAGCTAAAAAACGTGCAATGGAGAAGCTGAACGGCCAGCTCGAGCGGTATCAGCAGAGAATGCTGGACATGTCAGCGCTGTTGCAGCAGAAACAGCAAGAGGCCGAGCTAATAGCTTCTCTGGCTGTACAGTTTGTGCCGATCAACGTGAGGTGAAGAGTGTGCATCAAAATGACTTCGGAGCACGACGTGTGGCAGCAGTGTTGGAGGTGCCTTCTCTTTCGCTGCTGGAAGTGCAACGGACAGCCCTGCCCCTGCATCCTGGATATGGATTCGCCGAGATCGCCTTCGCCTCCACCAGCAGACGACGAAAACGACGGCGCCGACAGCAACATCCAAGGTACGCCACCGACAGCACCCCGCATCCGCAGCAGCGTACCTTTAGACTTTCATCGGATGCCTACTCCGCCGAAAGAGTTGGTGCCAGGTTTACTGCGAGGAGGGCCCACGCGTCAACTGCGCCAACAACGCGCCACTCGCAAGTGTAGGTGCATCGCTTGCTTGTGATTTAATCAGTGTGTGTACGTTCGTTTATTTTTGATTGTAAACATTTTCTCATTCGAAACGTACGCGTTTTTTCGTAAATAAAAATAGTGTGCCATAATTTCTCTTTTTTATGTGTACAAAACCCCCTACTCCCATCAACGATCCACAAATCCAAAATTTAGAGTAGGCTTTGCGGCACCGTGTAGTAGAGTAGTTATATACACAAGCGTTTATTTCGATGCGAATCATTCGTCAGGCGACCGGCAAAGCAACAACTTTCGACCATGGGGCAGGAACAGAGCAAAGAGCAGCAGAAAAAAGGTTCCACGTGGGAGGAGAGACAGCCTCTCGTGAGAAGAAAGGAGCCAAGAAAGCAGAATAATCAATCGTCGTTCTCAACCAACACTTTCTCGTATCCAGAGAAAAGTGGATATAATAATCTCTCAAAAAAATCCTCCTCCTCCTACTCCTCGTCACAGAATCAAAAATCATTTTCCTCAAACACCTTTTCGTACCCCGAAAAAGACGGCTACAGCAAGCTAAAACGATAATTGCGATAATAGATATTTCAAAAAACAATCGGCCCTTTTCAGGGCCACCATATAAATTATATACGTGGAACAATCTCTCTCTTTACAGCGCAGAAAGGATCAGAGCTGACGCGAGGGCAATAAAAGCCAAACAGCAGGTATACGACAGGTAGACGGTGGCGGACGCGCGCGCGAGTATGGAGGGGAGGAGAGAGAAGCGGGTCCGGTACAGCAGCGGCGGGAGCCACCGCGCCAGAACTCAGAGGCTACTATAGTGTAAAAGGAGAGGGGACGGGCTTGTATAGCGAGAGTCGAACACGCGCGTTCTCGAGCTCGGGGCCGGTATGGAGTAGATAATGAAAAAGGGAGAGAGACGCGCTCGGGTCTGTTTGGGTAAAAGGTTGGTATCGTATGCGTGATATAGCTTTTGTTTAAAAATTATTTATAATTATTTATAAATAAACAAAAGTTACCCATCGATGACAGACTGTTTATGACAGAGTAGCGGTCGTAAATCATGTTAACCTTATGGCATCGTATGCGTGATATAGCTTTTGTTAACTAATTATTTATAATTATTTATAAATAAACAAAGTAGTTCACCCATCGATGATACACTCTTACAGTAGCGGTCGTAAATCATGTTTATTGACCTTATCAGCTACTGTTGATATAAACATGGGCTTCCGTTTACAAATTATTTATAATTATTTAAAAATAAACAAAGTATTGCACCCATTGATGACGCACTCATACAGTAGCGGTCGTAAATCATGTTTATTGACCTTATCAGCTACTGTTTATATAAACATGGTGTTTGTTTACATAAACACCTGGTGCCAGCCACGGGAGCGGTGACGTCAGTTGGGCCACGCCCCTGTCTCTCCATAGTGGCCCATATACTACTTTCGTGTCCTGTATATAAGTTTTATCTACTATACAAGTTACAAAATTAATCAAAATTTTTAAACTTCTTTGCAATTTAGTGTAGAATACAAAAAGTTACAAAAGGTAAAGTCAATATTATGGTTTTGAGGTTAGGTATATTTTAAAAAATGATCAAGAAATGGAAGAAGTTTTATCACTAGCTAGTTATAGACTATTTCTTCTAGATATTTTGTAGTGTCCAGCTTACTTCAAATATTCGAATTTCTACGAGAGATGCTTTAGTGATGATCAAATTTAAGAAAATCTATTATAAAAAATGACAATATATTGTTTCACTTGGCGTTAAAAACGATGTATATACAATGTAGTTTTTATTGTTGTTTATTTATTTATATATATATTTATATATATAGTTTATTTATATATATATATATATATATATTCTGACAAGGGCTGTTTCCTACATATGTATAAGTGTATAGTGACCGTATAGGAAAACAGCTAATTTACTCCTACTTCGTATTTGTGAAAAACGCGAAAATCAATACATGTTTTACAAAAATTATAACAATTAAAAATGCAAACTTCACACTAGGTCTAAAGCCCACTTTACGCCCTTGGTACACGTTATACTAATTCTTTTAAGAGTACGTTTTAAACATGAACTTAAATCGATTTTCTTATAAGCCACAGAGATATAATTTAATATCACAAATAATCACATAAATATGTCATATGTATAACACCAATTTTATTCAAAAAGTATGCTGCGTCCGCTCGGCTCGCTCTCGAATTCAAAATTTTCGGCCCTGCTGTCATCGAATTTGTACACCCTGCATTCGGAGTATCCTTAGACCGATCTGCCCTTGTTGCCGAGCACGGATCCGGTCCTATCTTCCCGAAAACATGATGGGAGGAGAAACTTATACTCTGGATTTACCATCATATGATTGGAACGATATTTTAATCAGAGAATATGGTCCAGTAATTGGTTAATAAAATTGTTGAAAAATATCTGACATTGTTCTTATTATAATTAAGATTTTGCTATCATACTTTAAAAAATAATTTCTTCTTAATTTATAAATTATGATGAAACGAATTCTATTTTGGTAAGTAATAATTCATACGTGTATTTATTATTAATGTATGAAATTGATTCTTTAAGATAATATGGTGCGAAGCAATTGATTTTTTAGCATAAAAAATCGCTGCTAAACTTCATTATCAGTAGGGGAGATGCACCCAGTATAAAACTACTTATCGAATTTTGCTATAACTTTCGATTAGAACCGTGAAAATTGCACAATCTGCAGGATTTACTTGCTGTTATAAGGACCTTTGATGTTCTGTATAGTACGACCGTTAATTTTGCAAAATTGTAAAAGCTAACATGGGATATCGGAAAAGTGCCGCGAAGATTAGAATATCATTGATATTTACAATAACTAATATATGTATACACTGGAAACGGCCGAAAAGCATTAAAATGCTCGCGTTATATGAAAAAATTTCGTTTTAAGGGAAATCTCCCTTATGCTTTGTACAAGAGAAAAGATGATTAAACGTTGTTTTGATTATTTATTCATATTTCAGATTTTAACTAATTAAAGCTGTAAATACAGAAAAGCATAATTTTGGAATAATAAGAAATTACGTCCGATTTCATAGAATAGCAACACAATAATCGATTTACTATTCCGACAAACATAACAAATTAGTTCCTGTTTTGAAAGAAGCTTAATTTAGTTAAAATAGACAACTGTAAAGCACTATATATAAATTTTCTAACGTGTTTACTTTTTATTGATATCTATTCATAAACAAAAAAAAAATGAAATGTTCCTGACATGGTGATGAGATATTTGCTCTTGAGTTTCGGAATTTCAGAACACGAAAAGATTCATTATAAATACCTAGACTCTTCGCCACAAAAGATCAAACGTTTACGTTTAGGAAATCTGGAAATCAAGGAAAAGTCATGGAATTTTCTGGGAAATCTATTAGAAAAAATAGGAAATTTTAAATAAAGTCTAAAATTTCTAAAATGAAATTTTGCATACACTAAATCAGAATAGTACATTGTGCAACTAGGTTGGGGGAAGATAGGTGTTTTCTACAGAATATTGTGGGCAAAACTATAAATTGTAAATTGAAATTTATTGCAAAAACATTTTTCAAAGATTTTAAAAATTTTTATAAGCTTCATTATGTCATAAATTATAATTTTATATATATTTTTTAGTGTGTGTGTGTGTGTGTATGTATACACACACTAAAAAAAGCTTATAACGATCAAGGTTCATACATATAAAGTATATATCGTCGCTCCCTACGAAGAGTAGCACTGTTCAAATTTCTCGTGATTAGTAGCACAACTCATTTGACAAACGCTAGACTAGCACAACTCAAAATTTCCCGTGGAGACTAAGTAGCACAACTCAAACTTTAAACGCAGCTAATTTCTATAAAAGTTTCCCGATTTTTGTGAAGCTGTCATAATGAACATTTTTAAAATATTTGCAATTAACAACTTTTTACTTAATTTAATACTATTTTTAAAAATACAACAATGTTTTACAAATATTTTTTTAAATTATTCACTTTTTTTAGAAATCTACTAAAATTTCTGAAACCTTTTAAAACTTTGAGGTTTGTCTTTCTTTGTCCAAGGTTTTTCATTAACTTAACCAACAAAATAAACCAATGAAATCGTAAAATACTCACATTTTAAGTAAAATACAGTCGCGAGTTATGCTACTGTTGACCGTATTTCTGAACTGTGCTTACTCTTCGTACAGAGCGAAGATATTATCTAGGCTGATCTTTATCTGGGATAAATAGGACTTATAGGAATAACTACAAAATTTTTTTTAAACTTGTTTATGACCCAAAGGGTGTGGACGTTCCTCGTAAGTGTGTTTTTAACCTCGCGTGTGGTTTTTAAGTACTCGTCTCCATTTCGCTAACACCCACTTGCCTTCGTGGTAGTTTGTCTTTAATTCGAATCGCAAACTACACACACTCAAGTTAGAACACACTTTGGTATAAAAAGTATCCTACTTCTTAGAATACTTAAAAAAATTATAACTCTCATCAGCACGCGCCTCAAAAAAAAAAAAAAAAAAACTTGGCGATCTCTTTTAAAACTATCTAGTTCAGTTAGTGGGTTAACAACGTCCACTAAATCAAGAGCGTTTTTTTGTTGCGGTAGTAGTCCTGTAGGGTTTGAGAAAAGTTCTGCAGATGTCAATTGCATAAGATTTTTTCTCCCTAGGTGTTAGGACATTGCCCGATCGTGGCGTGTATAATGCGTTGTGTACAAAATTACGAATTAAAAATAATAAAATTTTTCCATGGGTGTAGAATTAAAAATATTGACAACACATCGACTGGCATAGTGTAGTATGCTTAATTAATTTGTACCATTGTGGAAAGTAAAATGTGTAAAACTTTTGTATTTATTTAAAACTTATTCTAATGTGTATAAACATAGGTGTAGAAAAAATGTTATTTTGCGTATATATTCGGTCGTGTAAAATATTTTTTTGTTAGTGTAAAATAAATCATCACCAAACAAGAATAAAGTTGTGTATAATTTAATTGTGTATAATAAAGTGTGTTAAATACCAACTACTCTTAATTATTTTATAATAAATTTCAGTGCACAATACATTGTGTACAATTTGGAGGTATATTAAATATTGATTTCTTTATCGTGTAAATTTATACGTGTAGAACAATATCTAAATATTTATATTTTCCACGTGTGTTCAATCAAAAACAGATTGCGCAGAATAAAAACTTCATAAACGTTTGTGTTATATTAAATCGTGTATAATGCTTATGTGTATGAAACTGACCCTGCCAAATTTCGGTTGCATTGACTTTTAATTGTTCTTGACGTTTTTTGCAATAGATTTGTAATTCCATTGGTTCATAGAGAGAATATATCCATCCTTGATTTTTCTCGGTGTTAATCCAATAAGGTAAATTCGTATCTACATACTGGATATCGCGTTTATTATAATCGATATCATAAGGATGATGTAACAAAGTGAATTCGCAGCTTCTATTCTCGATTTCTGATCGAATAGGCTGATCAGGTTGACATAGTTTCTTTCCAAATGAATTGATATACTTCTCGTATTGGTCTTCTGTTAAAGCGTAAATATCTTTTTGTGAAACCCCCAATAATGATGATCAAGGTTTTACATATAATGTGGCTATGGTCCCGTCAAAAAGTTTCTTTGTAACAGGTAACGATTTTACTTTATATAATACATAAGAATCGTCCGATATCAAAAGAAATGTCATGCTGATTAGTAACCTATCGTTGATTCTTCCATACTTTATTTTTGATATTGCTCCCAATAAATCAATATGTTATAGATTCTCGGAAAGAGGAATTATATACGGATGATTTAGTTGCTCCGTGTGTTCAATGACATTAATCAGGTCATCATAACTCAGAAGTCCCGGGTATATTTGTTTATTAATGAGTCCTCGTATAGTTTATAATTCAATATATAGATTAAAATAAATATTCATTATTCCTATTGATTTGTCGATCGTGTACGTGCTATTATTTATGCCCTTGAGTTTTTTGAATAATTTGATTTCTCGATCTACTGTTTCTAGTACATCTTGATCGTTCAGTTCTCTTTTTCTTTCTGCAAATCCGTCGATACTACTGCAAATAATATGTATTTTATTACCAGGAAGAGATATAAAGTTACTCTCGTTAGCATTCTTGTCTTAGATATTTTTACTATATTCCAACTCCATTTCTGTGATAATGTTTCCGGGTAAGGCATCTAGAAAATCGTTGAGATCGTATTGTATTTGTTGTACCTTCTCTAGTCGCCTAGTTAGCCGTTCGATTCCTTCTTCTTATTCGATACATGTTTTGCGTGGTTTGCAAGCACTCTTGACTCTTTTAAGTAGGCTTGACAATTTAGTTGCGTCGAATAGTTCTTCATATAAGTCAATATGAATTATATAGGTCCATTCATCTCTAATGAAGTTTAATTTTGTTAATTCTTCGAAATTCAATCCTGCGTTATACTCTATTTCTTCTGAAGTAACCGAAAGTAGGGCTTCTTGACCTGAGATGATACCACTCCAGATCAGTATAAGGAAATAGTGTATTGTGTCCATTGTCCGCACTAAAAGGGTAAATCCCTTTTATAGTGTACTGTCTCATAGTGTGCTTCTGTATGTATCTCCCCCCATTTTTTTATTTGTCTTAATTATACTATTGCTACAGTGTTTGAAATTAGTAAGCATTAGTTAAGCTGTATGGGTTCATAGGAAATTCTTGTGAGGATGTCTCATTTGAAACCGTTAAAAATAATGGAAATGCGAGTTAATTTTACGAACTTGATTGTTAACTTAATTGATTCGCTTGGATTTTTATGTTTTGTTTAATTAAAGATATCCTGTTCAATTATACATTCTTCTCTTAAGAATCGTATAACATCCTCGTTCTTTACTACGAGTGAACATCCTATTTGCCCCTCTAATGTAGCTTTTTGAAATTGAATCTCAGCCATTGTAATTTGAAAATTGGCTTGTAATTCTTTTCTGTAGGGATTTTTCGTGTCATTAATTTTTCTGCGAAACTCGTTCAGTTGGCCTTTTATAGCTTGTTCTTAAATGCTTCTGCGTCTCGGTCCGACAAGAAGGCTGTATACATTTCTTCCGGTCTTTTCTCGAATTTCTTGTAATCGCAATTGTTCGAGAATCAACCGACAATTGTGATATACTTCTCGCAGAATTTGACGATTATTCATAAAGATATGATCTTTAACGTTTATCTCTTTTCTCAAATGTTCTAACAAGGTTATTCTTCGTACTAAAGTTTTCACTCCGATTGAGCAATTTTGTGAAGTTAACAATGATTCTCCCGGAGAATTGTATAATGGAACTCCTATTCCCCACATTAGGACTAACATTTCTTCGTCATTATTATCCGCTGTTAATTTGACTATCGAGTTATTATTGTATTTAATTTCTTGTAAGGTTGCCCCATGCTGTAAGAGAGTTATGATTTCGAAAATATTTTTGACGCGTAAAGCTAAGTGTAGATTACTCTCGCTGTCAATAGTCGTCGAGGAGTCGATATTCGCTCCTTGTTGGATTACATGTTTTACTAAATGATTGTGTCCAGCTGCGATAGCTATCTGTAATGACGAGCGACCATCTCGTGTAGGGGTTTCGATTTCGTAACCTAGTTCCAAAAGTTGTTGGATGACCGATACCTTTTAACCTTGTCTAACGGCTTCGTGAAGGGGATTCATTGATCTTCCCGTATTTTGATTCGTATGGAGTATTTTTATAATTTGCATATCTCCTATTCTTACAGCGGTTTGAAATGCTTTTAACGGGTCGTAGGGTTTGTAGTTGTTAGCCCATAATATAGGTACTAATTAAGCAGCATTATTTTCCATAGCGACCATGTAGGGGCATAAATTATTTTCTGGTTTTATTCCTGCGTCTAGAAGAATTTGTAGTATTCTTTCATCTCTCGTTATTATGACTTGATTGAAGAGGTCTATCCCCTTCTTTGTGATTAATGTACTATCAATACCCCTTTTCAAAATAAACTTCTCGGCTCGAACATTTTTCGATTTGATAGCTTGAAATATTAATGTTTCTCCATCAATATTTTTATCGTTCCAACGGTTTTCAAAACTGGCCGTCAAATGTAGAAAAACTGTTAATAATTTTCCCGATAATCGTTGAAATAATTTACTTACTCGTTGATAAGTTAAGTCTATATCAAATTGCCATAATATAGCGTTTAGTTCCAATACCTGAAAAGGTGTTTCTCCATTCAACACTCTTATATACTTATCGACGAAGTCTTCTCATTCGTTTCTATTTGGTTCTTGTTTGTTGCTGCAGTAAATAAACGTAGTTTCGTCAGTGTCTTAATCTTTCAGTCGCCTTCCGGATCGTAATTCTTAGTCTACTTTTTTTTCTTATTTTAATTAATAGTCTTAATCGCAGAATACGTTTTGACTAAATACTTTTAGTCGACACATAAATAATACGAAACTTGCTCGAGAATAGGTGTAGGAATGAGTTCAAACGTGATCTCATCTAAGAATTTCTAATTTTCTTCCCACTTAGTTCTCCTTTCTTTAATTGAATTTAAGGCTAGTTCGATAGTTGAACAATATGAAGGAAATAAGAGCTATACGTCCCTCTTTTCCTGTCTTCTAAAAATGGTGGATCGACTAATTAATAGAAATTTTTCAATAGGGTTTTCCATTACATCTCTGTAGGTGATATTTTTCATGAATTTTGTTCGGCTAAGATTTTGCCGTTCTGCTTTTAATTCTAAAAATATTTGATATAACTCTGGATGATAAATTTTCAGAGCTCGAAGGTCGTCCGGATTAACAAACCTTTTTTCGGAAATTTCTCTCGCTAGACAGTAGACTATAAATTGAGAAGTTGATCCTGGCGGGCGTTGATCAGTTATATAGCGCATGTAACTTCGACGAGGATAGAACTCAGCTCCATATCTTAGCAATAAATTCATTTTTTTATAATTATTTGTTTTATACGCAATTAAAAGCGCATTTTGCCCTTTTCCATCAATTGCGTTTATATCATTGTTTTCTCTTGACAATATTGTCTCTACCGCCTTAACGGATCCTGATTCTACAACCAAATGTACTAGATTCGTGCCTTCCCAGGAACAATGTCTTAAGAATCTTGGTTCATATAGGTTGTCCAAGCAATATTCAATTATTTTAATTTTGTCTCTACTGCTTCTTGATCTTCCCGTGCTATAGCATCTCCTAATACCGTGCTACCCATTCGATTGGAACTATTAACTGGAATACCCTTTTCAAGCAATAATTGTAAAAAGGTTTTATCTTGGTATCTCATAGCTTGTCGTAATGAAAGGTAATTCCATACTTGGTACTTGTCAAGAGTGGCTCCTAGTTCAAACAATTTTTCTAAAATGTCTAAACGTTTCTCTGTTAATGAAGAATGAATAGCAGGGACATGACAGTTTTCTAATGTAGTACTTTGTATTCTAGTAATAATTTTATCATCTCCTCGTTCCCCTTGTACAAAGCATGAGTGAAAGAACTGGTTAAACATAAAACAGATTTTTGCCGATATACTTCTAAACAAAACTTGACGATTTCGAGATCCGAGGATTCCACGAGTCCTTCGATTATTTCTCGCATCTCGGAGGGTCTTATCATTGGGGCTAATACTCTAATTAAAGTCCGTACTCTTCTGCCTTCTCGACTAATTATCTTAGTCATTATGATGGTTAATTTTCGTCGATATCCCGAGAAGATGAATGGGATCCACGTAAGCACCAAATTTTCCCAAACTGCTGCCATCTGTGGGATAGAAAGTGTCTAGGTTATTATTTGCTAATTTTAAGGGGGTTTTATTTATTCTTATTTATGCGTAAGGGTATCTTTCTTTTGGCTGTTTTAGTCTAGACTTAGATAATAAGTCTTAGATAATCTTTTATTAATGATTTGTTGTATAGCTTGCATGATTTGAGAGCCCTATATAGGGAATTGATAAGGATAAATTTCGTTTTCGCGGTTTTGAAATGCACATGTTTTTGCAATATGCAAAAATGAGTTTGTAGGCGGCTCTATCACTTGTTTAAAAGTGACTCCCGCAATAAAATTCTGTCTTGAAATTAGTTGCCATTCGAGGCATGCTTTTTCATATTTATCATATAATGTAGGGTAGCATTCCTTTAACGTTAATTCGTCTTCTATATTAATATTTTGGTTTTCTACCTTTCCTTTTGCTAACAATAGTATAAAAATCTTTGGTGTATTCCATGGTAAAAATTCATTGCATATGAAATGAACGTTTTTTTCTATAGGATAAAGTGAAGCTCCTCGTTTTAACAAAACTTCCATTTTTCGACAACCATCTATCTTATATGCCCATGTTAAAGCGGTTTCACCGAAGGATGACACTTCGTTTATATCACATTCTCCTGTTTCCAAAATCATTTCGACTGCTTGTATTGTACCGAATCTTACTGCTATATGTAAAGCATTTTCTCCTTTACTTGAGGTAACTTTCAAATTGGCTTTATACTTGATTAATATTCTTAGTGCTTCGTTATTCTGATGTACTATAGCACCTACTGTAGGTCACCTTTTATTACGTGACAATGAATTGACATTGTACCCCCTTTTTAGTAATAATTCGACGTTCTTGCCAGAATAAGAATGCGGAGCGGTGGCTGCCTGTTTGAGTAAGTACTCGCTTATTCTAGAATTATGAGTTTTGTGCGTATAATTTAGTAACAATTCTAATATTTCGGGCTTAGTTCTAGTGGCTCTTTCTAAAGGTGTCTGATCGAAGTGATTTATTATACTTGGATCGGCTCAAGCTTCCAGTAGCAATCTAATAACTGGCATGTTACCTCTATCAACAGCATACATTAATGCAGTTGATCCGAATGTATTCCTCGCATTGACGTTTACATCGGCTTCTAATAATAGACGTAAATAGTCTAAATTTTCACATTCCATGGCCCTTTCTAGAAGTTCATGCCCTGAGTACATCAATAGATATTTTACTCGCTCCTTTATTTATTAATTGTGTAAAGATATCAATGCGTCTGTATAAAATGGCTACTCTGAGCGTTGACCCTTGTTCCTTCTCGCAACGTATTGACCATTCTATTGAAAGTTATAATATTCTTTTAACAAGTTCTTCATGATGATCTTGAATGGCTAACGTTAAAAACATATCTAGACTAGTTTCTTCAAGTCTAGGATAATATTTCAAACAGGCTTCTACGATGAACGGTTTATCACTCAATAATGCTTGTCGCATGATACTAGTCACTTCTATTGGTTGCAGAATCAGGGACCATTTGTAAATTAAATTTTGAGCTTCGCGTTCGCATGCTCGTCCCAGTTTTATCTTGACGTCTAGGATTCGTTCATTGCGATTAGGTGTCATTCTTAACAGTACTTTGTTGATCCATCTCCAAAAATAGACAGCCATCATCGAAACTGTGAGACAATAAGGAAGAAACCAATCACTATTTTGTTTCCGACTCAATCAAGTTAGTATTATTTTTAAGATTTTATGATTAATGACAATTGATACGGATGTAGTTTATGCAAAATTATAACAATTTTCTTTAACACTTCTAGCTTTCCTTTCTAATATAGTGAATATTCTTTGTTGTTTCTTAAACATTTTTTTTTTCTTTTATAGAAATGGAATTTCATGAGATCTCTAATCTTTCTTCGTGTTGTTAACCCCCTTTTTCGTTGTTTTCCAAAAGCAATATTTTTTTTTTTTGTTTTGAAATTTCCTTATAACTTTAGTTTAATTGCTATACTAATTTGAGTTTTCCCGCTCTCCCTGTAGTTCTACACCGCATGCGTGAACTTTCCTTGCGTGTGGGCTCTTATCGTTGCATAAGATCGCTTTCTCCTAGAGATGGAGCCGCGAGTTCTATTTCAAAATTATAATCATCTAAAATTGATTTAATTCTTAAGCAATAATCATTTTGGTTGTTTAATTTTGGGTAATGATTTAATCATAAATATAGAAATACTTGCATCTCTTGATTATAATTGATTTCAATGTCTGTTTATCAATAATTCTGAATATGATTCTTTAACTTTTCAATTTACACATTATTTCTCGTCATTAAAGATGTTTCAAGAAGAAAAAAAAAACTCCGTATTGTCCTAATCTTTCGATGACCGTTGGGGTTACGGTTTATTGATTATTGTTATTGTTAAACGAACTGCTTTTTCTTCCTTGCAATGGTGTTATCACACTCGTATCCCTTATATGATAAAATCTGCAACTAGACTTCTCAGTTGTAATGTGTTTATTTTTCTTATTTTGATCCTGATGAAAACTTGAAATGTTATTTGACTCCCTTCTATGTGTGGAAGGGGGGGGGTGTCTCCCTGTTTATCATCCTTCTGATTCCAGTTCTCACGACGTCTTCTAATTCCACTTCTCGCGATGTCTGGAAAATTTCTCCCTTTCTTGCTATGGCATGGACGCATTTTAATTTCTACGATCAGTCGGTTAACATTCTTCGAACGGTTCGGTCCTCTCGCTCTCTGGTTCTGAGTTTATTTGTTGCTGCTGATTTTATAATACTGTCGGTTGATATTTCTGATTTCTTTTTTTTTTATTTTATTTGTTTTTGGCAATTTGCCAAAAAAGAGTTTACGCAATCGTGCCAGTATCCGAAATTTAATTCAAGTGAATTAATCGAATTTAGTGAAAAGTACAGTGATCTGTTAGTAATCAACGTGTGAGAATAGTGTCATACGTGTGAGTATATGGCTTTAAGTAAATCCGAGTGTCCTTACAATCTTTGCATTGAAAACAGGGTAAAGGACCTCTTTCCTACTTACGAAGAGGAATTGGTAAGTTTTTTTTTTCTAATGTTTGATTATAAGAATTAAATTTTCATGATCCCTGGTTTTCTTTATACCTCGAACTTTTTTACTTTTTTGACTGTTGTTTAGATTATGCCCAGAGTCCCTTGTATAGCGGGGAGACAACCCACTTTGTGTCATCGTCCTTGTCCAGGAATTGATATGCTGTGCGTAGTATGCCATCAAGCTCAATCGGAGGCAACGAGGGTGAGAGTTCATACTACTCATTCCGGAGCTAGGGTAAATGGCGCTTACTAAGTCTTAATTCCTTATGTTGTTCATATTTCGTTATAGTTTAATTATATTTATTTGTTCCAGTACTCTTATGCTATTTGCGTGCCGTCGGACGGCCATTCTCCTCTCGGTTTGGTCCCGAATCTTTGGGTTCCATGCCATATACCCTGCGTCAACTGCCCGAATCAAAGACACGGAAAGTGCGAGATTTGTTGCTTGTATTTAAATCAGACTTAGTAGTCGGGGTTATATTCCCTAATTCTCTATTCATTGCTTGAAAATTATATAATTCTGAATTTTCGTCCCTTTTGATTAGGTTCCGAAATTTGTTTGTCTTAGTTTTTGCAAAAATGTCGACAAAATCCTCATAATTATTAAATAATGGCGATATTTTTTCAACCTTCCTTTTTACTTTTATTAATTTCGAAATCGCACCCTTACTTATTGCATTTTTCTTACGAAATTTTGTTATTGATTTTCTAATCTCAGTATCGCTATTACTCTCTGAGCTTGATGAGTCAGGCTTAAATTTGTAAACTTGTTCAAGGTTTTTATCCCTAAAGCTAACACTTTTCTTCGGCGTAATTTTAGCAGGAAAATTCATAGTGGGCGCTGTTCTTTTTCCAGCTGGCAGGCGTCCCATCGAGTGTGTCGCGATAGGGTGCATGACGTCGTTTAGCGTGGAACCTCTGCACGCTTCGTCTCGACCTCTGGTCTCAGAATTCTTTTTCACATGTGTTTCTTCTTCTAATTTCTCCAAAATACATGACTTCGAGTCATCGCGATCTTAATCATTTGCTTGTTCATTGCAAACATATATTCTTGTATTATTTTTATTAATGTAGTCCCATTTAATGTCATGATTGTTTCCAATAATTAGTGCTTGACCTCTGTGGCGTGGAGGCTTTATTACATTAAATTCTAAATTATCATTTTCTTTATTTTTATTTAATTCACTATAATTTACTGCATCAATATTTTGAATTATCCCCTGTATATCATTATCTTGACAGTCGATTTCACTGTGTGAAATATAATCACCTTTTATAACTGTATTTTCTTGATTACTCCGAAATCCCACGTTAGTTGACGGAATCATCATCTCTTCTTTATGAGTAAACGATCGCTTTATGTCTTGGACTCTATTCTCTTCGAATCTATGCATTATTGTCATCGCTTTATCGAATAAGTAATCGATATCTTCCACAGGAAAACCGTTTGAATCTTTCTCTTTTTTATACAATCGCGCA
This sequence comes from Trichomalopsis sarcophagae, assembly GCA_024372645.1. Taxonomy (NCBI): domain Eukaryota; kingdom Metazoa; phylum Arthropoda; class Insecta; order Hymenoptera; family Pteromalidae; genus Trichomalopsis; species Trichomalopsis sarcophagae. The sequence goes on along the minus strand of QLSS01000169.1, from coordinate 234,324 downwards.
CTTAGTCTATCCTATTTATCCATGATTTCCGTCACGCCGTCACTTTTGCGAATATTTTCCAGTTTTCTGTCTTCTTCATAATCGGTAGTAATATCCTCTTTGCTCCCGGAAAATTTTTCATTTAGATTTTCAATTCTCTCCGCTTGGAATTTTGAATTATTTATCGGTACTTTTTTTGAACACGCGCTGTCATAATTATTCTGACATACATACATTGTTTCATCGTCACCCTCAACGTTACTAATAATTTTTATATTACTCCTTGTGCCTTTCGTGGTATTCACTCCTAGGGAATTCACAAAAGGTTCATTATTTATGTCGAATTCGTTAACATATCCAATCCCTTCTTTGCTTCGGGACTCTTTGATTAGATTTTCTCTGTCGTTATCTAGACTCGGTTGAGTACTTATGCTTGTCGACTGTATTCTTTGTATATGCACGCAATTTATTACCGTGCCTGCCTGTGGAGCGAGTACCTCGTCTCTTAGTTTTGAGTGGCTTGCATCTGCAAAATTTCCGGAGAGATTTCGGGTTTCTTTCTTTGCCTTTAAACGAACTCTGTCTGGATTGGCATCGGACGGAGTCCCAGCACATATGATTTGAGAATTAATTTAAATGTTTTCTCCGACACGACTCTCCTCTTCACAGGATTTCTTACATTCCATTGTTCGTTGCTGCATTCATCATTTTGTAAAAATGGCATATCATTGATGAAAGGATACTCTACATTTGCGAATTCAAGGCAATTTCTTTCATAACAGATTTTCGCGCTTGTTTGTTGAAAAAAATCACTCCCTAATATTCCTGCCTCCTTGATGGGAAACTCATCAGGTACTATGTGAAAATAAATATTTAAACCTTCGTAATTGACTGTTATGGTTCCTAACGTTTTTATTGATGCAGATGTTATTCCTCTCAATAAAATTATTTCTTGTGAATTTATCGGGAAATAAATAGGAATGTGCGAAATTTTTAATAAATTTAGAGAAGAACCGGTATCTAGAATAAAAGTGGCAGGTCGTGTTAATTCCTTGATATCGATTTTGATATTGGGTGCGCAGTTTTTTTGATTTAAGTTGACAGTGGCCTCGTAGATGATGCATTCGCTTCCTGAGTCTCTGGGATCGGGCGAGCATTCGAAGCGGCAGCCTCTCCGCCCGCGCGAGGATTGCCACGACCGTTTCTCGTCGGCAAGTTTCCCTCTTGCATATATCTCATGAATTTGTAGCAACTTCGTTTAGAATGCCCCGGTTTTTGGCAATAATAACAAACGAAATTTGCTGGTAAATTGGAAGTAGAATTATTCGAGGCTAGATTATTATTGGTGTATCTTAAATTTTTGTTTGGGCCCATTTCATTATTGGGATTATAACGATTATTAGCATTATTATTGTTATTCTGATGTCCTTCAGAGCGATCATTGTTTCTGTTAACAAAATTGTTGGGGCGATTATTATTTCCATTCTCGCGATTTTGAAAATAAGTGTTTGCTTCGCATAATCTGTCAAAGCGAGTATTATTAGTAGTAGTAGTGGGCCTTGAATTATGAGAATAGTTATTATAACGGAAGCTCCTTTTGAATCCATTAGAATTATTATTACGATTATAATAGGATTGATTATTATCTCGATTGTTATTATTTCCGTTAAAAGACAGAGGACGAGTGTTGTTCGGATTCCAATTTGATTGTGGTGAGCGGTTATTAATTAGTTGTAAACAGAATTTTAAGCAGTTCATTGCGACGGTCCTGCTTCATTGCAAAAATTACACATGACTTCTGTGATGGCTTCCACAACGTTTACTCTTCGAGTTTCTTTTGGTTTTAATCGCGCTTCTTCCTGGCTCGAATTTTCGTCACTCTCTCCCGTATACGGAAAATCTCTCTCGATTTCTATTGTCCTTTTACGAGCTTTCTCTAACGTTTGCAAATCATCCATCCTCGTTTGTATTTCCCATCTAAGCCCTCGAATAAAAAATCTAATACAATCTTTTTCCAATTCTTCGTTAAAATTATTTTCGTCTGTTGATCTCCCTTCGCGTACCGCGGCTTTCTTGATTTCTTTTTCGATTTCCCGAAGGCGATTCGAGTAAACGACCACGCTCTCCGTCGGGCGTTGTTTCATTTTGGCTAGTTCTCCCGAAACTTCGTGATACGTTTCTAATGATCCGAAATTACTCTCAAAGAATTGAATAATTTCGTCGATGGTTTTAAAATTCGTCCTCCTGCGTTACTGATATATTCGATCCATTGGGAGGAATTAAATCGAGCGTATCTTTTAAACATATTCCTTTTATTTAAGGGGCCATTTTTTTCTTGTTATTTTCAATTTCACTCTCACTATTTTCTTCGCTTACTCTTTCGTCAAAATTTAGACGCGTTTTTGGAGCAATTATTTGTAAAGGGTTTATTATAGTTCCAGTAGGGGTAGAGAATTGTTCCTTATTCTCTGAGTAGTCGCGAGAGTTGTTAGGACTATTTTTAAATGCGGTGATTCCCCAAAAACTCGAGATCCGTCGGCATAGTCGTATACGCTGGAAAAATTTTCTCTTTAGGGACTTAGAAAGTAATTGTCTAAAATTTCCTTTTTCACGCAGGGACTTAACTGCTTTTTCAAATGATTCGCAAATTTACTAAGTAACTCTGCTGCTTCTCGCGCGACTTCTTCAGCCGATTCTGCAAGGTACTGATTCGATAGTAACTCTATCTGTTTACTCACGGGTATTAGTTCAAATTTTGTCGAATTTTCGGGATTTGTGTCGCTTTTTTCTTTTTCTTGCGTTCGAGTAGTGATTTCCTTATTAATAATAATCGCGTTTTCACTAATTGGGTTTATTGGGGAGATGGTCAAATCCTGTATGTTTCTCAAATTGAAAGATTCGGACAATTTCGAATTAGTTAATAATTCGGTCAATAGATTTGTTTCGGGTTTGGCTGTTTTTAAATTTTGAGAGGCATCGCTCGGCTCCGTACGAATAGGCGGGGCTCCTAGAGATGCGTTCGCTTGGACCGCGGAGGAAGTTTTACAATTTTCAGAATGTAGATTACTTGGTTTTAATAACGATTCTCTCAATCGAATCAGTTTTATAGGTATTTTTTTTAACGGGGACGCTTATACCAACTTGTTGAATAACACTGTCTTCTACGTCGTCCGTAACTTTATTTTCTCTATAAGTGCCAAATAAATTTTTGTTAAAACTTCGGTCTCTTTCGTGAATTGACTTTCTAGCTTTTGGTTTGGCAAAAGGGGCTTCTACGTTATATTTCGATAAACGTTTTTCTAATCTTTTATAACTCTGACTTGCTTTTTTTTCTAACGCTGAATCTACTGGATCATTTCTCTTTTGTGAGTCCGAATATTGATTGATTATTCGTAAATCGGGGTTTAAAAGACTGTCGTCGAAATCAAATGTTCGATTTCCACAAGTTTTTGTTACATTCGCTTATCGGTTTATTATAGTTTTCCCGCTTTCGTCACCACTCGACATAATTAATTTTTCGAACAACTTTCATTTTTTTATTCTTGCGCTTTTAATTTGTTTAACCTAACTTCTCTTCCAAATTTCAATAATGCATCGAATTTTTTTCCTACTTCAATTTGAAATTCTGACAATTTGACGTTATTTTTCTGATTTACTTCACTCGCTTTGGCAATGGCTTGGGGATTCTCTGCTGATGATTTCGCCTGACTCAATCGTTTTTCTAAATTTTCCCTCTCGATTGCTAACTTTTGCAGGAATCTCAATTTTCCACCTCTTCTATTTTTAAGCGTTGCCTTAGCTGATTTATTCTCGGTATTCATTATATTTTGCGTGTAGACAGGAAAAGAAGGTGTTTGTTAATTGATACGGGTTACCTAAAGAGTTAAGGTGAGGTTTATTTATCAAAAACAGGTCTCACAAAGAGGCGATTCTCTGGTTTTACGAGGAGAGGAGTGGTTGCAAAAACAGGTCGCACAAAGAGGCGATTCTCTGATTTTACGAGGAGAGGAGTGTTTGCAAAAGCAGGTCGCACAAAGAGGCGATTCTCTGGTTTTACGTGGAGAGGAGTGTTTGCAAAAACAGGTCGCACAAAGAGGCGATTCTCCGATTTTACGAGGAGAGGAGTGTTTGCAAAAACAGGTCGCACAAAGAGGAGATTCTCTGATTTTAAAAGGAGAGAAGTAAGGATTGCGCAAAATAAAGTATTAAGTTAAAAAAAAATCACTTTCGTAGATCTTAAGTTAAACGATCACTTCCTTAATTATTAAAGAGATTTGTCTTAACTATCCCTGATTCGACGTGATTTTAAGTTTCAATTTCACAAGCTTTGTCTAATAATCACTCAAAAACGACTGAATTTTCCGCATTTCAAAATGATATTTCCCGGCCGATGCACCAAAAATTATAAGTGAATAACCTGTTATGTCCTAAGCTATTGAAAGCTGTCGTCGGACAGTAACTGTACGGGTTATTTCACTTTCACAAGCACGAACGAGGACAAAGCTTCAGAGGGCAAAGCCGAGCGCCGTCGGTGCTTGGCTACCTTCGCGATCTATTTTGTAGAACGGCCTCCATTAACCGCCGGAAAAATCTTTAGAATTCGCACTGCTCCGATATACGCACTGATTTTAATTATACTCTCTCTATAGCTAATTTTCAGAGATGGTTGCACGGATGTTACTTTAATAGTGATGTAGTTATCGCGAATGTGGGGCTAATAGGGAATTTAACTAATGAGAGAGAAAGAGAGAAATGCGCAATAGAGGTATGCAGCCTGGGTAATTAAATTCACTTACCTTTTCCTTTTTATTCTGCAATGACCTGCTCTGCTCCCAGCACGTCCTCTCAACAACTTTGAACTCGGCTTCCGAAGCGGAGGATCTCGAATCGAATGGAGCGACTGGGATCAGGAGATTTCAGTTCAATGATTCACTCGCGTTTTAAAATGATATAAAGTTTATTCAATTGCCACAAAATTTAATAACGCTCGCTCACAACTGGCTAGATTTCCGGATTATTTGACTATTAAAAATAACGAACCACAACGTAATAATGATAAATACACAATTGCACATAAAGCGACGTAATAATCTGAGTGTCCGAGTTGTCTCAATAACCGAAATATTGTAATTTCTCACACTGATGTTAATTTTTCTAAGTGTCTGCACCGATGCCAATTTTTCTAAGTCTTTGTACCGATTCGAAATATTCTAAGTTTGACCCGTCGAAAATTTTATAAGTCCCAAAGCTACGAAATAATTCTAAGTCTAATACTGAACCGAATTCGGGCAGAACTTTCGCGTGGTGACGAATTTTGATGCAGACTGGCGATGTGTGAACCTGTTGCTGGGCTTCTTTATACTCTCGTAGGAGAGGTGATCTCCGATTTTCGTTTCCTCGGAGGGATTGGTGTTTGACCCATTAGGAGGCCTAGATGCAGCTTCTTGCCTTATATGGAACTTTTTATGCATGTGACGTTGTTAGGGCCAATCAGAAAACCAGAGTAAAAATCCTCTCCTCTAGTACATCGAGTCCCCTCGTGCTCTTCTCCTGTCAAATTCGCCTCTGATTTACCTTCCTTATCTACAGACTCATAGAAGCTCCTTCTGTGCATTTTGAGCCGACTTGCGCGGTGTCCTCTTTTGTAGCTCTTCGAGCTTCTAGCGCGCGTGACTTATGTGTCACTTGCCGATAGCGTTGCGCGCTCCGTGGCCTCTCTTCATTGCCCGTGCGTCGCTTCCGTGTATGCGCGGTCCATCATGTACAGTAGGCTTCTTTTTTTCCTCTGCTCTACTTGCATCCGCTGTATTCCCATCGTGGAACCGAGATGTGTGTGTATCGGTATGCCCCGCTTAGCTTTGAGTTTCTGCTGTAATCCTGCAATGTGTGCGTGCATATCGGTATGCTTCACTTGGTCTCTTGCCTCTGCTGCAGAGTCGTAGTATGTGTGCGCGCATATCGGTGTTTCGTTTTATTATTATTTTGCGTGCATTTACTATTATTGATTTTCTTAATTGATTTTACTTTGAGTTTAATTATCTTACGTAGTCGTTCCTTATTCTTATTCTGATAACCCAATTATTTCAATTAATTATTGAATTTATTGAATTAATTGTAAATTATTGTATGCTACATTCTAGTAGGAAGGGTATATATGGCTTTATTTTATAATAGCTTATCTTAAAGATTTTTACTATTTTTAAAATGCGAAAGAAAATAAGCATTTCACACTATATATACGTATATTTGATATTTTATCCCTCTGCATAACCTTAAATCTTAGGAAATATGAATTGTTTTCACTCTAACTATAGTATAAACTTGCACTGTTACTGTATATTATCATACTCATCAATATGTATATATATATATATATATATATATATATATATATACTAGTGGGGCTTCGCCCCCCTGCTCACTTCGCTCGCCAACCCCCCAGTTTTGGTTGTGGTTTTAATTTTAAAACTATTTGTTATTTATTACTTGGTGTATTATTTAAATGAATGTACAAAAGTATTAAATATAAAATGAATTGATCATAGTAAGCACCGTTACTCAGAATTCACGTGCTAATGTTTTTTATCTGACGCTTTAGAAATTCATCATTTAAATTTATGTTTTGTTGGTTTTAAATTAACTTCAATTCTTTCTGCCGTTCGGTATAACTGCGTGACGGTCGGTTTTTTCTCGATTCACTCCCCGGTAAAAATGTGTACCTAGCGAGCCTATATAAGTATTCACTTCAAAAATTAACTAAATTAGCGTAGATTTAGCAGCCAAAAATACGTTTAGAAAACTTAAGTATGAATGTATCGGGGCCAAAAATAGCCACGAAATGTATGACCAGTGCCTAGTCTCTAACGAATAAATACATTGATTGTCAACATATTTATTCGGCAATTTTTGTTTATCGTTAATTTTTTATTATTGTAAGGTTCACAGAGACTATTTATTTTCATAACAAAATTTAATTTCCCAGTTAGCCACACACGTACGCGCTCGACTCGGTTCCCGTCTGTCGCCGCGCGGCCAATGTGATCTCTCTCTCTCTCTCTCTCTCTCTCTCACGCTCGCGGTTATCTCTCTCTCTCTCTCTCTCTATCACTCACTCTCTCGGCGGCCTAATGGCTCGCACCGAGAGGTTACCGAGGAACTTAAGCACTCTACCTTGTGTTGGAGAGGCGAACACTAGTCGCCTCCCGACGGCAGCCCCGCTGTCCCAGGGGGTGCTGGCTTCCCTCGCTTCCTCTCTCTCTCCCTCTCTCTCTCTCTCTCTCTCTCTCTCTCTCTCTTCCTCTGCCTCGGGGTGGATGATGAGGTTGTCCTGGCCCTCGTCCTCGCGTCCTTCCTCCCATTATTTGATCGAAATTTAAATAGGTCATTTTTTGATCCTGCAGGAGGGGGAGATCCAATTCTTTATCAACATTTATTTTGATTTTTTGGTCATCCTGAAGTCTATATTTTAATTTGACCACGATTTGGATTAATTTCTCATATAATTAGTAATGAAAGGATCAAAAAAGAAACTTTTGGAGCAATAGGAATAATTTATGCTATAATTTCTATTGGATTATTAGGATTTATTGTTTGAGCTCATCATATATTTACTGTAGGAATAGATGTAGATACGCGAGCTTATTTTACTTCAGCAACAATAATTATTGCTGTTCCTACAGGAATTAAAATTTTTAGTTGACTAGCTTCTATAAATGGTATAAAAATTAAAATTAATGTTACTAATTTATGATTATTAGGATTTATTTTTTTATTTACTGTTGGGGGTTTAACAGGAATTATTTTATCTAATTCATCTATTGATATTATTCTTCATGATACTTATTATGTAGTAGCGCATTTTCATTATGTTTTATCTATAGGAGCAGTATTTGCAATTTTTGGTAGGTTTATTTACTGGTATCCAATAATATTTGGTTTAACTATAAATCAAAAATGATTAAAAATTCAATTTGTCACTATATTTTTAGGAGTAAATTTAACATTTTTTCCCCAACATTTTTTAGGGATAAGAGGTATCCCACGACGGTATTTAGATTATCCAGATTCTTATCTTTGCTGAAACGTAATTTCTTCAATAGGGAGATTAATTACTCTTTTTAGAACTATTTATTTTTTTATTATTTTATGAGAAAGAATTATTTCTCAACGAATAATAATTTTTATAAAAAATATAAATAATTCTATTGAATGAATTATAGCTTATCCTCCTAGATATCACTTATTAAAATGGCAGGTTAGTGCAATAGATTTAAATTCTATAAATATAATTTTATTAATTATTTTTAAAAATTTCTTTATGAAGTCAAATTATATTTCAAAATGCTTATTCACCAATTATAGAAAGAATAATTATATTTCATGATCATGCTATATTAATTATTATAATAATTATTTCTTTAATTATTTATATAATTAGGTTTATAATTAATAATAATTATATTAATCGAAATTTATTAGAGGGTCATATAATTGAAATTATTTGAACTATTATTCATATTATTTTATTAATTTTTTTAGCTATTCCTTCTTTAAAAATTTTATATCTAACAGATGAAACTAACTTTTCCTAGAATTACTGTAAAAATTTTAGGTCATCAATGGTATTGAAAGTATGAATATAGTGATTTTAAAATAATTAATTTTGATTCATTTATGATTAAAGATAATAATTTATTTCTGAGGAGGTAACGGGAATGGTGCTACGTACACCGACGCAGCCGGGCAGCGGCAACGAAAACTTCAGCACGGCAGCTGACGCGAGAGGTTCCGGCCAGGTACCACCTCCGCCTCCTATGCCCGCCGGCGGGTTGCAGCCGATCCCTCGACCGCCAACCGAGGTTACGCGCTGCTATTTACCGTCCTTCTGGAATGCTAATCCAGCTTTGTGGCTCGCACAGGTAGACGCAGCGCTCGAGGCCAGTGGAGTCCGCAGCGATCGCCACAAATTCAACCTAGTGGTGGCCCGGCTCCCTCAGGATGTCGCACAGGAACTCTCAGATGTCATCCTGTACCCGCCAGTCACCGGCCGTTACGGGGCTCTCCGGACCGCTCTGCTGCAGCGCTTGGCCATCTCCTCAGACATGCAGTTGCACCAGGTTCTCAACGAGGTGCGCATGGACGACCGCACGCCATCGCAGTTGCTCCGGCACATGAGGCGCCTTGCGCATAACGCCATCTCGGACGAGGCACTCAGAGTCAAATGGCTGGACCTCCTGCCATCCAACACCAGCCGTTTGTGTCGAGTTCTCCCAGCCTCTTCTCTTGACGTGCTCGCTCACCTGGCCGACCTCGCCATGGCGCCGGAGCCGCACGTCCACGCCGTCGCTGCACGCTCGTCAACGCCATCTTCGAGCGGCGCCTCTTCTGGCACGACATCGCCCCAGCCAGACAGCGACATGGCCTTGATGCAGGCTATGTTGGCGCAGCTCCTGTCCACCACCAAGAAGCAGAGCAGGCTCTTCGAAACCTTACTCAACGCAGCAGGGAACAGCGGCCCCAGCAACAGCAAAAGCGGACGTCGCACCCGTTCGCGCTCACGCCCTCGTCAAGGCTGTCCAGCCGCCACACACGCACCAGCCTCTGCCAACCTCGACTGGTGCTGGTACCACCGGGAATTCGGCCAGAGAGCCACTCGCTGCAAGCGGCCGTGCACCTTTTCGTCAGCACAGGAAAACTAAACGCGCTACCGCCCTTGCAAGCCGAGGCGGTCGGCGCAGCTACGGAACGCCGCTTGCACATCACCGACAGAACATCGAAGCTCCGTTTCCTGGTGGACACCGGCTCGGCGGTTTCTCTCTTGCCGCGAAGTATTTTTAAAAAGGCGAGAGTTCGTGGCTCGCTGACTCTCTGCGCGGCGAACGCGTCGGAAATCAGCACGTACGGCACGCAGTCTATGGCCCTGGATCTCACGCTGTCCAAGCCGTTCGAGTGGAAATTCATCGTGGCCGACGTCAGCCATCCAATCATCGGCGCAGATTTTCTAGCCCATTTCGGCCTCGCTGTCAATCATCGGCGCAGACAGCTCTCCGACGCGGACCACACACACCACTCAACGGGCAGGATGCTGCCGACACAGATTTTCTCCGTCGCGGTCAACATCTCCGCTGACGTTGCAGAGGGCGTGTTCGCTGACCTGCTGAGGGAGTATCAAGACCTAGCATCCCCGGGCAGCTCATCCATATCTCTCCCGGATCTCTCCGTCCTTCACCACATCGCAACGAACGGACCTCCGGCAGCAGCGCGGCCACGCCGTCTCCACGGCGAGCGCCTCGAAGCGGCGCGCGCAAAATTTCGATCACTCTTCGAGCTCGGCATCGATCGATTGTCGGACAGCTCATGGGCGAGCTATGGACCATCTTCTGCGCGACGATATTCTTTTTTGCAGCTTCAGATAATAATATTGTTTCTTCACAAGTATTTGGATATGACTTCTCGCCATCGATCCAAATGAATTCGTGATATTATTCAAGTTTTCAGAATAAGTAGCACAAGCTTTTTTATAAGTAATATTTGGTACTGTGAATTCATGTTCAGAATCTGAATCAGATATCGAATCACAATCGGAATCAGAATCATCGGAGCCTGAATTGTCTGCATTCGGAATCAATATGTTTTCGTCGGAATCACTATCCGAATAATCTGATTCATACTCTGCATGCGATGAAGCAGAAGATTTTGAACGTTTTCGTGACATAACAAATGTATTGAAAAAGTGAACACCAATATTTTTATTATATGTTTTACTTAGAATTCATCCCAGGCGGAAAACCTATCAAATTTGAACATGAATTTTGTTGTGCTAGATAGAAACAAAATTTTCTGTACGACGTGACATGTACGTAGCAGTACAACTCACTTTATGACTCGAGGAATTAGCGTCTGCTCAGTATTCAATATATCAAAAAGTACAATTCAAGAAAAAGTTTTTTCTCTAAACTTATAGACTTTACGAAAAAAATTTTAAGAAAAAACGCCTTAAAATTAGTCAAGAAACACTCTCAAATTTTTTCAAAAATTTTTTAGGTATTTTTGAAAAATTGGATTTTTTGAAATTTTTGAAAATTAAAAGTTGTCTCCAAAAATTCTGAAAAAATTTGAGAGTATTATTTGACTAATTTTAAGATATTTTTGTTCTTAGAAATTTTTGTTTTAAAGTTTATAGTTTTTAAGAAAACAAAAGATTAGATTTTTATAAAATTTTTTCATTCTCGCCGCCATTTTGAAAAAATGCGTTGATGAATTTTTCTGAAAAAAAATTCCTCTTAATGTTCGAGTGCCATGATCACCTCTGATTATAGTAAAAAGTTGATACCTTTGCGTTATCATTGTGAAAAAAAATGCGAAAAAATTTTTTTTTTTCAAAAATTTTCACGTTTTTTACGTTTAAATCGGCGATATTTCTCCCTCCTCAAGAGTAAGCTTTGTAATAGTAAAATTTTCAGTTTTGCTAATACTTCGTGGAAACGCATTTGGAGGTGTTTGGAGTACGAATCATACGTTTTTAGAAAATGTCCGTGCGGATGGCTGTGTGTGTGTGTATGTACGTATACCGCCATAATTTTGGAACCATGCAACGGATCGTAATAAAATTTGACATGCATATATTTTTTCTAATTCTGAATTTAGGTCATTTTTTGTTTTATGATTCTGACCATTTTATGGCCATATTATAGCCATTTTTCTATTTTTGAAAAAATATTTTTGCTTTTTATTGTGATATGTTTTATACAATATATTCAACAATAGTGTACCTAAAAGACTGCTACCCACAAGGTTGGAATATTTTCCCCCTTCTCCGACGTCCGCGCTCTCTCGTCTTAAGGAAGCTCGGGGCTTCAGTCCCAAGCGGATCTCCGGTGAGACCTCTCTTCCAGGAGCTATTCTAACGTCTGGTGGATCTCTTCCCGGGCTGACCCTCCAGTCGTGGGAAATCTCGTAGGAGAATCCCTACCCGCTTGGTCGAGCTACTCCCGGGCTTCACCTTCGGTGCTTTCATGTGAGATTTTGCAGTAGGGAGGTATATAAGATAAAATATGGGTGGGGTGTCAAAGTAAGTGGTGGAAAGTTTACCAATCCTTTAAATAGGCAAAGTGAGAGGTTTAGAAGGGTGCACTGAGAGACTTTTGGTGTAGCTGCTACTCCTGCAAGTATAGTGGTACGTCAAAATGTGGTAGTAGGCGCTACTCTTGCAATCGGAGTAACAGCTACTCCGATTCGGCGCAGCTAACAGCTAATCAAATCTGGCTATACATTGTCATTGACGTGCGTCAAATAACGAATAATCCACAGCTAGTTGATGCACAAAAATGCATGCACCAAAATGCATCATACCTCCCACTCATGAAAAAATATTAAGTGCAACTCGTGTGGCGTTAGCACAATCTAATATTACATTTAAAACAATATCAAAAAACGGAAAAGGAGGAAGCTAAGTGCCAAAGACTTGGCAGCGGTTTTTTTTTTCTCGGTGTCTAATCGAAATTTTGAGCTCATATTCTGAAAGAGCATCAAATTTCGCGTAGGAATAGAGTTATTGCATTATTTTTTTAGTCCGATAACATAATAAATAAACACGTTGAGAAGTTAGTAAAAATTCTGATCACCTCGGCGTTAATGGGTTAACTAAGTTCAGTGCGCAGCTTTCAAATGCCTGCCAGCTTCCCTATGGTTCTTAAGATATCAAGGTTTCAATTTTGTTTTTTTTTTGAAAATATTTTGATTCGTCATATCTCTGTAACATTACAGTTAAATGCTTCAAAATTTTATTTTAAACGATTTCGTCGAGCGATTCTTAAGTGATGAGCTATAATGTAAAAACTGATTTTTCTTAAAACTTTTGTTCCTCTTATAGGGGTGTTGTTGCATGTCGTTAACGTCCCTCCCTATTAATTTATGTCAAAATGATATATATGTAAGACCAACTCAAGGAAATTCACTGGAGTGGAGTTTTGGGTTAGAAATCAACACTTGTATGATGTAGTATAAACAACTGTAATATTAACAATATGTACAAATTAGTAAAGGCTAAACATATTACAGTAAACGTATAAACTTTTAGTACATCAGTTTCAATAACCTCGCTTATAACGATCCTAACGGCTCGGAGTCTTATTACATACTGGTTCTCACACACATGTCAACAAGTGACAAAGCCAAGCTTGGTAAACTACAAGCTTACATTCCCCCATTCAATGACCGAAGGTGCACTCCATCGGAGTAAGAAACAAGCTTACTAGCATGAAAAATATTTGATTCATTTTTTCTAAATCTACTATCTAACAAAAACATTACATCAGAAATTTTCTCTTTTATTTTAAAAGGACCTACTCTAATTGGATCTAGTTCATCTTTATTTAATTTATTAGCGCTTTGTACATAAACTAAATCTCCTACCTCATAATCTATCTGTTTTACATACTTATCATAATATTCTTTATTTTGATTGTGAATTTCTTTTGATTTCCTAAAAGCTATTTTTCTACAGTCTTCAAATTTGTCAAATTGTTATCATTTAATTCATCGGGTAAGAATGAGTTGTTTAGTCCTGTCAGCAAATAATTAGGAGTAAATCTAGTTGAACTGTGAATTGTATTGTTATAATCCTTTACACATTCCTCTGTTACCTGAGGCCATGATTTATTTCTATTTTCGTAAATTTTACATCGTATTCTGTTTACCAAAGTCCGATTTGTCCTTTCATTTAATCTATTAGAAAACGCACAATCCACTGCTGTAAACACCAATGCTATCTTCTTTTTATTTAAATATTGCTTAAACTGTGCTCAATTTATACCAGGATATTGATCTGTTAACACCAATTTAATATTTCCATCATTTTCTACTTTCATAATTAAATTTATAAAATCCTTTGCAACTTGAGTTTTTGAAGTGATTACGTAAGCAAATCTTGTAAAATGATCCACCGCCAAATGTTGATATTTCTTTTTACTTTTATTACCTTTGAAACCTCCTATTGTGTCGAGGGACACTATTTCAAGAGGTTCCTTTGCTGGACCAAGTTGAGATAAAGGTGCTTTAAAACAACCTATTCTTGATTTATTTTTAATGCAAGTTTCACAAGATCTACAAGTTAATCTGATGTGCTTATACATATTTTTAAAATAAAATGTTTGCCCAAAGTTTAGAATTAACTGTTTTGTGCCTATATGACCTTGATCAACATGTACATCTCTGATAAGAGATTATCCAAATTCTTCAGTAATCCATATTTTCTCTCTATCATTTAAAATGTTATAAATTATATCATCTTTAATAATGCATTTTTCATCAACTTTTAACAATTTTTTATTTTCTTTGATATCGTTTAGTTTCAATAAATTTGAAGTTTTGATCGTAGAATCATTATCTGTATCCTCATGTGATTCCAAAACCGGATTTCTAGACAAACAATCAGCTTCAATATTATCTTTACCAGGATTATATACAATTTCAAAATTAAATTGTGAGATGTAATTAAAAATCTGCAATAGTTCCACATCATCACTTTTTTTTATATTAAATTTTTCTAATGGTCTATGGTCCGTAAATACAATAAACTTTTTCCCTGTCAAATGGAATTGCCAATATAAAATGGCCTCTTTAATAGCTAAGCATTCTATAAAAATAGCTTTGTTCTTTTTCTCAGCCTCTGTCAACTTTATAGAAAAGAAAAACACCGACTTTAAAGAATTATCTTCTTGTGGCTGTTTCAATATTGCTCCAACTCCTTCAACACTTGCGTTAGTAAATATGAATATTGGTGCCTCTGGATCAAAAATTGCCAAGGCAGGTGATGTACATAAATAATCTTTTGTTGAGTTAAAACTATTCTTACACTCTTCAGACCATTCAAATAACACATTTTTCCTCAACAAATTTCTCAAAGGATCCAGTAAAGCAGCATGATTTGGTATAAACTCTAAATAAAAATTAATCTTACCTAAGAACTGTCTAACTTGTTTTTTTTTTTGTTTTAGGTGTAGGAAACTTCTTGATAGCCACTAAATTATCATTCAGTGGTTTAATTATATTTTTTCCGATTTCGTGACCCGAATACGTTATCTTTTCTTGAACAAATTGATTAGAAAACACCAATATATCGTCTATATAATTTACTGTAAATGAATCTAGTTTATATTTTCTTATCACACCTGCTAAAACTCTTTGAAAAATAGCAGGAGCAGTTTTCAAACCAAAAGGCAAACAGTTCCACTGCCAGTGTCCATGATGAGTCACAAAAGCCAACTTATATCTATCCTTTTTACGTATTGGAATCGACCAAAACGCCGAATTTATATCCAGTTTTGAAAAAAACTTACAATTTCTGACACGTACAATAAGATCATCTATCTTTGGAAAAGGTTGACTTTCTGGAACTACTATTTTGTTCATCCCTGTAAGATCAACGAACAAGCGTGATTTTTTTCCTTCTTCTTTCTTGAAAACCATGGTTACAGGAGCTGCAAAAGAACTGCTTGACTCCTCTATTAAGCCCGCTTTTAACAACTCACTCACTTGTTTCTCAATTTCTAGTTTGTCTTCAAAAGAGCATTTATACGGTGTCATTGAAATATATCTATTTTCTGTCAGTTTCACTGTGGCTTCGTAATCTTTTACTGTTTCTATATCAAACTTTGACTTAGCAAAAATTATCTCATATTTTTTTATAATATTCTCCATTTTATTAGTATTTAATTCACTAATATTATTTTGCTTATCAAAATTTGTTTTTTCTTGTTTCTGTGATATAATCAAATTTTCATTTTGACAAAGCTTGCATTTTTTTATTAAGTCTAATCCTAATAGAAATTCACAATCGATTACACCTTCTTTAACAATGAAAAACTGAAAATCCTCTTCTAAATTACAAATTCTAATCCTCAATATATTCCGTTTTCGCCATTCCAGCTAAACCCTTAATATTATCTCTCCCACTTGTTATTTGTTTAATATTTCTTCTATCATTCAAAAATGCACTACTAACCAAAGAAATATTGAAACCAGAATCATATAGACCAATTGCTGGACATCCATTTGCAAAAATCTTTACTTTAATCAGTGGGAGAACTATTTGTTTTTTGCCTCTTCATGACTTGCTACTACTTCCTGTATTTCATTATTATTTGTAACCTTAATGTTTTAATTTTTTAATTGTTTAATTTTCTTATCTTGATTGCGGCATACACTTTCTAAATGAAATCTATTTTTAAAGCCTAAATTATCACAAATACTACATGGTCTTTTTTCACTTCCAATTCTCTTGTTTAAATTATCATTTTTCGAGTCGTTGATTTTACCTAATTGTTTTAATTTTGCCATTAAATTTTCTATATTTATAATAGCTTTCCTATCTAACTTATTTTGGATAAAATTTGGTAGGCTAATCACAATCATGTTTATCTGTGTGTTTATCGACAAGCTGTCATCCACTTCTAACAATAATTTTCTTTTCTTTAACGCATATTCAAATAACGAACCATTATAAAACTTAAAATTATAGGCATACGATATATCTGTCCAGGACTGTGCAGAGAAAGTGTCAATATATGCATTATTCCATTCCTCCCAATTTAACAAAGAGTTTTGCTTTACAAATACATTATACCAATCTAATGCAGATTTTTCTAAAAATAATCTTAATACTTCAGTATATTTATTTTGGGCAATTCCCACTCTATCACACTCCTGCACACATAACCTTATCCAAACACTCGCATTTATATTTTCACCGTTAAACTTTTCAATCACTATATCCTTTACTAGAGAACTTGTTTTCCTTTCAGATGCTATAGTTGGCTCTCTGTTTACATTTGATTCTCGAACTGTAGTAATCTCTTCCAAATATTCGTCGTATAACACAACATTACCTTCTGTATCCAAATAAATATTCTTAAGTTCGTCAGATAAAGTCAACACCACATTTCGAAATTTATTGCGAACTTTCAAACTCTTCACGACATTTTTAACAATTGGATTTTCATAAAGCTGTTTATGTTGAGCATTAGTCTGCTTATCTACTGGAAACAAAAAACTTTCCTCTTGACCAAGCAGCTGAATTCTCTTGACTTTAATTACAGTACTTTTCAAATCTGTGCCAGCCTCCGAGACAAAAAGAATTTTGCTTTAATCTCCATTGTATAGATTTGTAAGACCAACTCAAGGAAATTCACTGGAGTGGAGTTTTGGGTTAGAAATCAACACTTGTATGATGTAGTATAAACAACTGTAATATTAACAATATGTACAAATTAGTAAAGGCTAAAAATATTACAGTAAACTTATAAACTTGAGACTAACCTGAATCTATACAATTGCCGATAGCAAACCTTTTAGTACATCAGTTTCAATAACCTCGCTTATAACGATCCTAACGGCTCGGAGTCTTATTACATACTGGTTCTCACTCACATGTCAACAAGTCACAAAGCCAAGCTTGGTAAACTACAAGCTTACATATATATAAACACACATCAGTATGAATACGCAACATATTAATCACAAATACTGACATATTGTAAAATATTAATAATACAATTGAAATATAAATAAAACTTTTCTTTTGTAGTTGCCCTGTACTCAATTCCAACTTATTAAGATCCACAAAATTTTGTATTATTTTTCAATTGCTCCTTCAGCAAAATAATCGAGATTGAAACTATTTAAAAAAAGCACTAACGTTGTATATTTAAATAATATTTTATCTATTGGAACTATAAATTTAGTTGGAGGAAGCTACGTGTTAATAAATTGGCAGCGGTTTTTTTCTTTCCGATTCGAATATTTTCCTAACACGTTTTTCTTCTCAACAGGTAGAACATACTTAAATCACGTAAAAATGTTTCATGAAGCTAAAATATTTTAATTTTTCTAAAATGTCATAAAATTACGTAATAAAACGTTCGAAATCAGTACATAACAAACTGACGTCACAAATCACACATCAAAATTATATGAAGAAATACGTAATTTCAATACATAACAAAATCACATCAATATTTTTACCAGGGAATACTACCTTTTACCCATTGCACTACTTCGTGAATATGTTCAGGATTCTAATTCTTTTTCTTATACCCATAATCTCTTTTTCGAGATAGATAAGACAAGAGAAATGAGAGGACAGCTGAAGAGTCACAGGAACATATCCTCCGACGATCAAGTCCAAGCGAAGGAACATTAGCGTTTTTCAAAAAATTCTTATAACTTTTGATCCGAGCTGTCGATTCCAACTATTTAGGGCTTAAATTAATGTTCTTTTCTTCTATTTTCGTTTCAAAAGTTCAAAAGTAGAAAGAGACATAATTGATAGGCATATATATAGTTGACGATTTGACAGTTGGCATGTATACGCAAAATTATTAAATTTAATTATTAACTTTTTCAAATATTTTTAGAGATTGGAAAATATAATATAAATTTGAAAAATGGATTGCAAAAATTATATCAATTTTGCATAAATTGTCCAGAGGATAAATTATATGACATTTCTTTATTAAAGATATATAAGATAGTCACTCAATGTTCGAAGAAAAGACATTTAAATATTTCAAAGCTATCACCACTATTATTTACATTCTCAAAAATTGTTAATTCAAGAAAAATCGGATTTCAACGGAATACATATAACAGTGAAGTAAGTTAAATAAACATTTTCTTAAATTTTTCATTTTTTTTGTTACATTATTATTGCAGCGTAAATTTATATAGCATATCTTGTAACAAGGTACAAATTAAAGGATATAAAGGTTTGCGTGATGTTTGAGTAATTAACATTCTGCTGTCTACTCAGAAAATTCAGATCAGCGCACTAGCTAAGGAGTTGAAGTAGCAAATGCGGTGCTGCTTTAACACGCGTGATTTGGAAAGTAAGAACTCTATTAAAAATACTTTTAATTAAACTAAAGAGATTAGACGAGTTTGCTGTATTGTGTATTATCATGAATGTCTATAATTTCGTTTACAATGAAACATGAATTATACGATGAATCGTATTATTCATAATACGCAGAAAAGCATTATTTTTTATTCAAAGCCAAGTCGAATGACGATGTTCATTCAAACTCAAGTAATATATTGATTAATTACAAAAAACTTACAAGATACTTTCTATGTCACTTTCAATGTCTATTAAATTTGTTCATAGTGCATTTATTATAGTACAATAATTTTACATTTAAAATATATAATTTAATTTAAAATAACAATTTTATAGGTTTATGTACACGAATAAAAAATGCAAAGGCACACTTACAATTAGACAATATCAGAACAAAATGTAACTAGCACGGCAAGTTACGTAGTAATTATCTTAGTAATATATTAGTAGTAAGTATACATATATTACATCATTTCAACTTACCAATTATTTGACTCAGCTCTTAAATAAAAACAGTGATTTTTTGGCGTATTATGAATCAAATAATATGACTTCTTTTGTAGATCACTTTTGGTCCTTTCGCTTTTGGCTGGAGAGCCAAATTCACGCTCCTTTTACACACTGAAGAAAAAAGTAAAAATACTTTTTCAAGCATTCGTGATATATACACTCGTTTATTATAAAATGAAACGGATTATTTACAAATATTTTCTTGGAAATCATAGTTCAGCTCAGCTAAGCTAAGCATTTTTTTCTGTATGGTGAGAAATAGATTGATATCAACATCTATTTCCTGCACTTGAGGATATTTTGATTCTCAACCAATGCCATGGTAAAGTTAAACTTGGCGAATCCAAAG
Organism: Trichomalopsis sarcophagae; assembly: GCA_024372645.1. NCBI lineage: Eukaryota > Metazoa > Arthropoda > Insecta > Hymenoptera > Pteromalidae > Trichomalopsis > Trichomalopsis sarcophagae. Next base: position 214,591 of record QLSS01000169.1, on the reverse strand, counting down.
CTTAGGATTACGATTCAAGATTCGAGTAATGTGTATTAAGTGTGGTCAGCTGACAGCTTTTAATTCATGCAGAAAAGTTGGCGTCAAGAACCATGCTTGGTAAAACTATATTTTATGTTATATAAATATTTCGTATACAAATTGTAAATCTTTCTAATTTGTTAAAGAGATTGATATCTACGAAATAGAAGTGTAGCGTCCTCCCAAGCCCATTTGCCGGACGATGAAGTTTCGGGTTTTTTACACTATTTAGGAAAACGTGACCAAACACGCACAGAGCGGATTATCTCCTGGGATATTCCGAACCGTCCTCGGCGTTCGTTTTACTAGGCCCACAATAAAGCGATGCGCTTAATCACCTGGGTTTTCCCCTCAGCGTTTAGGGCAAATAAAACGATTGCCGACTGGATGCGACAGAGTGAACCAGCCTCGGATGACGGTCCGGCTTTTAATGACCGTCCCTAATGGCACGCACCGTTGGGCCGACGCGCCCGCTTCTCCGCCGGCGCCGGCTATAGGCCGAGGGCAGAGAAGAGGGGGGGGGACCAGGCCCAAGGCGGGGAGAACGCTCTGTGCAAACGACAGTTCCGCTGGAGACACGAACACGAACAGTTCTCCCAGACGCATGCTCACCGACACTCACACGTCTACACGCTTGTCGTTTTTCCTCAAATAAATGTATATTTAAAGCGAACCTTACGCTTCACTACCTTGTACGTCCCTGCACCTAACTCCCAAAGAAGTTTAGCTTACTCACAGTTTTACCTATTCTTGGCAATCGTATGCTCGTATTCATAGAATTGCTATCGCTTATCGCGTAAAATTTAAATGTGTGTAATAAGTGATCCTTAATGTAACGTAGTAGTAAAAATAGCCTTTAATCTGAAAAATTGCTTGATTTTAAAAGAAGGGTTGATTTAGTGTTATAAAGTGATTCTTCTTTATAATTTTCAGTGCTCTCTGTTGAATACTTCGTATGAAATTTAGACAGTTGTTCCACAAACAACCATACATGTAGTTGACTAAACTTAAAAAAAAAATATAAGACATGATCATTAATGTTTTGCTATATATTCTGTTTGAGATTTTTGCAAAAATATAAATAAAACACCTCATTTTTTTACAAAATAATCTATATGCTTATCCCATTTCATATTAAAGTCTAACAGTCAACCTAGATATTTATGGCTTTCCACTCTTTGTATTATATGAAGTGGCGCGATAGTTCTACGAAGGCGAGTATGAGAAGCCTGAGGCGACCGCGACACTATTTACTTCTATATTGGGTTCTCGAATTTTCAATTTAATAATAACACATATTTACATTATTGTATGTGAATTATTATAGTGTATAATTATATTCGTATGCTTAAACTATGATTTCTAATCGTTATATTGGCAACTTTTTTTACAATAAGCGAGTATGTCTCAATTAAAATGTTCAAATCCGTTTTGGGATTTTCTCCTGGTGCCTAGGTGTAAAAATCATCCAAGGACGGTGTATAGGGTGGCCTATGACGAAGTATAAGTAGTGCGCTCCGTGTTTTTAGTGTGTAGAAAAATAAATTATAGGAGGACAGCCTCTAGGTGTACAGAGTGGCCGATTAAGAGATCTAGGTGGTTCACTCCGTTATGACGAACAATCAGCGGTTTCATCTTAGTGATGAAAATGTTATAAAAAAAAACCATGGCCAAAGGGTGCTAAAGATGCTTATATTTTATTTTTAGAAAAAATATGAAATACTCATAAAAATTTACTAAAAAGGACTGAAATCTCTAAAAAAACTTAACTTTTAAAAAAGTAAAAGGTTAGGCGAGTTTGATATATTCCGCGAATTTACAGATAAAAAAGAACTGAGATCAATTAAACAAAGTCAAGTTGTTTATACAGGGTGAGTCATTTTAATCTTTAATCGCAATTATCTCGTTAGCAAAGCATGCCAGCGAAAAAAGTTTCGGATAAAAGTTTTAGGATTTTCCCCTGGCTATCTGATGATGACCTTGACAATGTCATAAGGCATGACCTTCAAGGTCATTTGAAGGTCAAGTCGATTTTTTTCAGATAGAAACCCCTACTTTTGGCACCAGAAATGGAAAGAGCGAGAAATTTTACGTTCGAACATGTGATTTTGGAAACAAATCATCTTTTGTGCGGAAATTACCTTTGACATCAGCCGAACCCAGGATGCACCGTCGAGGAGGTTGTCAAAAGGATTTAGCATCCCATTTTCTGTTTTTTGTTGTATTTTTTTCTTTTTTTTGTATTTTTTTATTTGGTTTAATGTGTTTTTTTTTTATTTGCTTTTATGTATTTATTTATTTGTTTTTGTAATTTTTTTATTTGTTTTTATGTGTTTTTTCCCTTTTGTTAATTTTTTGGTATTTTTATGGAATGTTAACTGGAGTTAACCATTGATTAATTTTTCGAAATTACCGCCGTTTTGTTGGATGCAAAGATCAAGTCGAGTTCTGAATCGTCTTATGGTTCTAAGTAGAACATCTCGAGGGATTGCTGCACAAGCTGTACGAATGCGTTCAATCATATTATCTCGCGTTGTTGGCCGTTGAGCATAAACAACATTCTTAAGATATCCCCATAAGTAAAAATCGGGAGGGGTTAAATCAGGTGAACAAGGGGGCCAGGCAACTGAGCCACCTCGCCCAATCCACCTGCCATTGTTGCGGGTGTTTAAATAATCACGAACAATGCGTGCATAATGTAGTGGTGCTCCATCTAATTGGATCTACATTCTTAGCCTTGTTGCTAGGTCTACATTTTCTAGTAATTCAGGTAAAATGTCTCGAAGTAATCTCAAAAAGTTTACCCCATTCAAGTATTCTTCAAAGAAATAAGGAAAAATCAAATAGCCATTGATGATTCCACACCAGACCATAACACTCCAGCGGTGTTGATTGTCTATAGGCCTGAACCAATGAGGATTTTCATCTGACCAATAATGGCAATTATGTCTATTCAATTCTCCAGTTTTTCTGAATGTTGATTCATCTGAAAAAAAACGTGCATGAAAAAGTAATGATCTTGTTGAATCATTCGTATTGCCCATCGACAAAAACGTACTCGCAAAATCATATCATTTGGGGTTAACTGTTGTATTAATGTTATGCGATAAGGATGATATCTTCTCGCTCTCAATATTTGAGATGCTGTTGATTGAGGTATACCTATTTCTTTTTCTATTTGTCGAGTACTAATGTGAGGTTCAAGATGAATAATCGCTACAATGGTAATAACACGAGGATCGTTTTCGTCGTATTCATGATTACGGCGTTGACGAACAAAAGCTCCATTTCGAGCTCTCTGAGTTAAGGTTTGAATAGTAACATTACTTAGGTGTCTCCTATTGGGATAGCGTTCAGCATAAATTCTAGCAGCTGCTGCATAATTATTTCGACTTTCTCCCAAAATCATGATCATATCAACCATTTCGTTGGGACTATAATCAGCCATGATCAAAATCAAAATAATTTGTTACAGAACAGTAAACAGGGAAACAGATTTTTTTCAATAATAATTATCGATTTACAAGTAGTAAAAAACACGATTAAGCTTTTCTGCATTAATTTGCTATCTACATACCTGTTAAGAGTAGTTCACTCTCAAAAATTGACACTAATACAAAATAATGGAATTACTTAACTACATCAAGAATTTTGAGAATTTTTGAAAACTGAAACAATTACGAAAATTTTAGTAAATATTGAAAATTTCTGGAAATATTGAAATTTTTTTCATTTTTTAACGCATGTCCCTCTCTTTTCATTTATGGGGCTAAAACTAGGGGTTTCCATTTCAAAAAATCAACTTGACCTTGAAATTCCCTTGAAGGTCCTTTTTAACGACAGGGTCAAGATGACCATTCGACAGCTGGGGAGAAAACTTAAAACTTTTATGGGTAAAATTTCCTCCTTGAATGCATTCGAGTTCAGCTAACCAGTTGTACTGTACCAATGACCTTGACCATTGAATTCAAGGTCAAGCAAGGTCACATTCAAACGTAAAATTTCCCGCTCTTTCCATTTCTGGTGCCAAAAATAACCCCTACTTTTACAAATAGAAACCCCTTCTATTTGAAAAAATCGACTTGACCTTCAAATGACCTTGAAGGTCACGATCAATGACATTGTCGAGGTCTTCATCAGATAGCCAGGGAAAAATCCTAAAACTATTATCCGAAACTAACGAGATAATTGAGATTAAAGATTTAAATGACTCACCCTGTATTTAATTATTACGAAGCAAAAAATTATTTTATTTTTTTAAAGGCTAATAGGCTTATTTAACTGAAAATTAAGATATATAATAATCAATTTGGAACTCTCAAGATACTTACTACGTAACTTGCCATGCCCGTTTCATTTGGTTTTTGGTGAACAACTAAAATTTTCTTTTTATGTATTAGAACGCTATACAAACACCATGAGTACAATGAAATGGGCATCGCAAGCTACGTATCTTGAGAGTTGTTCCAAATTCATCATTATATACCTTAATTTTCAGTTAAATAAGTCCTTAAAAAAATAAAATCATTTTTTGCTTCGTAATGATTAAATATAAACAACTTGACTTTGTTTAATTGATCTCAGTTTTTTTTATCTGTAATTTCGCGGAATACATCAAACATGCCTAACCTTTTACTTTTTTAAAAATTAATTTATTTTAGAGATATTACCTATTTCGATTTGTAAATTGTCCGGAACGCTGCCGCAGTAGCTGTCACATTATACACACACACACACATACACACAAACTCACACACACACACACACGCACACAAACTGGTTGACTCTCGTTGACTGGACCAAAAGGCGACACAGGGAAGTAAATAACAACATTACGCAGTTTTTGAGCGGACATGCGTGCCTTCGAGCTTACCCACACCGACTCTGACTCTGACTACTGACTCTGAATGATAGTTGGTGCACAGTAAACAACTACGTAAGCATTATTCTTAAGAAGGTTGAAATGACGTAGATCTTCATCAGATGTACACACCCTGTACACCTAGACACCGCTGTCGTATGATTTATTTACCTCGACATCAAAAATAACTGGGCGAACTACTTAGAACTTGTCATCAGCCACCATGTACACCTGGATACCGTTCCTGAATGATTTTAACACCTAGACACCAAAAGCCTTCCGGTACACCTAGACACCGCTCTCGTATGATTTTTATACCTAGACATCAAAAACCACGGAGCGCACCACCTAGACGTCGTCATCAGCCACCCTGTATACTTAGACACCGTACTTGAATGATTTTTATACCAAGACAACGAAAGCAACCTGAACATATTCATCGGCTACACTGTCAAGATAGTTACTGTTTCGGAACGCTGAGTATGTACCAGCAACCCCTTAATTCTAAATATCGTAATATATTAATATATGAGGAATGTAAGGATATGTAAAAAAGGTGGAAAAGCAATTCCCTATTATATTTGATGCACAGATAATTTCACCGTTCTTTCACACTAGAGGCGGCTAACTTTGCCGTCCTTTTACACTGTAGAAAAAGATATTGATTTGAGCAAATCATATACAAGATTATTTATATTATATAAATGACGGCGTTTTTCTTTTGACAACTTTTATTGAAAATCACTGATTAGAATACGAATGTGATAATATATAAAAATCTTTTAGAAACAAAAATGGAAATTATCGTTTTATTTAAATGTAAAATCTCGGATAACAATATAGAAGTTTCAAGTTAATAGTGTCGCTAGCGCCAAAGCTTCGTCTGCTTCTGAAACTCGCTTCTGAGGCGCTACTGCACCACTTGATTTATGTTGATGGTAGATATCCCAATCCAATAGAAGTAGTTTGGTGATTTCAAAAATTTCTGATATGTATTAAAAGCCATAAAGTTGAACGTATGCCTGTTCATAAAAAGTACAAAAATTATAAGATATTTGAAATAAGTAAAATTAAAAGTGCAATAAACAGTTAGCAAACGCCATTGAAAGCTTGGTTTAAATTATTAAAATTGATGATTTTGCAAAATCTTTAAAGTACGTAGATATTCCAGACATTATATATTTAATGGGACAAGAAAAGTATGGCAAAAGATAAAACATTCAAAGAAAAATATCAAAATTTTACCTAAAGATTACGAAAGACGTAAATTACAATACACATATAGGCACTGCTATATTTGCTTAAATTATGAATATTTTGGAAGAAGCAAACACTCTTATGTTACCAATTCAGTTAAGACAGTTTGTTGCATGGTTCCTACTTTCAGAAAATATTCAAGGTGATGATAAATACAAAAATAAATACAAAAATAGTTTTACAGAAGATTTTACTGAAAATGAACTTACAGTACATTTTAAGTGAGTAAATCATACCACATTCGTGTGACTTCTTTGTGGGGGTGCTGTAGAAGGGTATGAAAATTTTTAAAAATAACATAAATATAAACAATTTTTACGTTATTTTGTGGGGGAGGGGCAAGTGGAAGGGGTGTATAGCCAAAATAACTATATAGTATAGAAAGATATTGTAACGGGGTGCAATTTATCCAGCAAACCAACGTTGAATAAACAGAATCGCTATCCCAGCGATCAACCCGCGTTACAATGCAGCATACTCCGCTGCTTTCTCTCTCGTAGTTTACGCACCGCCTGGTGCACGCGCGGCTGCTCAGATGCGTTAAAGTTACGTTATTAACGCCTGCGGAGGCGGCGGTATTCGCAGAAAGGAACAAGGATCGGAAATAACGAGCGAGGTTTCGAAATGACAACAAAATCACGTCAAATAAAAAGACTATGGTTATATTCTAGTCCGTGATAAAAACGTGATTTTACAATAAATAAAATAAAACGATAATAACTCGCGAGTCGCAACAACTTTGCGACTCGCCGCGACGCCGGAATGTTCGCTCCCGAGCGCGTGTATCGCTGCGAAGGTCGCGCGTCTATCACCCTCGCACAGGTGATATACACTCGCACATGCACTCTCTCTCATGCACTGCGCGTCACACAAACCTTTAGCAGCACTCCTCGACGACGCTGTTGATCCCTTACAAAACTGCTGCGCTAGATATTACTCGTAGACTGAGCGTATAAAAGTTCTGCGCATCGATACCCGTTCGGCCTTTATATCTACTGGATCTAGGTACATTGACGGTTCGAAGTCATTCGGGCTGTATTTACCCGTCAGTCACTTCTGGACTCGTTCGACCTTGACACCTGCGTCTCCATCTTGACATAGGTCTAAATTGACTAGTGCGATGTGCACTTCATCCTCCCCCAAATCTAATAGCCCGTCAGCAACCTTTCCTTTTTTATCTTCGAGCATATTGTCCTCTTTAATATCATGTTATCAACTGTTATAATCTTCTTTAATCTGATTTTTCTTTAATTCTTGCGCGCGCTCTCGCAATGCTCGATTCCGCTTTCGCTAGGTTTTATACTTCGTTCAATTTTGTGCTGCCGGTTATTCTTTATCCAGCTATTTCTCATGAAAAAATAAATAAAAATAAATGTTGTCCCTGCAACCTTGTTTCGTTGCAGACGGTTTTGCTTAAAAAAAAAAAACTTTAAAATTTAATTTAATTTTTCTTCCGGTGGTACTGCCACTTCTGTTTTTATAAACAGGGACTTTTTCTATTGCTGGATTGGTAGAAAAATTCGCGAAAGCCTATCTATGCGCTGCATGCACGACAGTTATATTCGTGCGAGTGTGAGAGGCCTGTTGACATACGTTTACGGAGCGGTACCAATCCGCTTTCAGCGCGACACGACAAGCACACCTATATAGTGAGTTCTCTGGCTGTGCGCTTCTTCGCGCGCAAGCTTCTCTCTCCGCGAATCCGAGAATTTTTCTATGTAGTGTAGTTTTAAGATAAAAAGTTTTGTGATTTTTGAATACAAAGTTATTTAATAATGTACATTTAAATAAAAGTTCACTATTTTTTTGTACAGAAAAATAAATGTAAAAATCAAAATGTAAAATTTATTGTTGGGATCTAGTGAGTGAGGCTTAAATAAAGAAGGCGGAAGTATTCTATGAAAAACGGTTTGATTTATTGAAAACAAAGAACTCGTGTAATCTTAAAGACGGGTGCTCTCCAAGAGACTCCGTGACGGACTGACAGTGCGGGCGAGAGCGCTCCGGCGCAGCTCCGACGAGGAGGTACCAAAGGGTTCAGGTACCTCCTCGTCGGAATAATCTAAACAGACATAAAATAAAACTGATTACGCATTCATTATAAGTTTTAATAAATAAACATGCAGGTGTACTGGTAACGCTTTCGTAAATATGTCAGCTAGTTGATTCTGAGATTTAACCCACTTTATTTTAATATAGTTCTTATTTACGCACTCTTTTACGTAATGCTCTCTTCTGTCAACCATATGTCTTAAGCGATTGCCACGATTGACCTTAGCACAAGATATGGCAGACATATTGTCACAATAGAGCGTCATAGGATACAATCTTTGTTATACCATTATGGACATAGAATTGTGCAGTGACATTGCTTCCTGGCAGGCCTCGCTTATGGCTACATATTCTGCTTGGCGTGTAGAGAGTGCAACACTTTGTTGTTTGTGTATTCTCCAAGCTACAGTGTTGCCATACAATTTAATCACATATCCACACGTGGTTAGTGAAGTCACGCAGTCGGCTAGACTAACGTCAGAAAATACAGTTAAACCATTGTCAGTTCGATTGAATATTAGTTTGTAGTTTCGAGTACCAGCTAGCTATTGGAAGACTCTCGTAACCATGTTCCATTCATTAACGGTTGGGTTAACCTGGTGTCTACTGAGCACATTCACCGCATAAGAGATATCTGGTCTCGTCGCGTTAGCCAGATACAACAGTGAACCTACAGCTTCTCTATACAATCTATTTGGGATTGTCTCTCGAGAACCTTCATCTTCCTCCCTCTCTTTTCTATCACGGCTTAAAACATCGCTTGCTTTCATGGGTGTGTTTACTGATTTACAGTTCTCGAAACCAAATCTGACCATCATTTTATTCACAAATTTAGCTTGACTTAACTTGATTACATGCTTTTGCGTGTCTCTTTCAAATTTAATGCCTAGGAATTCCTTTGGATTACCTAAGTCCTTGATTTTAAACTCCAGACTCAATTCTTTACTCAATTTGTTCAATAAGTCGCCGTTTGAACTAACTAGTAGTATATAGTCTACGTATAACACTACAATAATCATGCCAGCACCTGTGTGTTTGATAAACAAGCAGGGATCGATATCATTCAATTGAAATCCTAATCTTCTCATGACGCTAGAGAATTTATCATTCCATTTCTTTGGAATAATTTTCAAACCATAGAGAGATTTATTGAATTTCCATAAGTATTTTTTCCTACTATCACTATTTATGGATACTCCCTCTAGAATTTTCATGTAAATATGCTCAGATAATTCTCCATACAAGAAAGCTGTCTCTATATCCAGCTGGTTGATTTTATAATTGAATTTGTTAGAAATCGAGAAAAAGGCTCTTATCAGCGACATACGTGATACTGGAGCATATGTCTTACGTAAGTCGTAGACGTTTTTATCTTTAAACCCTAGAATAACTAGTCTACCTTTGAACTTTTTTTGAACCTGTCCATACACCTTCCTTTTGAAAACCCATCTAGAATCTATAATATTCGGTTTGTGATCTTTCATTGATACATTGGAGCGTTCTACTACAGTATATACTTGTTTATCTCTAATAGCATTTAATTCGTTATTAATTGCTTCTATCCAGGATTCTTTATCTGGTGAATTTATAGCTTCTCGTTACGTTTGAGGGTCTCTTTGAATTTTAGCTAAGAGTGCATCAAATCACCATACTCTCAATCAAAGTCTAATTTTTTAGTATCAGGGTTATCTAAGATTTTTTTACTCCGAGTATTATACAAGCTTTTCGCATTTCTAGCTTGGTCGCAATTTTTGTCTACAATCAACTTAATCGTCCAGAAAGGTTTGTCATAACTACCTGTCAATAAGATTGTATCCAGTTCGGGATCATAAATGTAAATTATTTTATTATTCAAATAGACTTTAAGTCCTTGATCTATAAACCTTCTAAGCGACAGCAGATTGTAAGACAAGTCCTTTGAATACAGTATATGATTTAATTAGAAAATGCCATTATTTTCAGTTACGATTCTAGTGGTCCCGGTACCATCTGTTCTGAATGTACTATCTTTGTTCGCACAATCTATCTTTGTAACTGACTGATTATTATAATTTTCGAAATACATTTTGGTTTTGCTCATGTGCTCTGTAGCACCTAAATCCGCAAAAAAGTCTAATATAATCCTTTTACCTTCGTAATTATCGGCGATAGCCTGGAGAGAACTTCCTTGACCTGCCTGATCCTGCTGCTGAGAGTAGGTGCCGCGTCTAGAAGGACATCCTCGGCCGCGACCGCATCTTCTAGGGAGCCCTCTAGCACCTCTTGTAGATGCTGCGACCGCAGGTCCTGCCTGAGTCATCGTGGGCCTGCTATTCTGGCTGCCTCGATGGCCACGGCCTGACCGATTTTCTCTCTTTGCAGGAGGCCAAAACCAGAGCCACCAGCTGTCGACCGCTGCAAATCAGCCTTCCTCTTGTTGCAATCATTTGCCAGGTGACTGACTAACTTAAGGCAATAGTAGTATTCACACAACCCCGGATGGAGACATTGAAGCTGAATGTGACCGTCCATACCGCACCCACGGCAGATTTGACGACCTGTCCCTGGTCTGGCCTTGACAAAGGCCTTGTCTGCCGGTGGTGCGAACTCTCGTTGAGGTTTCGTTGATTCCACCTGCAGAAGATAATTCTTTAGTTTTTCACATGAAATTTTCTTGGATGTGGTTTCTTTAAACAAGCAGTCGGCTGTATTAATTTCTGGTACCACCTCTGCCACCGCTTGTAAAAAATGTTTTTCATATTTTTCCTTTTCCGACAATTTACCCGCATTCGGAATGTTTTCGAATGCTCTCACCTTCTCCTGAAACGTGTCATAGAAATTAGACGCTTTCTCTTTACTAGGCACGTATTTAATAGTTAATAGTTCATTTCTGGCAGTGATACTAGTCGTCTTGGACTCGTATCTCTTAACCTCTTTGAGTTTACTTAATATTTCTTTCGGTTCTGTTAGATTTATTATTTTGTCATAATAAGTGACGTCTATTCGATTGATCAATATATTTCGAACCTTAAACTTGTCTTCATTTCTCTTTGATTCATCAAAAATCAAGTTTGATGGTACTTGATGGTCTAGTACATAGTACGATTTCTTTATTCTTAGTTCTGACTTTAGGTAATCTTCAAACATCTCGAATCTTGAGTTTACCGTCAGTTTATAAGTACGAGACACTTGACTGTCTCTGCTTTTTAATTCAATTTTGAGTTGATCCGACAGATTCAAAACGCTATTGTCTTTAATTGTTTTATATTTTTCTCTTTCCTTTTCTAGTAAGAGGATTTTGACTATATTCTCGATTACTTCATTCATAAGGTTAAACGGAATACTATCCGTATTAATAGGTTGTATTAGATTGTTATATTTTTCCTGTCTTACCTGATCATGAAGGCAATCAGACCTTTGAGGTTGTACCTGATGAGCAGCTCTGTTTGACATAGCTGCCTGCTTACCCAGCTGATCGAACATAGGGATTTCGAGGAAGCCATCATCCTGGCGCTTTTCCGACAATTTAGATCTCTCATTCTGCTCGGTCTCTTCTAAGATTTCTCCATCCTTAGAGGGTGAGCTCTGAGGTTGAGAAATCTGAACACTATCATCGTCTCGACTGCTCATGTCGATCTGCATGTGCATCATGGTCATCCCTTTTCCCCTTTTGTGTCACCTGGCTAAGGGCGTGGACGCCGCTCTGGGCCAGATTTCGACTTGTTTAATTGTCGCTTTCCCTTTGAGGGCTGACGTGGAGCTTCCAAAACCTGGGCCAGAAGATGTGGTTTCTTTGCCCTTCCTGGTGTCTGATGCGTTCTTTGTGTTTAGCACCTTAAACTGCTGTTGCTGCTGCAGTTTGAACATTGTCGGGGCAGCGACCGAGGTCTCTTTGACATGATACTGACCAACAGCCTCCGTCGCAGCTGTCATCGAGCCGTCAGACGGTTGCAAGTTTTCTGTTATCTCTTGCAACGCTCTGTTTAATTATATGTAATTCGCAATAATGTCAAAGCCTCAATACAATAATACGACACTTCGCGGAAAAGATCAAATTCAGACGTGCGAGACTGTTTACGGCGTAAATAGAGTTATCAATGATTCATAAATTTTGATACAGAGAAGTAATCTAATGTCTAGCTAGTTTGATACATATTATTATTATTGAAATGGGATGGATATTAGTTGAAATTATCAAATGTTCATGATAGAGAAAGGGCTATATAACTAAATAATCGATTGCAGAATTTTCTAATGTTATGACTGTTTTCTTTATGATTGATTTAATTTCTAATTCTTTAATAGTGAAATATTCGTGATGCATTAATAAAAAAACATTGATTTTACAACTACTTGATTTTCCTTGCCCGTGACACACGTCCGAAAGATTATTCTCTAACGAGGCTTTCAAACGGGGCTGACAGAATAATCAAGTATACTACAAAAAAAAGATGATACATCTGTTTGAAAATGAAATAATTTCATTTTTATGGTTTTTCTATACTGTGTTACGTGAAAATTAAACACTGAAAATTGACACATTCGACCTCTCATTTCCCTGGCACGTGTTATTAGCACAAAATATTTTAATCGTAATTGATTAGTAAAATAATGAATAAACGCGAATGCGACCATGGTAAAACCAACTGAGCAGGCCCAATTGGATAGCGTAAAGCTATATTTTTACAATCCGTCGGTGGCGTTTTAAAAGACTAGTTGCAGAAATCTTCCGATATTCGGATACATTTCCCCGGTTCATTCACAAGGAGATCCCCGGGTGCAGAAGTTAGTAATACATAAGAGAAAAATATTATACTAATAAAACTCCCAACGTGAGAGACTGCGACTACGACGTGGGACTTCGCTATTTTCTTCCTCTCGAATACGTGGAGAATGGCTGGTTATCGAACGAGAGCAAGTATAGTCAGTGCGATGGTTCAAGGTAGAGTGCCGCGAGTGAGCGCTTGATCGGCCGCGGGCCTGTGAAGACGCGCAGAGAGAGAGAGAGAGAGAGAGAGAGAGAGAGAGAGAGAGAGAGAGAGAGAGAGAGAGAAAGAGAGAGAGAGAGAGAGAGAGAGAGAGAGAGAGAGAGAGAGATAGCGTGCGGAGCGAGAGAGTAAGCTGCTGCGCAAGCGACCTATTATCAGGTAGCGCGCGTCTACTCGCGTCGATGGTGCGTACACGCGCTAGAGACTGGAGCGAAATGTTTGAGTTCAGGTAGGACAAATATGAATTTAAAGGGATTAGAGCCTGCAAATGCGGCATATGCGGTCAAAAAAATGAATAACGCCCGCTAAATATGTATTTGTAATCAAATTCTATGATAAAAAATATTTATACACTCTTTTTTCTGTACACAATAAATTAAAAATAGTTAAGAAATTTAAAAATTAATCTACCAAGAGAGTGGTCGCCGCATCTGAAAAAAGTTGCATTAGTTCCACTCAATGTGTCAAAAAAACACAAAAATCCATACTTGTGTTACAAAAAATATGGTGTGCATCAAGGGCTAAGTGGGCTTTTTGACCTCGTGTCTCGTGTGGTTGCAGTACTCGTCTGCGGCTCGTAAACGCCCTCGCCTTCGGCTCGGGCTAACTCGCCTTAACTCGTACTGCAAACTCCATTCTCAGCCTAAAAAAGACACTTTACGCCCTTGGTACACAATATACTATTTACAATAAGTTTCTTCTTAAATTTTTTTACCACTTTTGCGGGTCTCAGACACGTAATAATGCATTTTTGGACTGTTTTTTTTTTTTGAGGTTAAGGATGAAAGGTGGCCCCAGAGGCAAAAACTAAGGGAGAATTCGTGTTCAGCGGAAAAAAATATACGCGGCTAAGCTTTTTCCCTAATTTTCTGACAACTTTTGCGAGTCTCAGCCACATAATAATGCATTTTTGGACTCTTTTCTGAGGTTATAGACGAAAGGTGACCCCATAGGCCAAAAGTAAGGGTGGATTCATGTTTAGCGGGAAGAAAAACATGCGAATAAGTTTTGTTATTAATTTTTTCTCTGCCCCTGCAAGTTTTAAGAACATATAACTGCTATTGCGTAGTCATATTCGTGTACTGTCGGAGCTGCACCGGTCCACTATTTTGAATTTCGCAAAAAGGCCACTCAGTAATGGAAACAAGATACAATAAGCTAAATTTTAAGCCCTGGCAGGAATCATTTTGAGCCTTTGATTTTCGGACAGAGGGGGGTGGTCGGTTTCAAAAAGAATGACCCATATATATTATTTATTTATTCAACTAAACAATTTTTACAGAGTGTGTTATCCCCGTAAAAATCCTGTAGACATCAACTTGAAATGGTTGTATCTCGGATTCTGTAGCACCCAGAAAATGTTTTATACAGGCAAAATTGATGGGATTTTTTCTCTTCTTTGATAATCTGGTGTCAGTTTTGGTCCTAATTTTCTCTATACTTTTGTTAAGGAGAAATAGTCAAAAAATTTCCAAAAACCATAGTTTCTGCAGAATTTCTAAAAGTTTTCTCATATAGGAATCATTTTTTCCTTATTTTTCCATAAAAGTACATCATCAGCCCTTCAAAACGCGCCCGGTTATTTTTGTAGCTTAATTCTATGAGGCGCTATTGCTTTTTGTCCAAAAAAAGTCGTTTCAGACTACTGTGTACCGCCGCGGCGTCCATGTTATCCACGAGCTTTTACCTCCCCCCTTTTTCTCGGTCCCTTGTCAAAGTTCTGAGAATTCTTGAATTTCTCGCGCGTTTTATTCGCGATTTTTTTAGTTCAAACTGGTTTAGACCGGATTTTTCTCGCGTTTTCTGATTTTGACACTGAATTTTTGAGTTTCTCGATTCTAGATTTTTCGAAAAAACACTTTAGCGGGATTTTGCTTGTAATTTTCAATTTTTTCCTTTTCCATTCTTTCGACAGAAATGCATTTATCAAATTCACACACACGTTTACCGACTTTAATCTTTAAAACCAGATTTTGTCGCACTGTAATTAATTTTTCACTTAGGTAGATATAAAATTACTCACTCTTAGACGAGGCTGCCTTGATTATTTGTTGCATCTTGGCGCTTTTTTCTCCTGGCTTCCTCTCGGGATCCGACATCTTCTCGTGGGTGATAAAGAATACGTACGGCAATTGAATTACCGTCCTTGAGTTCTATGCTGCTGCTCTTTTATCACTTGGAACCAGGCGGCCCGCGAGTCTTGGCGCTGACACACAAAGACACTGTGCTAAACAAAAACCTCACGCCGTGGAAGCGTGGCTCATAACCTGTTGGGATCTAGTGAGTGAGACGAGAGTTTATAATTATTTAGTTATATTTGTAGAATGTAATAATAAAGTTCTTTTCATACATCGTTTCATTTCAATATCTCTAATGAAATATATAATTTAGCTTTAAAATCAGTATTCACCGTAGTCGATCGAACAGCTTTTCTTTCAATCATATTTTCGCTCCGGGTTAGAGGGTTGTTATACGTCCATGTCATTAGTTTAATTACAAATTTTTTTTCCTGTTTCAAAATGAAATAACAAACTAATGAGTTGCCGACATATAAATTAGATCTTCCTCAACCTAAATTTCCGAGAATAATTTGATGTTATTTAAAAATATATGTACAGAAATGAAAATTTAAAAACGGGGTAAAAATCAATAAAATAACGATAGTTAATTTTTTTTTCAATAAATTGTATTTCATTACATTCGTTTGACAAATTCAGATCTACTACTTGGTAAGTGAATCATTTTTTATATGAATATACATACCATTAAATTATATCGGGAACGACATCTATTATCTGTCAATGTACTAAATCATTTAGCGCCTGCATCTAGACATTATACGTAGCGTGTGTCCTGTTCGATAGATTACACGTGTAAAATCTAAATTCGTGATTTGTGACAACTATAGTTGTTTTGCAGTGTGTTTTGCCTGTTGTGTGTTAGCCCTGGGCATTAATATTTAAGTGGAATATTGACACTTATTTCTGACTGTCATACGACAGAATTGCTGTTTTGAGGATAGATACATGTTTTCAATTAAGATTGTGTTGAGTGTCAGCTATTTTCCTATTTTGTGAATTATTAAAATTTACTTTTAATTTCAGCTTCAGTCTGCTGCCCTAGAGTTATTATACATCTCAACATTTTTGATCGATTTTGTTTCAAATCTTTTGGTTATATTGGCAAAAAGAAAATATAGTATAGGAAATCAAAAGTTATTAGCTAACATAACTACAAACAAACATGATCATTTTTCTGTTAATATATACTCGTACGTACAATTTTAACTTCTTTGTCAACTTTTAATTTGCATATACGTATTGTTATTAGATAATTACTGATTCTCCATGATCTTATAAGTATTGCATCTTTATTACTAAAAAAATGCAGTTTTTTTGTAGCCACCATATCTGGAGTAAAAAGGCATTAATTTATGCGAAAATTTATTTTAAAAGAGATAAAAACAATCCATTTGTTAAATGTAAGCTACATGCCAATGAGTTGGCAGCGGTTATTTAAACAAATAACAATACGATCTATTTTTAGTCTTTGAAAATAGTTTGTTTTCAAATAGTATACTATATTTGTTATTTTAAAAATATATTTAAGACAGAATATATACATTTATAGTACGACATTTTGTACATTACTTATTAAAAAATATTATTACTAATTTATTATCAACATACTGGAAAATAATCTAATACAGGAAAGTGAATTGACTGGTGTAAACTTCTGTTATTTTGAGATTTCATCGTTCATTATTTACAGCAAAACGAATATTTTATCCACTTTTTTTTACAAGATTAATTTAATAAACTGCTTTTACTGTTACAGAACGTAATAAAATTATTTACCTAATTATAACTTTACTTAACGAATTTTAATTAATGAACCTATAACAAACCTCAATAACCGAACAATAACCAAACAATAACCACACTCAATAATCGAACCGTAACCAATCCAAACTATAACCACATAATCTAAAAAAATATAAAACCATATTTATTACCCCCTGAATTTAAATCTTTACTGCAATACAACAAAAATACTATTAATAGTAATCAACACAATTCTTAATTATTATACACAGATATATTTATATATATATTTTGTCTTTTTTTATAACTTTATATTATTTTTTCGATTCGTATTGTTACAAATTTCACTATTAGAAATCTTTCTTCTACAAAAAAGAAATACTGTTTTATGATATATAGTTATTCTTTATTCTTGTTTATACATCTTCTCATTTACAAATTGGTTTTATGTACACTTAATTCACAAACAATTCAGTCTTAATTATTTTTTTCATATTACAATGCCACGTAGAAAGACCCATCGTACTGAAGAAGAAGAAGAAAAAAATCAAAGGCTTAGAAGACAAGCGGCACGCAATTTAATTAATGATGAATGTAGAAATACTAAGAATCAACAATATTATTTAGGCTCTATGGATGTTTTATGCTCTCATTGTAATGCTAAACATTTTACTGCAGAAAAAGTAGTTGGTAAAGGATTATCTTTCAATGATTGTTCCAGTCATGGAACAGTGGCTTTAGCAGCTACACCTGTTTTTCCAGACAAGATTTCAAAATTGCTTGAACGTACTCATTCAAAATCGAATAACTTTTATGAAAACATTCGTTATTATAATAACTCATTGTCATTTGTTTCCTTTAATGCTAATTTCGTAAGTTATCAATCACGTGTCGGACCATACTGTTTTAAAATTCATGGGCAAGTATATTACCAAATTAATACAGCTTTATACCTATCTTAAAATGACATACCTGCATTTGGACAACTTTTTTTTATCGATCAAAATGAAGCCATGAATTTCAGAATGAATGAAAACCCTCGCATTGATCAAGCAACCATTTCTATTTTAGATAAAAGTATCAGATAAAACAACGTATTTGCAAAGTCTTATGCAATGGTGAAGCAAGAAATAGAAGATCAAAGTTTATTAATGAATCCTGGTGAAAGAGAACCAGAATTGCAATTATTATTTTCTTTGAAACCAGGAACTGGTAGAGGAAGATATAATTTTCAAAGAACAAACGAAGTAGTTGCAATTTTTTCAACCACTGCCGATGGAGAAATTCCAGAATCTTAGGTTACAATTAGAAACACAAATACGAAAGCATTACAATGTGTCAGTTCAATGGATCCAAACGTTGAACCGTGGGTATATCCTATTTTTTATCCTAATGAGACATTAGGTTGGCACAGAAATCTGGAACGATTTCGTACTAATAACAATGACAATAATCGGCTTGTGATGAGAATGGCTTACACTAAATATAAGATTACTATTAGACCATCTACATTCAAACCTCTCCTGTTCGGTCGCAGATTATTTCAGCAATGGGCGGTTGACTCCTATGTAAAAATTGAAAAAGGCAGAATCCAATTTTGTAAAGACACCAAAAAGAAATAAAGGCTAATACTTATCAAGGATTACATGATTACTTACAAAATTCAGCTAATGACATTAATGGTCAAGTAGGAAAAACTATAATCTTACCATCTACATTTATTGGTTCGCCTCGCCATATGCAACAATGTTATCAAGATGCTATGGCTTTAGTAAATGACAAAGGTAAACCAGATATTTTTCTGACTATGACATGTAATCTAAATTGGCCGGAAATTGAAAAAAAACCTCTTACCCGGTCAACAACCATGTGATATACCCAATATTGTAGCTCGTGTATTTCATCTTAAGAAAGATCGTTTGCTTGATTTTCTTATAAAGAAAACATTTTTTGGCGATGTGGCATGTTATGTTTATGTCATAGAGTTTCAGAAAAGAGGTTTTCCACATATGCATTTATTATAAAATAACTACTCCTAATATTGTTGATAAATTCATTTCAGCTGAAATCCCAGATATTAACGAAAACCCTCTATTATATAAAATAGTTTTGGAACATATGGTACATGAAACTCGATATGTTGGTCCAGTTGAAGCATGATATCGTATATTAAGTGAAGCATTACAAGATAAAAGTCATGCTATTATTCAATTGCCACTACACTTACCAAATCTACGTAGTGTTATAATTTCTAATAATACAAATGGTATTCCTCAAAATTTAGCACAAGCAAGTATTATGATGATTGATTACTTTAAATTAAATTTAGAAAATATCGATGCGCGACAATATTTTTATAAGGAAATTCCATCATTTTTTACTTATAAAAAAGAAAAAGTTAACGGCGTAACAGTTTCTAAATGGGTGACTCGAAAAAACATTTCAATTGCATTGGTCGTATATATTCAGTTAGCCCTACTCAAATCGAGTTTGATACATTGTAGTCCACTTTATCCTGAAGATTTATGGAATAAATATAAAAATCATATGTCAGAAGATTTTTTGCGCACACATTGCCTTGGTATTAGTCACCAACTTGCTTATGCGCATATTAATACTTTATTATGCAATGAAGGTCGAAGATTATCTATGATTTCCCCTCCATGGAGCAAACAGTTATGGAGGAAACAGTTGCAAGCATGAATTTATTACCTGAAACAAGCAACGTTTCGTTAGAGCCAATGTTAGGAATTGGTCAACGACAATATAGCCAATTAAATGAACAACAAAAACAAATAGTTGATACTATTTTGCAAGCTGCTGACATTGATCATTACAGTAATAATAATTGTATATATATATATATATATATAAATGGCACAGGAGGATCTGAAAAAACTTTCATTTACACTACTATCTACAATTTATTATCAGCTAAAAGTATTAGAGTTTGTTCAATGGCATTTACGGGTATTGCTGCGACTTTACTTCCAAACAGTAGGACAGTACACAAAACATTTGGTCTACCAGTTCCATTATACAAAGATTCATCATCAAGTATTAAAATACAGTCTAAAGCACTTTTTCTAAAAGAAACCAAAGTTTTTATTTGGGATGAAGCGCCTATGGCTCCTAAATATGCCTTACAAATAGTCAATAGAACATTACAATCCATATTGAATAATGATTTACCTTTCGGTGGAAAAATTATTATTTTAGATAGTGATTTTAGGCATAGTGATTTTAGGTCATCATTTTAGGCAACTCTAACATATAAAAGTTAGAGGAACAAGAATATTCAATATAGCGATTTATGGAATAACTTAAAAAGTATAATCTCTCTACTATTATGAGAGTTTCACCTAATGAAGTGGATTTTGCTAAATGTTGTTATTAGTTGGTGATGGAATTTTAAATGATGCAGTTGATAATTTAACTCTTCCTCAATACTGCATCATGGAACCCAATAATGATATAGCTCAAATTATATTCGGTAATTCTATCGCAGAAAACAATTTTGAAGAGATGATAGCAATAGCAAGTGTGCTATTTTATGAGCACGAAATATTGACGTTGATGCCATTAATAAAACAGTTACTGAACTTTTAGACAGCCATTCGGAACACGTATATACTATTGTACTGAGAACTGTAATAACGGAGAATTAGATGAAATCATTTTACCAGAATATTTAAATACTATGAATCCATCCTGTTTACCTCTATATCTATTACGTCTACTAAAAAATTGTATTATCATGCTCATCAGGAATATAAGTATTAATGAAGGATTGTGCAATGGTACTCGATTGCGAGTAATAGATTTTTTAAATCATTTATTGAAATGCATAATTCTAACAGGTGACAAATCTAACGAAATTGTATTTTTGAATCGTATCACATTTTATTGTGAAAATGAATATCCTTTCTCTTTTAAAAGAAGAAAGTTTCCAATCAAGTTAGCTTTTGCAATGAAATTAATCAATCGCAAGGTAAAACATTTCAAAGAATTGCTATTGACCTTCGTAGAAATGTTTTTAATCATGGTCAATTATATGTAGCAATACCTAGAGTTCGATCATGGAATTCACTTAAAATTTATTTGGGTGATCATCGTAGAGAAAACTTACAGGTTAAGAACTTCGTTTATAAAGTATTATATTTTGAATATATATAATAGCTGTTATGATATAGATAAAAAATATTATATTTTATTTTTCTTTTAAATAATTACAAATTAATTTATGTTAGTTATTTATTTACTTAA
The DNA here is from genome assembly GCA_024372645.1 of Trichomalopsis sarcophagae. Classification (NCBI taxonomy): domain Eukaryota; kingdom Metazoa; phylum Arthropoda; class Insecta; order Hymenoptera; family Pteromalidae; genus Trichomalopsis; species Trichomalopsis sarcophagae. Next base: position 193,343 of record QLSS01000169.1, on the reverse strand, counting down.
TATATTTATTTTTCATGAAGATCATAATGTTGTGCGCACGTAGTGCGCTAAATGTCACTAGTAATAAAAATTTGAGAAGACGACGCTTGCACGAGCGATTGCGAGAAGGACGCGCGCGGTTTCTCAGTCGAAGCCAGGCCGACAATTCGGTTGCGAAGAATCGCGGCCTTCGGCGACTTCGTTCCAAGTATTAATAAAGAACCTTCTTACTCGGTTACTGGCCGAACACTTTATCTCTCCTCCTCACGACCGTTGACGGCATCGGGAATAGTTGGGGGCTGGGGTGGATCTAGAGGTGTCCCCAGGCACTCGAAGCTCGGGAACAGACTTGTATGCCTGTACGGAACAACGGCTAACGGATTGTTGACGGTATCGGTAGCATAACTATTGATACGGCCGAAGCGAAAACGAGTCTGAGCGCGCTCGCTCCTCGCAGAAAATCTCCTGTCAGCGTCGCCGTTGACGTCGTAAAAATAACAAACTTTTTTCAAAAGTGAAAATTTTGTAAAGAAAAAGGATAATAAACGTAGTAAAATCTCTACGTTTATTAGCCTTTTTCTTGACAAGATTGTCCTTTTTGAAAAAAGTTTTTTTTTTTTTTTGAGAGATTTCACATCTTTTACAAAACATATTCATCTTGCTATTGCACTTTATTAAATCTTGATCTATTCGATAGACAACAAGCTACTATTGAATGTCGGTAAAGTAGATTAACTACAGTAACCATTGGGGTATAATACCAAATATACTTACCGGAAGTCACGTGACCGGCGAAGACGAAAAATATCGGGAGATGATGGAAACTCTGAATGAAATGAAATATACCGAGCAAATTTACAACTTGTAATATTAAGTTAATAACTTAATATTCTTGAATGAACCTTTTATACATGAAAAGTTAGGATAATATATTTAAATAGATACCAACAGATTGCGCATACACGCAATAATAATGATTTAAATGCAATCAACATTTTTTTCAAGGTTAGGAACACCTAATTTCAAAGTATATAGGATCGCGCCGTCGACAAATCGTACTTCGTAATTTTTCTTGCCAAAGAGGCTCTATCGCGCACATTGATAATATCCAAACTTGACATAATTAAATATAGCAAAGAAAATCTTTCACTTTCTAGAATAATTTTTTTTAACAATAATAAATTATTTCAGTATCTTATACAAAGCAAAAATCTATTAAATATCAAAAAATTGATGAAATAAAAAATATATGTGGGGGTCCCCTCCGGGCACCATCAAGGAACCGAAGCGCCACCTGGCCGACCACCACGCTGTGGCGAGCGCGAGGCGAGTTTGAGTTCTTATCAGTCTCGGCCTGGCCGCCGATCGGGACAGTTCGGTCTCTTGTCAACTCCTAATCTTTAGAGTATACTTTAGTCTCATTTAGTACAAAGTGTTCATTATTGACTTGACCCTGGTCTTTCCCTTTCCTGCCTTAACTCTAATCAGAGCGCAGAAGATAGGAGCTCTTCCAGCTTCTAAATATATACCCAGTGTTCACATAAAAATTCACATAGAATATTTTCGAAAGAAATAAGAAAATTTTACATAATAATGATTATGTAAAAATATTAAAAAAATATTGCTTAAAGTTTTGCTTAACGTTTTACAATTGCAATGATACATGTGGAATATTATATGTCTATTCTGTTAATCTAATGCTGTCATCTATTTCAGCGACCACGAATACCCCTGAGTACCCACAAACAAGCGGTTCCTAGTCGTTTTGGTCAGGTTTGAGTAAATAGTCTGGTCACGTTACCCATACTGTGTACATTATCTTGGATTTTCAAAATCTAAGGATATATTTGTGTTAAACGATCCCAAACGCCCCTAAGTATACATTGACGAGCCTATTCTAATCGTTTTGGTCAGATTCGAGTAAATTGGCCAGTCACATGACCCATACTGGGTCCGCCATCTTGTATTTTGAAAATCTGAGGTTGAATCCGTGTTCAGCGACCCCGAAAACATCTGGATTTGCTGCGATAATGTGTTAAAAGTTAAGCTAGATCTTCCAGGGGTCACATTGGGTCAAGCATCATAAATTTCCAGGCCAAGTAAAATAAATTTAATCAATGATTGTAAAGAGTTGAGATCTGGGATACTAGATTTGATAATGAAATAAATATATTCAATAATCAAGAAAGAATAAGAATATTGCCTAAATTATTGCATTTATTTTGGTTAATTTGAAAATACGCCAACTCTTACGAGTATTGGCATCAAGCTTGAGCTCTACCATATGAATAAGTCTTTATGTAGTGGAACTACCACAATGCTTAGCAGGACAACCTAAATTCTTGAAGACATTGAGCGCTACTGTAGCCCGATCAAGCAATTCAATCAACTTATCAGGAGATTTCCTTTTAATCGATTTTAGATTGATCAGCATTTCAATACAAGTGTGCATACGCACCTTCGGATTTCATATTAACGTAATAATGTTTTCCATACTAATTTGAAACTTGATTAAATCAAGTCAAGCCCCTTCAATCGCGAGACAGTAGGGATTTTAACAGAATTGACAAGTTACTGCATTTCAACAGGGCTGACATAGGTTTGTTCTTTACCATCAAACAGAACTGCTGCTTAAAGAACGCTGTTTCACTCAATTCCCCAGAGAATTTTAGGATGTGTAACTTTGGCATATTGACAAAGTCTGATGAAGGACAAATCTTGATCATATTGAAAATTTCATATCCCATTAGTAGAATTTCTAGTCTGAGCAGCAACAGCAGCCAGTTGAGCAACTCGGATTTTGACAGAATATATTCTGATCCGATTCGAAAAAACTCTTCTTTCTTATAATAAGACTTTCTTAACTGTATGAGACAAGACTATATCAAGGTTCAAAAATAAACAATGAAATTATTATTACCTCCTGCCTCCTGAAACCTCCTGAAACTGATCTTCCATTATTCTTGATGGAACTCTAACGAACTCGAAAAATAAGGAAATAATGTCTATAGAATTTCAACAAATTGTCTAAGCGAAAATTAGAACCCACTCTTCTGAAAACCAAAACGACTAAGAAATCCTAGTTCAACTTCCCAATAAGAAAAACAGTCGTGCCAATTCAATATGCATTGGCAAACTACAATGCAGCGCAGCAAAAAAGAGAAAGACCTACAATGGCCAAATCGTTCCGCCAGAACATCTCACTGTGAGTGAATGAGAATTAGAATTAGAATTAATTTACTCGCAGACTGGGAACTCCGAACACAGGAAGCACAAAATAAATATACAATGTCACAGTTATAAGATTAAACGAAAACTTATATTATAACCAATGTCAATTATAATTGATGCTGCATAAAACATGAAACGAAAGTTAAAACAAATGAATAAATAAATGAAGCACAAAAAGCAGATGACGAGTTACAATAGACAAGGGCCGGAAATTTCGCCAAGCGCAACTTAAAAGCTGATGCAGGATACATGCTCTAGTGCAGTTCGCAGAGATCGGTTGGAAGCTCGTTCCAAAGCTGGGCTGCTCCTACACTAAACGAATTAGCGAAGAACTCTGTGCTTAATTTGTGGATAGTCAAACGGTCTCGCTCTTTTGAAGCCAAGACCATCGTTATTTCGGAAGTCTAGGTGTTTGCGCAGGTAGAAGGGGGTGCCAGATCGTAAAATTTTAGTGAGCAAGTTGAGCGTCAGGAATCTGAGCTTGCACTTATAAGAGGCGATACCGTACTTTCTGTAAGTGGGTGAGATATGTTCATATCGCTTAACAACCTCCACAAAGCGCATAGTAGCATGTTTGCAACAGTATAGTTTCGTCGTGAGCTCTTCAGGTAGGTCTAGGAACAAAGCTGGACAGCATTCAAGATATGGAAAAATGAGGGTTTTTATAAGCAAAAGCTTTGTTGCAGATGAAAAACTGTGTGTATTTTTCCTCAGACGAAAGAGGGCGGTGTAACATTTGCTGGCAGTTATGATGCACTGCGTCTTCATAGTTAAGCAGTTGTTGAGGGTGACACCTAAAAGTTTGACGGACTTGCATGGCTGGATGATCTGGCCATCGAATGTGATAGGCAAATCCATGCTTTGTAATTTAGTCTCAAAACCGCGCAAGCTGAACTGAATGGTTTTAATTTTGATGCTATTGATGCAAAGCCCGTTGGCCCCAGCCCGATAAACTACGTTAGCGAGAGTTGCATTAACTTTCTCTATTATGATAGGAGCATACTAGCAAAACCGTGCGCGTATATACAGAAATCGTCTGTGTACAAATGGTAGTTGCAGCCCTCAGAAACGTTTAGCATACTGCCGATGTATAACGAGAATAAAAACGGACTAGGAAGCAACCCTTGAGGATCTTCTGAAGTCATGGTGAGAGGAGAGAACGTTTCACCCGAGTATGATGCGACAATTTGCGTGCGGCCAGTAAGAAATGAGCGCACCCTAGAACAAGCCGAGTCGGAGAATCCCAAAGAGCGCAACTTTTTGGATAGAAGCGGTATATTGTCAATTGCGATTGGTCGATCGAGACAAAGAGCGTGACCTTTTGCTTGTTAATTGCGTGACGATCGTCGTTAATAGCAATAAGTACCGTATGCGTGCTAAATCCTTTTCAAAACCCGGTTTGCAGGGGGTTCATCAAGTTTTTCGCGGTTATAAAATCGTTGATCTGGTTGAGGACGACCAGTTCAAAGAGCTTGAATGGAGATGAGAGGATGCTGATAGCGCGAAGGTCGCCAGCACCTGTCAGAGCACGGACTTCCGGGATAGTTAGGATAGAAACAAGAGTAAGAGAGAGAAAGAGAGATGTTTAGATTTGGATCTGTTTTATTTTTGTACGTTATATTTTACATATTTACATATAAAATACAAAAAGTAGCATAGATTTTTGTGTAAGTATGCAAGATATGAAGAGTGTGGAATGGAATAAAATGAAATAATATGAAAGAGATGAAAGATGTGTTTGCGTAAACATTATGAGTTTTCTAATTCAAAGAAATATTTTTTAGCTGCTTGTTTAAAGTGCGATATGGATAGTGTGTTGCAAAGGTGTGATAGAAGATTATTCCAAAGATAGGAAGTGCTGATGAAAAATGAATTCTTTAGCCTCTCCGTCTTAAAAGATGGGATATCCAAGGGGATCATCTTACACCTCACAGGCATGAGCGCAACGTGGAAATCGAAAAAGGCTAGAATGTAGGCAGACACTAATGTGTTGAAGATTTGACTTGAAGTCTATACATCAGCCCAGCCCATCATCTTTTCGGCGTTAGCACTCATCCTGACAGAACAAGAATTAAGCGACAAATGTCACTCAAGTCAAGGGCCCTGACGACGGAGCATTAGGAGCCTCTATAGGTTCCCTAGCCAAGAGCTATTTTAGTTGGCTGTGAATGAAAGGCTGGCTGTGTGTTGTGAGAGTTTGGAGTTCGCGGCTACCTTCTCCAACATTGTATTCGCGGGGATATTTACGCGTATGCGCGGCCGTGCGACGTGGCAACGGCGTGCGAACCGATAGTGTACGAGCGAGCCGTCAGTGCGCTCGCGGTATGGTGGCTAGGGAGAGCAGAGTGATAGCCGCGAGTTGCAAGCACTCAAGCCGGCACTCGCCTGCCCCGACTGCCCCGACTGCTCCCGAATAGACTTGTTCCCAACTTCAACTTAGCCCCGGTACTTCAGCTCAACATTGCATTGAAGAGAATTTAAGGTCAGTAAATAGTTTTCCTTTTCTCCGGTCAAATCAAGGTGAACGGCAGTTTTAAGTTTCGTTCTCGCGGACGATTCCGTTATCTCACGTGTGCGCTAGTTACTTTTGGATCGCTGTCTTTCTCTCTATCTTGTGTTTCGTCCCGAAAAAAAGGGCTATCTTGTCTATTGTAAGGGTTATCTCATTGCGTAGTGATTAAATCGTAGAGTTAAGAATTCAGTGAAAAGCGTAGGATAAAACTTGACAGCAGCACCTGGACGCAAGAGGCGTATGTAAGTTCTGTCCAATAACCAACGTTTTATAATTCTACCGATTCATCCTCTCTCCTTACCGTTCTTGGAGCTGCAGCTAGACGAGCACAAACATCTCGCAAAACCTCGCACCGGAAAACAAAGAGTCGTGAGACTCTGACGCTCGCTGGGAGCGTCAGAGTCTGGCATCACCGGGTTATTTTTTAAGCCACAAGCAAGGAATTGCACTGTAAATTAGGTAGCAAAATAAAAGAAGTTACAACAGAAACGAATATCATTGATGTACAACGTGCACAACAGAGAACCCAAGACTAACTTTCGTGGGACACTGGTGTTCAATGGTAGAAAGGTGGATAGTTTGTTGTTGTCACCAATGAGGGCCTGTTCTCATCCCGTAAGGTAAGATGCAAACCAACGGATGACCTGCTCAGAGAAGCTGAAAGAGGATAGCTTTCTGAGTAGCCTGACGTAAAATACAGTATCAAATGCCTTGCTGAAATCAAAAAGAAGTGGCAGAGTGACCCTTTTTTTGTCTATATCAAGCCTGACGTCATCAGTCAGCTAAATTAAGCAGGATTGTGTGCTATAGTTAATGCGGAAGCCTGTTTGGAAGTTGTCGAGGTTAAGTCTTGTTTCAAGATACTAAGCGATTCGTTTGTGCACCAGCGCCTTGCACAGAAAACGGCGTAGAGAGAGAGAGAGAGAGAGAGAGAGAGAGAGAGAGAGAGAGAGAGA